>KL813331.1:0-28616 GCA_000611955.2 Stegodyphus mimosarum
TGGCAAAAGCTCTTGTATATGTATGTCAAATTTGTTACTTCGAAACTTTAGTATACTCCTGCTTATCTTCAGACTATTAACTAGCATTCCTCATAAAAACTATCGTAATCTAAATCACCTGGTATGTATTCCGAAGATCAATTACATACGTTTCCTTCAAAATTTTGAATTTCAAGAATATGCAGAAATAGCTAAATCACCAGTTTATGGCATTTACCTATGAAATGTAACATTAGCTGGTGCATATCCGGAATGATTGTTGCATCCTTGAGCAGTTCTTTGATCCATTTTATCTCGCTTTTCCACTATATTTAGAAAAAATGAAGTATGAGCAGTTTCAAAACAATAAAAACTTTCGCCTTATGTGTACCCTACACCGCGGACATGATCATCAGTCGTGACGTCACGCTGTTGATGCTTCCCCGGCTTCAATTTTGTGACGTCATGCTTACTCCATCTATTCCATGGAGGTTAGAATTAAGGCTACTATATATACTACTACTATACTCTAGTAGCTCTAGTTAGAATAGATGGAGTAAAGCATGACGTCACAAAATTGAAGCCGGGGAAGTATCAACAGCGTGACGTCACGACTGATGATCATGTCCGCCGTGTAGCGTACACATAAGACGAAAGTTTTGATTATAACTAGCGGGCAAGAAACTGGTGTAAACTTTATGTAAATGCCATAAACTGGTGATTTAGCTATTTCTGCATATTCTTGAAATTCAAAATTTTGAAGGAAACGTATGTAATTGATCTTCGGAATGCATACCAGGTGATTTAGATTACCATAGTTTTTATGACAATAAGCATTGCTAGTTAATAGTCTGAAGATGAGCAGGAGTATACTAAAGTTTCGAAGTAACAAATTTGACATACATATACAAGAGCTTTTGCCAAATACTGTTTTATGTCATTAAGATACATATTTGCAGCCACCTTTTATAATTTAATGAAATATGTTTCATAATTTACTTGATTGTTAATACATTTTAATGTTTACATTTTGAAGTTCATAGCTTTTTTTTAATTAAGATTTCATAGTTGAAAATTTAAAGATTGAAAGAGAACTTATTATTTTATAGTTAAATGTCTCTTAAAGTTTATTAATTATTCTATATATTTAATCCTTGAAAAGAGATATATGTGAAATAAACGTATACAAACACAAATAAAATCTATATTTTTGGGGGATGGGATTTCACATTTTCATGCATATTTGTTTCTTCCATACACTAATTTCACTGCATTTTTGTTCAGAATTTTTCTAATTGATATTAAATATAAAGCTTGTTGAAATGTTCCATGTATAAATCTATTTAAAAAAAAATTCTAGAATTTATTTTAAATTATTTCAAATTTCTGAATATTTCTTCTACTATTTCAATGGACCCACTAGCGATTGAACAGATAAGATATTGAACACTGATAGTTCAACCTGGGTTTGATATCAGGCAGATTGACTAAATGCATGGGCATTTGTGTGGTTAAGCATTCATATCAAGAATATAAATCAGTTTCCTTTAGAAAGTCCTCAAAAAAGATACTAGATTTTTGCAAAGCGTGTTTTGACTATGAGAAAAAATGAAGAATCCTTTAAGCATTTGGAATGGAGAGCTTGTTGAAGTTATTCTTCGTCTAGAGTAGGCAAAGGAGGATTAAAAATGACACAAAAGGTTTTGATCAGTTTTCCAGTGTTCAAAAATATGTCACTTCTTCTAGTATTGATCAAAATTTGATTCTTAATGAGCAGTGGTGGAAATTTTTCAAAACAACAATAGCATTAAAAAACATTCAGTGAACTTCTAAAAATTTGTCACTTTTTTTCCGAATGCCAAGCAGTAATGCAGCAAATAAAAGAGTATTTTCTCTAATCAACACTCGGGGGCCATAAGAGATAAATCTCAAAATAATAGCTTCAATTAAAAGTTATGATAAACTATAATTTCAAACATA
Organism: Stegodyphus mimosarum; assembly: GCA_000611955.2. NCBI lineage: Eukaryota > Metazoa > Arthropoda > Arachnida > Araneae > Eresidae > Stegodyphus > Stegodyphus mimosarum. The sequence goes on from KL813331.1 coordinate 1,960, forward strand.
TGATGTGTTAAAAATTTTACAAATACTGTTTGGAAGAAAATGATACTATTTTTCTTTCAGAAAGGAGGACTGTGGGCAAGTATTACTGTGTTCCAGATTCACACATGCACATGTTTCTGAATATAGTTCCTATAACAGAACATGGCAACATGCATTCATTGCTAATGCAATTGTGGTATAAGCTAAAAGAATTCTGCGTTTTTATGAAAAATCATGCATTATTTGAAAAAATATCTTCTATTTGATAATTTAGGCATGATAACCTTATCTGTACCCAAAATTATTTTTTTAAACAATAACATTACCAAATTCAGTTCAGAACTGCAGTGGCATTCCATGAAGTTTCGAAAGTTCATTATTGAGAAAATATGGAATAAAGTTAATATACATACAGTAAATATATCAGCTGAGTAAAGAATAATATTTTCATTATTGTTATACCAATATGTGCTTATTTTAATGAAGGAATATCTCTTATCTTTTAATGAAGGACATCTCTTCATAATAAAATAATATTATTTAAAGGGCAGTAAATAATTCTAAAATGTAAAGAAGTAATCCTGATATAAATTAGCAGAATTTTAGAAAAAAATTAACCAAGCTTTAATTCTTTTCATATCACATATTACTAAATATTAAAATAAAGAACAAAACATTTTAAGTGAATGATCATGTTTATTGAGAATTCTGCAATTTCTATATATACATCCAGAATAATTCGGCTAGTGAGTACATACAGATGTGTAAGCTTAAAAAAAAAATCACATACTTTACAATAAAAAATACAGCACTTCTAATAAATTTCTGTTTGTACATGACATTTCTGTTTGTTGTCTGATTGTAGTTCTACTAATATTGAATTGCAGAAATATTTGGAAGGTAATCCTGATATAAATTAGCAGAATTTAAAAAAAAAATTAACCAATCTTTAATTCTTTTCATATCACATATTACTAAATATTAAAATAAAGAACAACACATTTTAAGTGAATAATCATGTTTATTGAGAATTCTGCAATTTCTATATATACATCCAGAATAATTTGGCTAGTGAGTACATACAGTTGTGTAAGCTTAAAAAAAAATCACATACTTTACAATAAAAAATGAATTTAAATAAATCCATATTACAATGAAAATGAAAACAAAATTTTCATATAACTAACTTATATACTCTTGCCAACAACAGGCTCATTTAACTCCTTGCCATGATGAATGTTGTGGCCTTGTGCCGACCATTGTGAAACTGGTAATAACAGCAAATGTAAAAATTATTAAAAGCACCTTGAAATAAATTGAAAACACTGGAATATATTATAATTATCTACCTCAACTTTTAGCAAACATTAAAAATCGTTCAATAGTAACAAATAAAATGCAGAAAATTATTAAATAAAACAGGAGTTTTTTTAAGAAGTTTAAAATAATCTGTGAATTGTTCTCCCTTACTTGAAAGTTTAATAACAGTCAATACTTTAATAATAATATAAGGAAACAATCATATCTTATAATTAACCTAGCACAATGTTGGAAAAGAACTTTTCTGTACACATTTGGCATTTGTCTGTACATAATTGTGATGGCCTATTGAAATGCAACGAACATATACAGTCAGTTTTGCAAAAAACTCCTTTGCTGCAAGCAGCAGCTCGCTGTTTTGATGTATGAAAATTAAAAACACTAATTTTATTTTTTGAATTTCAATAAACCCATTTTTAGTGTTAGTAGAAAAGGAAAAAAGTTCTTTCTACATTAATTACACAATCTTGAGAAGGGTTACATGTTTCTAAGAACAAACATTATATTTTAAGAAAAAATTCATGTATAAAACAATAAACTTAATATGATTTATCACATTCATGAAATACTTATACAAACTGTCTATTATTTTGATCTATGACAATATAGAACAATTAAATTTTCTTGAATTCAAATAATCTATTTTCACTACCACTATAAATTTAACCTTGTTAAAAAATTACTTTTACATTAGCAATACAGCTTCAAAAAGGATTTCATATTATTTAATTTAATTTTGATGTATGTAAACAAAACATTACTCATTTTATTTTTTCGAATTCTGTAAATCCATTTATCCAGTATTAAAAAGTTATTTTTGAAAATGTTTTAGTTCCAGCCATAAAACTATAAAATAAAAGAAAAAGTAACTGAAACCAATTTTATAGATTTTCAAAGTTAAACTGCAATTACAGGACAATGTATTTGTTTAAACATTTCGGCATTTGTTTGGATGGTGATGTACCATTAAAAAAAAAAATGCAGATGATAATAAAGACTGTCTTTACATGCTTAAATAATTTACATTATTCACAATTTTTATTTCACAGTCCAACATAGGTGCACTTATCTTGCACATTCACAGAAGAAAACTGAACTATATAGTTTATCCATGAAAATGAGCATTTAATGCAAAACAAATTATTTGCTTATTAAAATTATTGAAAATGCATAAAATCTTACTACAAAAAATGGGGAGATATATACTAATAATAATCAAAGCTTAATTTATTTTAAACTTAGAAGTGATTTACTTAATAGGATCCTTAGACAATTTGAAGAATTTCCTGTGTGGTGTTTCTCAAGACGCTGTCCCACAAACAGAACAGTGATACTATGATTTTGGAATACTAAGTAAAAAAATATAATGAGTTAGTTTATTATTCAGTATACTACATCAAATACTAATAGAATTTGAATTATATTTCCACCACAAATAATGAAAATTTTTAAATTACCATAAATATTCATAAAATATGAAAATTGGTATATAACAAATACATAAATATTAATATACTAAAATGTTACTGAATACTGAAATTTCTTCAGTGGTCGCTAGTATTAAACAATTTTAAAGTTTTACAGACAAAATATTTAATAATCTATACGTTATAGCTTCAGAATAAAACATAACACAATTAAAACTATTGCACAGTCATGCATGCCATATATTAAAATAACTGCATTCTTATTGTAAACAGTAAAATTTTTAAATTCAGATGGCCTATTATGTCGTAATGTTATGAATTATTATTAGTTGACTTTGAAGCTTAGAAAAGAAACAGACTTTGAAGCTATATAGAAATTTAAAAAGAAATACTAATAGGCTTATTTCACAAAATATAGTATTTGTTTGCCATGCAATTGATTACATACAATAACATGATTAATAAAATATAATGCAAAGTTAATGCATTAAGCAATTTAAAAATGAAAATCTACCTGCTGTGCTGTATGATGAGAGACAAAATATATTTAGAGCTTCAGAATCAAAAATATTAATAGTGCACAGTATTCAATCAATTCAAATATACTACAGTTTTAAAGTGTACTGCAATTTAAAAATAAAGCTTACCTTGCAGAAATAGAATCTAGTGAATTACGGTGATCATTGTCCATCCGTATATTTGATAAATTCTTCAAAGCGTCGGGCATCACAGTGAAAGATGGTCAATTCGACTGCTAACAGAATTTCTTTGCCGGCACGCCGGTTTGTTTACTTCTGAAGTTATTTTGCTTATGGAAGCAGCCATTATCAGTCGTGACGTCACGGCGTGACGTTTCACGGCTTCATTTTCATTGCACGGGACCTACGGATAAGGCTGACTCCATCTATTCTAACCTCCATGATCTATTCTAACCTCCATGTTTGGAACGGTTAGCTAATCAATAGTTGGTCATACTAAGGCTCCTCTAGACCTGCTAGTAGCGTAGAGACATATTTTTTGGAATATGCGAGATAGCATTCTTTATCTTCGTCTTTTATAAGCTAATACCATTTCCTTACAGATAGTCGATCAACGAAGTACAGTTACGTGGTTCTGTTCTTACGCAATAATTTCTATCCTCACAGAATCAAAGATTTAAAATATAGGAAACATGTGCTCCATAAATTGGAAAATTTAGTCTTGAAATGAAGTGCCAAAAATTTATTTCATAAAATTATACCGTCTTCTGGAGGAAACATTTAAACGCATTTAATCATCAAATAGTAGACATTAAAAAATTTATTTTGAATTTGTTCTAAATTGTAAAGGCCAGAACTAATTAGGAACATCAAAGTCATGCATAAAAACTTGAAATGCAAAAGGTTTTGTTAATCGGTTATACTGTGGTGTAAACAACACGCACAGCTCGTCTGAGTACCTAATCGTATGACAACCTGAGGCCAACGTGATATACACGTTGGCTTCGATGACAACAATATTCTGAACTACTATAATGAGCTGTTTCTCCCTTACTTGGTGTCAAGGCTGTTCTCCGAAGAATATCCAAAATTCGTATATGTACGTCATCTGAAAGTTAACACAATTCAAAATTAGATTCAAAAACTTGCCAGAAATTTCTTCTATTCAGTTCTCACTCCTCTTAGCAACTACATCAACTCTCTTAGATGTTCCGCATTTTCCAAAGAAAAACACAAATAGCCGTCTTACTTTCTCCATGTTTAAAATTTTTTACTCATACTAGACTCTTCAATTCATTGATTTGAACCTTCTACAAGAAATCTACCTTCCTCATCGACTGATGGCGGCCACTTAATATTTTCGTCTTATGTAGTTCACGCTATTCATTGTTTTACTGAAGGTCTTCACCAGACACAGATGATTTTTTGCTCTTCCGGTAAAAAGACACAGTGGATGTGAAACCATAGAGCTGTAAAGTAGTAAGTCAGTCGGTACTGATATTGCCGGGATATCGCTTATAAGAAGCAACTTATGTGGCTCAAGATAAGTCACACCATAAAGATGTTAAGACAGTATATAAACTGGACTAACGGTAGAAGCATCTGAGTGAAGGTAAGAGGGGGACCACCATGACGTCACACAGTAGAAAACGTCAAGATTGGTATGCAGGGGCAGTATTCCCCCTAGCGTATAGGAGCCTTATCCTAGCGTGAGAAGAGATCTCGATACGAGAGTGACGTAGCAAGCGACATCTTCTCGTTCGACTGCTACGAACAATTGATCGAAAACTGGAATTCTCAAGCGCCTCTACCGTTCGAATCGTTAAGGCTTTCGCCAATCGAAAGAGAAAGAAGCTCCTCCTTCGCCCCGCCCATATTTTGACGTAAAACGATAGTACAGCAACCAATGAGACGACTTCTTGAAAACTAATCCTCATTTAATTTTTTTTTTTGTAAACAGATGGTAACAGCGGATCAGTAAACAACGTATGTCTTTCCTTCTCGGATAATTTCTCGTCGGCTCAGGTAAACGCGAGAACGTTCACTGCTTGGGTGTCCGCGGGTGACGCTACCCCGGAGTAATAACAGTTCCATTTTCGATCACATGTTGTCCTAAGTTGTAAATATGGCATAATCATAGTTCATGCAATTCGTAAAACACTTCATGAGTCCGAGGAAATTCATCATATCTTCACCTGCCAAGCAGGCCACAAGAAAACGAAGAATAAGTGCGCAATGTTATATTATCAAAAGAAATGCCAGTTGCCTAACTGTGTCTTAGTAAGTGGATACAATAAAGCAAACAAATAATACAAAATACAAGACATACTATATACAATATACAAAACCAAAGCAAAACAAAAAGCAATTACAAGATGATGAATTTAGTGCAAAAACAGAAATAATATATGATACAGAAAAATGATAATTTCAGTGAGTTAAATATCTTAGAATGACACGAGGCCTTTTAAAATTGCATGGATCATTTATGTCGTAATTTATTATTGGGATCGAGTGGTTGCCCCTTTTACAAATATTATTATAAAAATTTTTAGCAAGCTCGGCAATGAGCTCCTGTAAATATGGGACGTCCAGCTCTCGATGAATGGCTGCATTCCTAATAAACCAGCGACAGTTTGTCACCTGCCTTAACGTAACTGCAACACTTGCAGCTTATTAAGATGAATGTTACATGTGTAGCCCCAGACAGGGCAGGCATATGTAATTATGGGCCGCAAAAGGGTTTTGTAAATGAGTAACTTGTTGTCAATAGCTAGAACCGAGTTCCGACCAATTAAGGGGGTAAGTGTACGTTTACATAGTCGAAACTTGTCAATAAGCTGTGTAATGTGGGGGGACCAAGTGAGCTGCTTGTCTAATATGACACCAAGGTAACGGGCCTGCTTAGTCCACGGGATGGGAGTGTTGTACATTTGTACACACAAATCGTAGTCGATTGCTATTTTCCTGGTGAATAGTACTGCCTCTGACTTGTCAACATTGATCTTAAATTTCCAGGCAGTAAGCCAGGACTCAAGTGCATGGACGTGTGTCTGTAGTGAGTGGACTAATGGGCTAAGAGATGCATTTTGTGATAGAATTGCTGTGTCATCGGCATACATTGCCAGAGTGGTGAGTGGTGTTTGTGGGATATCGTTCGTGTAGAGAATATAGTATATAGGCCCAAGGAGACTCCCTTTGCGGGACGCCTGCCTTGATGACATGTGGAGTAGAGTGTGCAGTGTTTACACGAACGATAAAGTGTCTATCTCTTAAGTAAGAGTGGGTGATGGTTGTGATGTGATCTGGGAGTCCCAGGGTTATGAGTTTGTGCATGAGACCCTCAAGCCGAGCTCGGTCGAAAGCCTTGGACACATCGAGAAAGATGGCACCTGTGATTAGTTTATTCTGTAGTCCATACGAGATGGTCTCCACAACTCTGTATAGTTGATGTACAGTTGAGTGGCGTGGACGGAAACCGTGCTGCTCAGGAATTAGAATATTCTTCCGTTGCAGGAAATCCTTGATGTGTTTAAGAATAATATATTCCGCTACTTACTCAGAGAGGATAGTAGACTAATTGACCGGTAGGATGCTGCCTCTTCTGCTGGTTTTCTAGGCTTCAGGACTGGTGTGACAACTGCAGTCTTCCAGGGGGATGGGAAATGGCCAAGGCGGAGCATGTCGTTGATTATGGAGGTTAACTTGAGTAGCATTAGAATTCCCATATTTTTTATCATTTTATTTGAAATTTTATCCAATCCTGGACTTTTCTTGATTTTTAGTTTCTCGATGTGTTCAAGGATCTCTGATGGTTTGACAAGGGGGATGTTGTTTGTGCGTGGGTTTGTGAGGAATTTTGTTAGTGTATCAGTGACAGTGCGTTCTGTTGGAGGGTGAGATATGTTGTTGGTGTAAAACTGAGAAGCATTGTGATCAGCTAATGACTCAGCTTTCTCAGTTTCAGTGTATGCAATTCCTAGTTGGCCGTTAAGGGGCGGAATGTTGGTGTAGCATCTCTTTAACTTAGCAGTTGTCTTCCACACTGAGCTGTCATCAGCTGAGAGGGAAGTGAGGTAAGTAGCCCATTCTTGTTGTGCATGTAAGCGTGTAAGAGCCCTGACTCTGTGGTTGAGACGATTTAATTGGGTTTTATCTGCTGGAAATCGAGTCCTTCACCATTCTTTTCTAGCCGCGTTCCTCTGCTGAATGAGCTTTCTCAATTCTCAGTTGATGGTATTTTTCTTTTCTGTCAAAGAGGTACTATTTGCATTTAATGCAGTCGTTAGCTCATTCGTAAAGGATGCGACTAAGTCATCAAGCTCTTCACCCGAGTGTGCTGTTGGAATGTGTAGTGAAGTGTTGTTTAAGGCTTTGGTATAGTTAGCCCAATTAGTAATAAAGGCCTTTTTGTCTGATGAGCTACGGACAGAAGTGTCCAGATTTATCATGACTGGACTATGATCCGAAGATAATTCAGTAAAAGTGAAGTAAGTTTGCAAAGCTACTTAAAACATATTTCCTGTTCACACATTGAAAATAAATTAACGTTAACTATAGTTAAAAATACAACATGAAGATTTAGTACTAGATTATGCATGATAATGGAATCAAAATGATTTGTCAAATATTTACATTAATATTCAGCTTCTTCAAAATGCCTAAAAAATACAGAATATATTAATCTTACTGTACAGAAAAACCAAAATCATTTCTAATTTAGATCATACTATCCAGTTTTTAACACTGGTGCGAACTAATAGATTTGACGACAATACATTAGAATCAAAACATAGAATGTTACTTTAAATCACCAATCGTACAGTAAAATTAAATAAAGAAAGGCATATCACTTTCCTAACCCAACACAAAGTTTACATGAAATGTAGAATACAATTTTACGAACAGTATAAACTATTCATCATAATAAAAGGAACAACAACATCACAAACAGAATTGGCAATATTTTACTGCACAAACACGTACACATACCTCAATTGATTTTGTATTTATAAAAATCAGTTGATCATCAATAAGTCACAGTTAAATGTAAATGCACACTTTGAAGAAATACAGAAGAATTTTTCTAACATTCTATGAAAAAATATGAAGCTGAACTTACCTCACAAATACACGCTCCTGGGCTCGGAATCCGTTGATTTCGACAAGAATTAACTACCCATTTAATTCGTCTTCCTTCATTTTTCAGAAAACGAAATATCCTTAAGTTAGTTTTAGAATGATTGGAGCAATTTGGTGCAACATATCCATCCATGTTTCTCAAAATTAGGTCGGAATCGATCAACAAACATGTCAACAAAACAATGCTGATCCAATGACAGATAACGACAAGTGTGCTTCGTTGGCTATTGAATGGCTGACGAGTCAGCTCCCCTTTATAGTAGCTGGGCTGCATGTCAACACTTTTCAATGATGTAGGAAACGAAACCTTGATTTAAGTACACCAGTGCATCTTCTTTTCACACAGTTCCTTGCTACTTCATGTTTTTGGTTATAATTTTCTTCCATATGTGAAGAGGATTTTATATATGATGTTAAAAGCCAAGCTTCCAATGGATAGCCTTTATCACCTGCAATATTAAAAAATAAATACATGGAAATAAAAATTTCTCGTACAGGTTTGAAAATCTATTATCAGATTTCAAGAAGAAAAAAATCTGTCCCCCATTACAACGGAAAGTAATTTTAAACTCATAAATCCAAAGGTAAAAATGCGTAATTTTTAAGTACAACAATTTGATACATGGACGATAATTCACTGTAATAGAAGTCTATAAAAGAATTGTCTCTTATCTACATTTATCGAGAATACACAATTTCTTAACTTGCACGTGTATTCAAATGCATATAAATTAGATACATTATATATTTAATAACATTTAGTAATCTATTTCTTTTACATTCCACCAATTATTTACTGAAAAAAAAAAGATGTGGGTAAATACTAAACTAAAATTGACACCATACTTTAACTATTAACAAATATCAAGTCTTTCTGTATCACTCACATGTTGATATTGATAATGTAAGACTTGGTATAATATACTGTATAAAAATACTAGCACATAAAAAATTGCATTTATTTATTATTTCTATTACATTAATACTGTAACACAATATAAATAATCCACCCATAATCTGAAAGAATAATATCATAAAAATAATATCAAATACATTCTAAATGCAGAAAAAATTAATCAAAACTTGCTATAGATTGAAAAATTGGTACTCTTCTATTATCGGGATTGGATTAAGGAATGTATATATGTATGCACATGTGTATGTGCATATGTGTACACACACATTTCTGAATCCAGTTCTGAAAACAGAAAAGTACTGAAAAATCTTATTTTACAAGAATTCAGGAAGTATTGCTAACTGACATTCAGCTTCCCCCCCGGTCCCTGAAAAATGCTTATTTACGCTCATTTAATTTCTCAGAATAGTAATATGTTTGACAAAATGATTGTGCTTATTTCTTTCCTCAAATAATTTTATTATAAAATTTTGGGTACATACCTATAAGCCAATAGTTTGTCCCACTCTGCAGTGCCAAGAAGTTATTAACTGAACTCTGTCTCCATATGAAAGCGTGATGAATACAACAAGAAAATTTTATATTTATTGCCAGGATCTTCATATTATGATCAGAAACCTGTAACATATTAATGTCGTATAAAAAGATCGTATCTAATGAATAAAGGAAATATAATACTATCAATAACAGGAAATATAAAGTTTATCAGGATTTTAGAAATACATATGTTTGATAACTTTCAAATGGGATTTGAAACTTATTAAGCTAAATGATAATAATCTACTTAATATGAAATAATAAATATTATACAATATAAAAAATATAAAAATGTTGAGAAAATTTAATTAAAATCATTTACTTTATTAAGAAAATTAATTAAATAAGCATTATATAAATCTCATTTCAAATTTATGGAAAAACGTATTTTTATAGCATTATGAAAGCTGACTAATTCAAACCAATCCTATTTCAGAAAATTTCCAATGCAGAGTTTTATAGTTTTACACAGATGTAACAATTCTGAGTACATTTTCATAAAAATATATTAATATAACGTTCTCATTTGTGGTGTCAAAAATCAGAATCCGAAAAAGATTAAAATGTAACACGGACTGACTGTTTTTATAAACTGTAGCAATCTATCACATGACAAACTTGCAATATTTTCACATGATGCTTCTGAAATAGCATAATAATATACTGATAAAATAAAATGGAGGAAAGAATACTCAATTTTCGAACAACTTAATAACATATCCTTCATGAGAAGCAACAGGGTATTTTTACATCAATAGGTAAAAAATTACAATCCCCTTTCACTTTAATTTTTAAGCACTATAATTATATCAAATATTAACAGAAGTCTTCAAGAATAATATAAAAATCTAAAATCCCAATAAACATTGTATTTCGTTTCTAAATAATACTTGAAATGAGTTCAACTAGTTATTTTTTCATATCCTGATTTTTGACACCACAAATGAGAAGGTTATGCACCAAAGATGTAATTTATTATGAAAAACGGGAGAAAAATTTAAGTAACATACACTTCTCTGTTTACTATTATACTGTTACGAATTTCACATTTATTTGGCTATTTATTTAGAATTGTAATTAGATTTGCTTCATGTTGCCTTAGCAACGCAGACGATTTTTGAAGAGAAAGCTACGTCGAAAAAAAAAATAACAATAAAAATAAAAGAGCGCGTGCATTTAATGCTTAATAAATAAATATCTCGTAATTACTGTTGCCATCCAGAAAAATCTAGAAAAATCGTGTGTGTTCTACGGATAATTAAAAAAAAGCTTATAAAAGCCGAGGTGAAACAGCTCATCTCAGTACTTGATTTTAATAGAGAAATTATAAGGATTATATACTCATTTATCAAGGACAGAAATTTTTATGTTTCAATTGGTTCAGACAGCTCGGATTGTATGAGACTGGGTGCAGGGGTCCCCCAGGGATCAATTCTGGGCCTGGTTCTCTATACATTCTACGTTTCAGATTTTCCCAGGGATAGATTCACGAGACAACAATATCTGGGATGTTACGCGGATGATACCGCCATTGCTACCAGATCACTTAAGGCCGACCTTGCGATACGTGCCCTGCAGAATTACATGCCTGATATTGAAAATTGGTGTACGCGTTGGCGTATATCGATAAATGCGGCAAAATCCGAACTATTAGTTATTAGAAGAAAACAAAGATGTAGAAGACTTAATGAAAAGATTAAATTATTTGGCACTGAGGTACCGTTGGTATCTAAGGCTACATACTTAGGAGTGACACTCAATAATAAGCTAACTTGGAAAGACCATATTAACCGTGTCAGAAGCAAAGCATTAAGTGTAATTACTTGCCTACTCCCACTTATTGGAAGAAATTCAAGCTTAAGCTTAGTAAAGAAAAGGCATTTATATATTGCTGTCATAAGGCCCATTTTCTCTTATGCTTCGCCGGCCTGGGCGGCTTACTCTAAAAAAGATGTTGAAAAACTTCAGATTACGCAAAACAAAGTCTTAAGACTTATCACAAATGCCCATTTCTACGTATCTAATGAGACCTTACACAGAGACCTGAGGATTGAATATGTAAATCATTATTTACATAGAATGAATGCCAACTTCTTTAAATCTGCCTTATTATGTAAACATCTTCAACATTTCCATGTTCTAGACTACATAGCCTTAGATGAGGATTACAACATCAGGCCATATGCGGCTCACTTACTAAGGGATCTGAATTTCCCAACTTAGTAGTTGTTAGAGCATTGCTTCAACTTCTACATATGTAAATAGGCTTTCGTTATTTATCCTAGTTATCATATTTAATCAAGAATTTCAATGTTTATTATCATTTTTTATGTTATATTTCATGTATTAATTCAGTATTTGTATTGTATTGTATTGTATTGTATTGTATAACTAAAGTTTAATAAATTGTGTTACTTTCATGTGCACTGGTTAGGACGCAGACATGTACTAACGCGGCTCAGCCGCAGTCAGGATTCTAGTTAGGACTTCTCTCTACATTGCAGGACTTTGGTTTATTGCAACCTTGCGATGCAAACGGCATCTCTTTCATACCGCATATTTGGTTTTATTTTATTTAAGGAAATTGCACGTCAGGGGCTCTATGCAATTCCTCAGTGAGCTGGATAAGTTGCTCATAATTGGCAATATCCCAGCAATAGTTGTCCAGACTAGACTAGACTCATCTCAGTTGTTGTTGTTGTTGTTATACTTGTAGCTGTAAAAAGCGAACTGCTGTTTGTTTACTTAATGCTGTATTGATTGTAGCGATTTCGCTGTGAGATAGAACTATTTTATCTGTTTTGAACTGAGTTTTTGCTAAACGTTTGAGATATTGTGATATTGTGCGAAGATCTGTGAAGAAATATTTCAGCATTTTAATTTATTTCTTGTGGAAAGAATAAATTTTTGTTAACTTTTTAACGACTTGTGCATTCAATATATAACGAACCCGTACGCACGTAACAATATTTGGTGTCAGAAGTGGGATTTGAATGCCATTCACGAGAGCAATGGAAGAACAATTGAGACAGCTTGTGACTGCTTTTGCTGCATTCCAAGAAAAGATGGAAGGGGCCGTCAACTCCGTTAAAGAGGAGATGAAAGCTGGTCAAGAATCAGTTAAAGAGGAGATGAAAGGTGGTCAAGAATCTGTTAAAGAAGAAATGAAGGCTGTTCAAGAAAAGATGGAAGAATCTGTAAAAGATGAAATGAAGGCTGTTCAAGAAAAGATGAAGGAATCTGTAAAAGATGAAATGAAGGCTGTTCAAGAATCTGTAAAAGATGAAATGAAGGCTGTTCAAGAATCTGTAAAAGATGAAATGAAGGCTGTTCAAGAATCTGTTAAAGATGAAATGAATTCTGTTCAAGAAAAGTTGGAGAAATCTGTTAAGGAAGAGATGAGAGCCGTTAAAGCAAGTCAAGTAGAAATGAAAAAGGAAATTACTTGCATAATAGAAAATAAATTTGAGGCTATGGAAGGCAGAATAGACGCGGTTGAAAATAAAGTTTCTTCTGTCAAAGAACAAATAGAAGATAGAGTTTCTGCCGTAGAACAACAAATCGATTACAGAATTTCTGCTGTGAAAGAACAAATTCAAGAAAGAGTTTCTGCTGTGAAAGAACAAATTCAAGAAAGAGTTTCTGCAGTGGAGCAACAAATTGATGACAAAGTTTCCGCAGTTGCCAAAGAAGTTGATACTTTAAAGAAATTCGTAGCGACGGCAGGAAGCAATTCGGATACTTTTAAATTCCTAGCCATGCCTGCGCATCCTTCTCTGAAGCTATCGACATATGATGGGAAGACCTCCTGGCAAGTGTATAAGACACAATTTTCTATAGTTGCGGAAGCAAATGGATGGGATTCCCAAGCTAAGGCCTGTCACCTTGCGGCTTCTCTGAGAGCAGACGCAGCGGATATCCTTCAGACTCTTCCCGAAAACAAAAGGCTAGATTTCGAAGCTCTGTCCGGCGCATTGGAGCTGCGTTTTGGAGAGAAGTGTTTAAAAGATTATAGCAGGCTTCAGTTAAAATCCCGTCAACAGAAGTCTACGGAAACACTCCAGGAGCTCGCCACGGATGTTGAAAGGCTGTCCCACCTCGCCTTTTCGGAGTGCCCGACAGAAACAAGAGAAATCCTGTCCCTGCAATACTTCATCGACGGCATCCGGGATCCTGAAATACAGAAAGCACTGCGAATGGCTGATGTGAAGGACTTAAAAAGTGCTCTGGTGTACGCCATGAAATTCGAGGCAGCACAGCAAGCCACTCGTAGAGACCGCCACCCAATCAGAGCTGCTCACATACAAGAACCAGTGGATCCAATGACTGCTCGCCTAGACGATTTAACCAGAAAGGTGAATGCTTTGACACGGAATACTGGTGACAAGAAACCGTTCGTAAAGTGCTGGAACTGCGGTGCTGAAGGGCACATTCGAAGAAACTGCAGAACACCCCAGGGCACGGATGTTAAGACCGCGCCTCTCAAGAAGGAGGGAAACTAATTCGTGGCCATCTCGCGGGGCGGAGGTTGCCAGATAATGAAAAGCCCCAGTTTAAAGCGCTTCAGATTTCTGCAGTGAGTGGCGGCAATAACGGAATTTTCATCATGGGACAAATCAATGGAATTCCTTGTAACATGACGATCGACACGGGAGCCAATGTTACCATCATTCGAAAAGATTTGGCTCAACAACTCGAAGGTAAACTTATCTGGACGCCGCCCTGCGTTACCCTCCAGACTGTGTCCGGCGAGAAGATCAATATAGAAGGGAAATTAAACGTTAACATCACCTTTGGAAGTGCCGCTTACCATCACACGGCATATGTAGCAGAAATTACAGACCCTTGCATACTCGGATTGGACTTTTTAAGGAAATACAATTTTTCCTTGGACTTTAAAAATAACGAACTGCATTCTGCCTCTGAGGACATAACTTTATTCGGGATTAATGATGAAGGAGTGAAATCTATCCACAAAATCATAGCTCAAGACGATATCACAATACCGGCAAGAACAGAAATTTTACTTCCTGGATCCATAGCCGAAAATAGAAATTTCCGCTACGGCGTCATGGAATATCCCAAGAATTGTAATAGCCCTAAAGGAGTATTAATAGCCTCAGCACTCGTCGACCTATCGGGGACCGTTATCCCGGTGAGAGTTGCCAATGTAACTGATAAGGCGAGAGTTATTAAGAAAGGTGAAGTGGTTGCAGAATGTACTCCAGTAACCAGCGTTGAAAGAAAAAGTAACATCTCAAAAACCGTGTCTTCAGACAACATTATATCGGAGTTATTGCAGAATGCGCAATTAAACGATGAGGAAAAGAATGTTGCCGAGCGTGTCATTAAAGATCTTCAAGATGTTTTCTCCCGCTCGTCTTCTGACGTGGGTCGAACCAGTTTAACTCAGCATAGAATCGATACTGGTGATCATCCACCAATCAAGCAACATCCAAGACGTCTGCCGATTTCGAAACAGGAAGAGGTGCGAACACTTTTAACGGACATGCAAGAAAGCAATGTCATCGAGCCTTCAGCAAGTCCCTGGGCATCTCCCATCGTCCTGGTGAAGAAGAAAGACGGGTCAACTAGATTTTGCGTTGATTATCGCCGGTTGAATGAGGTTACGAAGAAAGACAGTTACCCTCTTCCTAGAATTGACGACATTCTGGATACTCTTTCTGGAAGCAAGTGGTTCTCGACACTTGATTTAAAGAGTGGATATTGGCAGGTAGAAATACATCCTGATGACCGAGAAAAGACGGCATTTACTACAGGACAAGGACTTTGGCAGTTCAAGGTGATGCCGTTTGGACTATGTAATGCGCCGGCTACATTCGAACGTCTAATGGAGACTGTTTTAAAAGGTCTTTCATACGAAGCCTGTCTGATATACCTGGATGACATCATCATCGTCGGGAAGAGTTTCGAAGAACATTTGGAAAATCTTAGAAAGGTGCTTCAGAAACTGAAAGAAGCCAATCTGAAGTTGAGTCCCGCTAAATGCAAATTATTCAGACAGGAAGTGACTTACCTCGGACATGTCATCTCTGCTGAAGGTGTGCGCACGGATCCTGAAAAAGTGTCAGCAGTTAAAGACTGGAGACGTCCCGAAAATGTCCACCAGCTGAGAAGCTTTCTAGGCCTTTGCACCTACTATAGGAGATTCGTGAAGGATTTTTTAGCCATTGCGAGACCCCTTCACAAGCTGACAGAGAGCAAGCAAAAGTTCGTCTCGACAAAAGAATGTAAGGATGCATTTAAGAATCTGAAGAAATCCTTAACATCTGCTCCAATCCTGACGTATCCTCAGCTCGACAGACCATTTATTCTCGACACGGATGCGAGTAATGAAAGTGTCGGCGCTGTTCTGTCCCAAGAAATAGAGGGCCAAGAACGTGTAGTGGCTTACTGGAGCAAGTGCCTATCTAAACCGGAGAGGAATTACTGTGTCACCAGGAAAGAGTTGCTCGCCATAGTCAAAGCCGTAGAACATTTCCATCATTATCTATACGGCAAAAAATTCCTGCTCCGCACAGATCATGCATCAGTGGCCTGGCTTTTAAATTTCAAGAATCCTGAGGGTCAGATATCTAGGTGGATTCAGAGACTCCAGGAATATGACATCATTATCCGTCATCGCAAGGGACAGTCGCACGGAAACGCTGACGCCTTGTCTAGAAGATCTTGCCCAGAAAACTGCCGATATTGTTCCAGGGTCGAAGCTAAATACCAACTGGTTAATCCAGTCGCACCGCAAATTGCAACATCAACATCGGCTGATCCAGACCCATGGAGTGACAAGGAAATCAGGAAAGACCAGCTGAAAGACCGTGATATTAAACAAATAATTGAGTTAATGGAAACCTCAAACAGAAAACCTACCTGGCAGGATATTTCGAGCTATAGTCCCACGACAAAACAATATTGGGCTCTCTGGGACTCACTACATATTCGAAACGGCGTCTTGTACCGAAAATTCGAATCGGATGATGGAAAAACATTCCGATGGCAGCTGGTACTCCCAAGATCCCGAATCCCGGACGTCCTTAAAGAACTACATAGCAGCCCTGCAGGAGGTCACTTCGGAATAATGAAGACCTTGCAGAGAGTTCGGGAGCGTTTCTACTGGAATAATGCAAAGGATGACGTGCAAAAGTGGTGCCGAACTTGCGATGCCTGTGCAAGTCGGAAAGGACCGAAGAAACGCAGCCGGGGGAAGCTGCAACGTTACAATGTAGGAGCACCTTTTGAACGTATCGCCTTAGACATCTTAGGACCTCTGCCACGAACTGCTGATGGCAACAAATACATCCTCGTTGTCATCGATTATTTCACCAAGTGGCCTGAAGCATATCCTATTCCTGATCAAGAGGCTGTCACAGTAGCAGAGATGATGATACAGCACTGGATTTCCAGGTTTGGAGTTCCTCTTCAGTTACATTCCGATCAGGGAAGGAATTTTACCTCGGCTGTAGTCAAGGAACTTTGCAAGCTACTCGGCATTGACAAAACCCAAACGACGCCTTTACATCCTCAGTCGGACGGTATGGTAGAGAGGTTTAATCGAACCATCCTCAATAACCTCTCATTAGTGGTTTCCAGAAACCAACAGGATTGGAACAAGAAGTTGCTATTATTTTTACTGGCTTACCGCAGTGCTGTCCACGAGACTACCGGCTATTCCCCATCTAAGATGCTCTTCGGTCGTGACCTTCGTCTGCCATGTGATCTTTTGTTTGGTCGCCCTCCGGATGCGCTTTCATCAACTGAGGAATACATTCAAGATCTCCAGGAACGGTTTGAAGTGGTACACAACTTTGCACGAGAGCGAGTCAACTTGGCGACGGAGAAGATGAAGACCCGCTACGACACGAGAGCTACTGGACATCGTTTCAACGAAGGAAACAAGGTGTGGTTATGGAATCCGACTCGTCGAAAAGGACTTTCTCCGAAACTACAATCACCTTGGGATGGTCCTTACACAGTCCTAAACAGGCTGAACGACGTCGATCAGCCTGTTTAGGACGACGTCGACGAACGGATCCGTAAGTCATCGAACTCTAAACCTAAAGTCGTTCATTATGACAGGTTAGTTCATTACTATGGCCATAGTACGTAGTGTATATAGTTTTAAATAATAAGGTACATAGTATAAGACCATGGTCCTATTTGTATTTAGTATTTGTTAAGTATTAGTATTTGATAAGTATTTGCACTTGATAGCATTTGTATTTTATAGTATTAGATAGTATTTGTACTTAGTATTTGATAGTATTTGAATTGTATTTAGCGTTGGATAGAATCTAGTTTGCTGAAAGTTGTTTATTGCAATTATTGTTTATTTTGTTATAAAGTAATGCTTATTATAGTACTGATGTCTTAGTTGTAAATTTGGCTTCCTGTCCAGGGATTGTACTGCCCGGGACGTGCAGTCCTTGGGAAGGGGGCAATGTTACGAATTTCACATTTATTTGGCTATTTATTTAGAATTGTAATTAGATTTGCTTCATGTTGCCTTAGCAACGCAGACGATTTTTGAAGAGAAAGCTACGTCGAAAAAAAATAACAATAAAAATAAAAGAGCGCGTGCATTTAATGCTTGATAAATAAATATCTCGTAATTACTGTTGCCATCCAGAAAAATCTAGAAAAATCGTGTTTGTTCTACGGATAATTAAAAAAAGCTTATAAAAGCCGAGGTGAAACAGCTCATCTCAGTAATTAGTAGTTGTTGTTGTTGCTGTTATACTTGTAGCTGTAAAAAGCGAACTGCTGTTTGTTTACTTAATGCTGTATTGATTGTAGCGATTTCGCTGTGAGATAGAACTATTTTATCTGTTTTGAACTGAGTTTTTGCTAAACGTTTGAGATATTGTGATATTGTGCAAAGATCTGTGAAGAAATATTTCCGCATTTTAATTTATTTCTTGTGGAAAGAATAAATTTTTTAAACTTTTTAACGACTTGCGCATTCAGTATATAACGAACCCGTACGCACGTAACAATACAATTCAGAACTTAATTCGAATTAAGTGCTTCGAATGTCTCAAGTGATACATAAAAAATATTAACAAGAAAATTATTCGAAAAGCATACACAAATTCATAAAAGATATTTCTACAACGAAATTGATCATAAAAACAGAAATCATGACACATGCAGAATATAAAAGCAGCAGTTATAAAAATCTTATATTAGTAACTTTCGCATTAAGTTATTTACAATTTTAGACTGAAATTTCAAAAATTCAAATAAGCAACTTACCCCTACCACAGATGGCAAACCAGTAAAAAGTAGTACATTTAATAAACATTCGTCTGACGCCATTTCTTTTCGATCGCAAGACTTTCAAACGGTTGCACCTCACCAGCCGTAAACGAAGCGATCGCTACGTCGCACGAAATGGTTTCGATCGGTGCTCGAGAATTGCAAATTTTCCCTCCGTGCGAAAAGCGCGTCATATGTGACGTCACTCTCGTATCGAGATCTTCTGGCACGCTAGGAGAATACGGCCCTTAGGTCGCATTTTTTCTCACTTCTCTGTGATTAATCTGCATATTCATCTGTTTGCAGATTACTGCTGCATAATCTCTCGTTTTCTGTGTTTTGCCCCCCAGCTGCCGTACGTTTGCCATCTTTTCCCTATCTTTACCTGTTCTTGCAGCATTCACTCGAATTAGAAATGGAGAGGAGGACCAAAGAATATGTACTGTTAAGAAAGAAAACTTCGCAGAAGCAGAAGTGGCTCCCTTCCAACGAAAAGGGAAACAACTGCGCATGCGTGAAATATCTGTCGTGTCAAATCTCGAAGCTGAATGTCGTAGTTGGTTTGGACAGGTTCGACCGTTACGTTTAGCATAGTCCGTTACAATTATGCATCCACAAACGCAGACGGTTTACGGAAGTTAGGGGGGTCTCACGTGACTGGTGGCAATGATACGTCATAAGCTTTTTGTCTGGGTTACTATAATTGGCTTTTGTTCACCTTTTTATGTGAATTTCGAGAAACATTAAACTCAAGAAAATTCTTAATAGCGTGATGTAAACAAACGCCGATGGCAAAAAATTATTTTGTAATTACTTCCATTACGTATTAATAGATTTTTCGACATGATTAGATATTACTGCATTAACAACCATATAAAATAGACTTAGATTATAAATGCCTTGTATTATGGAGCATGCAAATAATTAAGATTTCAAAATTATAGAATCTGGAAGATTTTTTTTTCTGGGCTACAAATATAACAAAATAAGAGCGATGTAATCATAAATTTTTAAATCTTCATATTCTTTAATTAGAGTAGTATATATCCCCATATACTGCTGTTTTCGGTAAGATTAAAAACTTTCGTTGGTGTTAAAATAAAATCTAGTAATTCTGCTGAATACTGCTTTTTATGAATGCGCGAGAATATTTTAATGGGATTATTAAAGTATCTGTAATAAAGAAAAAGAAAAGGGTTGGAATGAGCTTTAGCCCACTGCTTGGCGGCGATTGTTTTTGAATGAGCAATAAACTCGCCAACATGGGTAACTACGTATAACATGTGTACGTTGCCTACATTGTGCAATTCGCTGAAGTTTTTTTTAAGTTTAAAAGGAACGCTGTGCACATGGCATTTTCTTGTAATTTATTTTCGTTATTTTAGCTTATTTTGTTCATTTGTGCACGTTGCCTACATTGTGCAATTCGCAGATGTTTTTTTTAAGTTAAAACGGAACGGTGTGTATATGGCATCGTTTGTAATTTTAATGCCCTTTTAAAAAAAATTCCTTCTTTCTTCGATGCCATTTTGGTTACATTTTCGCGGAGCGTGTCGGGAAGGTTATGTAACGGCATAAAATGTGTAGGTTACATTTTCGCGGAGCGTGTCGGGAAGGTTATGTAACGGCATAAAATGTGTAAGTATTACAACATAAAATGTAAATAATTAATTTAAACCTAACTGACAAATATTTTAATGATCATAATGTTCGTTTTGCATATTATTTTATTATCTTTTTGTGGCAACAGTTTCCATACTAATTTATCCTTTAGAAATCTATGTTTTGTTTACAATATGTTTTCGTGGAGCGTGTCGGGAAGGTTGCAATTGCAAAGACGTTTCGAAGAAACGCGCCGAATTGGCGATTTTCAAAACATCGCCAAGCAGTGGACTAAAGCGCATTTTCACCAAAGAAAAGGAAGGTTAGGGATAACAAGTAAGTAAAAGGAAGGTTGCTAATAATTTATATTAATTTTAACTATTGTGTATATGTGTAACTTTGTGAATTGTAAAATAATGATATTTGTTCATTTTATAATTTAATAAATATTGTGAAAATCCACATATTTTTTAAAAAAATCTTTTGCACTCGTTTTTCATTATTGCATTTGAGTTTTATTCATTAGCTGAATCAGTATACAAGAATATAAGAAAATCATATATGTTTTACAAGTAAACTATTATACACATTGAGAATGTATACATGTTTCTGTAAAACCTTGAAGTCTGGTAAATACCAAAGTAACTTGATAAAAGTCCGAAGTATGGTTCAAATATGATTCCAGTTCGACCTTTTACCAAGCCTTTGAGGTAAAACCAAGGAGTTACCAATGCCTTCTGGTAAAAGCCTGAAACAACGGATTTAAATCAACCTTGAATGAACCTGTGCATGCATATTCCCTCACAACACTTTTCTGTTCCTGCCCCTCCATATTTGCGCCATTGGCAGTCTAACTTGGAGATAACTCAAACAAGTGTAAGTGGCTACGATCTGAAATAGAAAAAGTTTGTTTCCATTTTAAAATATTTTACGTTTTTTATTTTGCTCAAGGGAAATGAGTGATATTATGAGGAAAAAGTTTTATGGCATTTTGTCTGAATCTGTAAAAAATAAGCCTAATAACAGCTTTTATTGAACAAATCAGAAATACAGTAATAAATGAAGTGAAAGAAGCACAAACACAAACCGTTCATTACTGAAGGTTGAAACGCTGTGATGTTCTAATTATTGGAAGAGAGGACACACTTATAACACCACTAGCTGGAGAAATCCTATATTATGTTACAATTAATGAAGTCTTCAACATCATACACAAGCACTCATATCGTAGTTGGCCATGGTGAAAGAACTCCCATGATTAAGCAACTGAATTGCAAGTACTATCGTCACGTATTTGAGACTATGTGAACCATGTCAGAAAAAACAAACTGAAAAATAGGATTGTAATTAAACTAATTGTGCATAGCAAAATGAATTCTCGATGCTAAGTCAACCTAATAGATATGCAGTCCAATCCTGATCGTGATATGAAATTCATTTTAGTGTATCAAAATCATCTTACATCATTCATCCTACTCCGACGTTTACACAGTGAAAGAACTGATGAAGTAGCATATCACTTTCTGGATATTTTCATAGCTTCTGGAATAGAATTATTTTATCTGTTTTGAACTGAGTTTTTGCTAAACGTTTGAGATATTGTGATATTGTGCGAAGATTTGTGAAGAAATATTTCAGCATTTTAATTTATTTCTTGTGGAAAGAATAAATTTTTGTTAACTTTTTACAACTTGTGCATTCAATATATAACGAACCCGTACGCACGTAACAATATAAATTGCCATGTTTGCCAGTTGATTAATCACTGATTAAAAGTATTGAATCTTAAATCAATTCTGAGAAAAATTTCAAAATGAAGGGAAAATTATCCTTCCCATTTTTGCAATCTTTCTTTAATATGGTGTATGGTCACCTCTGACAAAAACGCAAGACGTTTCGGAAAATTTTGGCAATACACGTGGTTACCTTAATGATATCTCACCTTACCCCACTTCTGACGCCAGAAATTATGTTCACTTCTTTATACAGAGGGATGGAAATCAAACTCAACTCTTCGAAAAAATTAATAGCGCCATTACAGATGCCATTTTATGTAGGTTTGACGTCTGTTCGAGCTAATACAATGAATAAATTCTTTTTAAAAATAAATATGCTTTTAAATTAACATAAATATTTTACTTTGCCTGGAACATGCAACATGCAAACACAACATAATATTTAGAACACAGTTATAATAAAAATAATAATCGCGTGTTGTCACATTGTTGAAACAAAAATCGTAGTAATTGAAAAATTTCACGGCACACTAACAATAAGATAAACTTGAAAGAATTTTTTTAGTTAATTAATTGATGTGCCTATAACATATTTCGTAATAGTACACAATAATAATTTTCAATGCAATATAAAATACAGTTGTATTACAAAGCAAACAAAATGTTTATTGAATGAAAAATTACAAACTGCATTTAATGCGAAATTTGAGACTGCCGTTTTTTGATAACTTCATTTATATTTGGGAATAAAATGGTAATGCTACTCTCATTTTGTGATCCAAATTTAAAAGTCTGGATCTTTTTTTCGCTATTATGTTGGTCAAAGCCGAAAATTCGAATTCACGCTAATAAGAGATAGAAAACGCTTAAAGCTTTTTGTTCCGTTATCGGGACCGGAGTCATCGCCAAATGTTTTGCATAATGAAGTATAAGTTTTGCATAACTCTCCAACAGATTGGTTCATATGAAGTCACCAATGTTTACTTTTAAAGCCGTTACAATGTTTGCATTTTAAAAAAAGTAAAAGGCTGCCTTTTCAAAACTGACAGTGAGAATACAAATTCTGAAGATTTAACTGTCACTTATGCTTTTATCATTATTGTATTTATCATGGATATGAAAATGTGCGATTTATCGAATGATGAAATATATTAAACACAATTTTTTCAGGAATGAGTTCTTAACCTAATGATTCTACAGTATTCCAGTTCGAAGGAAATACCGAAACGGAGATACGACGTGGCGAGTGCCCTCCCTCTCCCCCCCCCCAAAAAGAAGAAGAAGATTACGTTTTTAAAATTGGTTTGAGGAATTGAGAATCAGTTTCTTAACGACATTTCGTTTCATTTATGCATGGTATTGATTGATTGGAACTGTTATATAAGGGAACTCTGTAGCCATGCATTAATGTCTTGACTGTCAGTTAACACAGGCGGCACTGGAAATATTGAAGAAGTTGGGGATGAAAGCCTATTTTCGCGTCGAAAAAACAACATTGACCGTATCTTTCATTATTTCTTCCTCTTCTTTCAGAGTTAATTGACACACCAACGACGAATCGTTATCACAAATGCATTTCGAATGCAGTCAAAATTTTCTATTTTGAAATTTGGAAAATAATGAACTATTCTTTGCTCTGGTACTGTCAAATGATCAATAACAGTTTTATGAATTATGTTTTATCAAGATAAATTAAAACGATTGAACTACTTGTCTGATGTCGTTTCTGTATGGGGATTCGCAGTAACATCTCGTGACGTTAAAGTGTAGGCAAATCATAACACGCACAGTATAAGGAAAAAAAATTGAATTGCATGAGAGCATTCACACTATTTTATAAGTACATACAAAATAATCTTTATTGTACGCATTCGTAAAATTTACTGGCAGAGTTAAGAATTTCGTGGCAAGCAAAGGGTCGCGGCACAGTGGTCTTTGAATGCAGTTGTCGCTCTTGGTCGGCCTTGATCAGAAATCACTACAATGGCGGCTCAAACCGTTTATAGGCGTTGGCCACTACTAAGGTCGGAAACGGTGGTCTCTTTATTATGGTGGCACCTAATAGGTGGGCCACCGTTACCTCCTATGAAGGGACAGACAAATTATATCTACGTCTTCTCCGAGATTCAGACCTGGACTATTCCTTACGGCAGTCAGAGTCGCTAATTACTTTCCCGTCTCAGCAAACCTCGAAAACCAACCCTTTCACCTGTGTTCGAACTTAAACTAGGTCAAACTACCAGTATTCAAGGGACTTAACCACTCGGCCACTGGCGGGGCTTGAACAGAATGTCTTCTAAATGATTCTTTGCTAGTGGTTTGAAGTTCTTGATATGACAGTCGGAAGAATGTTCAGGTTTTAGGTGACCTCCGTTTGTTTTTACCCCCTCCTCGATTATAATGTGGCCTTTCACTGAAATAGTGTTTTTCAGTCATAACAATGAATACTGATTGATCATGCTGAGGAACCGAACTTATTTTAAACAACACTACATACCCGAATTCGTATAGTCGTTCAATTGCGTAACACGTTGCCGAGTCTAATTCGCATATATCGTGCGAAAACCTATGCGTTCAATTTTGCATTCCGGTACAGGCAATTTAAGTCAATGATTTCATCATTAAAAATAATTTTGAACATTAAGGCGTGAGCATGTGCTTTCAGTTTATCTTTTAGTTTTCAAGAGCAGTGTTGATTCTTGGCGAGGTGAATTCTCACAGAGTAAAAACCAGAGGCAGGGAAATATCAAAAAGCATCCTCTACGAAAAATGGAGATACTACGACTGAAAAGTAGTCGGTGATAAATACTGATAGGAAGTAACATTTGGTAAATTGTTTCGTGTCTACGGGCTCGTAATAGACTGAATGCACACAAACCGATGATAGCTTGATAAAATTGATTGTTACCAAAAGAAACACTTTACAGTTCTGAACATTCCACAAAAGCACTCGGACAGCTCTTCTCAGTATCGAAGAGCGCAATCATAGTGACACTACAGGCTACTACGAACGTTAAACATAACGCAATCCAAAGCGCATCTAAAAGGCGAAGCTCTCACGGATATTTCAATACTCTGAAGTCAGCTCTGAACTAACAAATGAGAACTAATGCTCTCTTAGAGCGTATAGAGTTCCCGGTCCTCGAAAAATCTCCAGTACCTTCCATTTCTCGAAATTATTGGAAGGTATATAGGGTTAAAGTGTTACACATAAGAGCCGGTCACGGTTACAGTTGCATATAGGGATCAATTACTGTTATTTAATTACAGAACCAATTACAGTTATACAGGAACCAGACCAAAATTTTCTCCAAATAATCGCCCCGTTTGGCGACTTTTCATGAAATTTGGAGACAAAAATTAGTCTCCAAAACAAAACCAGCTTGGAAATATATCGCAAATTTAGAAAGATAGCTACTTAGGGTGATAGCGTTTTAAGATAGTGTTTGGGGAATAAAAAAAAATTGCAGCAGTTTCTTTGCTCCTGAAGAAGAGGGACTTACATCTAATCGTCCCCAAAGCAGATACAGTCATTGAAAATCTAAGCCAAAGTTTTTTCTTTCTTTTTTTTTTTTCTTTTTTCTTCTTTTTTGTTTTTTTAATGAGCGACTAAATTCGGAACCAAGCTATTTGGCGACTTAATTCTTACTTGGTGACATTTCTCGGTCACTTGGCAATTTTTATTTGGAACGTATTTGGCTACGTTGCTTCAGTTTTAAAAAATTTATTCCATAATATTTTGGTCATATTAACTGAATTGTTGATTACAATAAGCTATGTGTTTTCGATGTTTCCATTTTCAAATCGCTTACCAGTTTTTTAGGTTAGAATTCGATTGACGAAAAGAAGCGTAAAAATTCGAATTTTCGATTCTCAGATGTCCTATCCCAGATCAAAACAGAAACTTTTTGCACCAAAATGAGAATGCTTGCTAAAGTAGAATGAAAATTCATTCTAATTCAGTTTACCTCTGATTTCTACTTGGGGCTCAGATTTCAAGGCTCAGAAAAAATGTTTAAAAATCCCTAATTTTAAGTAAACATAAAATTTTTATTGTATTTCTTATGAGGTACAACAGATGGCGCTCTCATACCAATTTTAACTATCCCTGAAATGTTACTTCAATCGCTGCAGATAACAGTAAAAAATAAATCTAACATATACACTTATTTCCGAGATAAAAATATCTGTTGCAACTCTCTGGGTTACAACGTGCAGGTTCAAAAGAAATAATCACAGCAGGGAT
>KK113959.1:9683-63402 GCA_000611955.2 Stegodyphus mimosarum
TTTTTTTTTTATTGATAAAGACGAGAACAAGGAAACTGATTAAAAAAAATATTGCAATATTGCATATAGATTGCCACAAGGATACATGAAACAACGGTGATTACAAATACAAATGAAAGTTATGTTATTTGTAGTTCCTAATATAATATTTCATCTTAGAGAATATAGTGCTTATATTTCATATAAAGCTTATATAGAGTGCTTATATAGAATATATTGCTTATATAGAGAATATATTGCTCATATTTCATCTTAGAGAAGATGAAATATAAGCACTTTCTTCTCAAATATAACCAGATAGATAGTCTGATAGGAAAACTATAGGCATGCACTGAGCTTCTAAAATTTGAGTAGCCAGGCTATATGTTTTTTTTTTCAAGTCAAATTGCTACTTTCTAAATATTTCATCTAAGATCGGCTGACGTAATTAGTTTTTCTTACAATATGTTCAGGCTATGCAAGTAAGTTTTCCATATTTTCTTCCACCCAAGCCATCGTTATATTCTCTCTTTTCCTGCTCTGAATCTCTTTTTCCTCGTCACACACTTCCCTTCCCTAGTTTAAGATTGACGCAGTAACTAGCGTTTATATCATAGCATTATAAGTATAAAAAGTTTTAATAGTAGTTTCCTGTATCCTGTACGTACACTTTGAAAAATGGAAAAACAGAATCTTCTGTATTAATAATTCAGTCAAAATGACATATTATATAGAAATAGTGTAGCTAGTAAAAAAAAGTGCTATTTGTTTTATAATTTTCTTTTCATTTCATTGAAACTAAAATTAGACACGTTTTGCGAAATCAGTTTGATTATAGTATATTTCACATTTCATTGGTCGATTACAGTCATGGACGACGATGTTTCGAGCGAAACGAAAATCTCAACTAACGCTTTGATATTTTAAGTTTCTTTAAAATTCTTTCAGTAGCAGTTGCAATAAATAACAAAGTTAAAATATTTTGAATTTTGCTTTTTAAAATCTGGTTATGATTACGCGAAATTTCATAAAACGTTAAAAAAAATTAAACTCCTCGTTCGTACAAGTTACGTACGTACGTTCAACAGATGATAGATGTGTTTACGTTGTATGTTCGTACAACGTACACACTTCTATTTTCTGTTGAGGTAATTATTTGACTAAGTTTTCTTTTGATGGTCATTTCACAATCATATTTTAATGTTTTCCAAAATTAATTTATAAAATTAAATTTTTAAATCATTGAAAAAAAAAAACTCTAGGATCTGATATTCAGCTTCATGAAAACTTTGGCTCCATCGAAGAAAAAATATATCAAATTACATTAAAGCCTTCATTATTGTTATTACAAATTTTTAAAAAAATATTACTTATTATATCATTTTTAGTTTATGATAATACTCAAACAATGTCTTAAAATATATAACAAAATAATAATGTAATTTTAAATGTAAGTCAAATGGCTTGTAGAAATTAAAACAAGGAGAGTTTTTTTGGATCATAAACGTACTCTACTGTGGCAGCTTATCTTTTTTCATCATAATTATTATATTTCAGAATTCGCCGAGTTTTTTTATTTCGGTTTCCCTATAAAACGATATCGAAGTCGGTAGATTTAGTGTTTATGCATTCCATAAACTCAATAATTTAGTCATCTTACCAAGCACACAACATACTAACTTACAATGCTATGAAATCTACCCGAACCTTAAAAGGCTAGCACATCTATCGCAGAATGGTCAAACATAAAATGAAAAATTCTGGGAAGAGACATCTCAGATTATAAGGGTATTATGAAGACATTGTAATGAATGCTAACTAGATTTGTATTCACCGGAGTACACGTAGCTGAATGGAAAAGTGTGAGGCAAAAGAAAGCAATTCGATACTTGTCTCATTATCGTTATTGAAGGTTATTTTTAGACATTGAATCGAAGTGACGGTCCAAATTCCCACAAGCTTCGAAGTTCACCAGTCGTATCTGTAAACTCTTGTACCCTGCTGGGCCCCACTGATATTTATTTCATGTTATTCATAATTGGATACACTAACGATTTAGTTACAGGCATACCGAATATGAAGTAGAAATAATATTAGGTAGCTTAGTATATTATATTCTACATGAATAACAATTATAAAATAAGTTGTTAATTTAGCTATCTCAAATCTCAGATAATGCATTAATTCTAGATTCACCAGCAGTTACTCTTACAGAGCATATATTGAAAGTAACACTATGCTATTAGTTTTGTATGAAACTATTACTATGCTATTAGTTTAGTATTACTATGTTATTAGTTAGTATCACTATGCTATTAGTTTTGTATGAAAAAAAAATTCTTCCCAACTGCTTTTGAAAGACTGAAAAGTCAAGACTTATTGCTCAACTTTAACGTTACGTAATTTTTGTCTGGACATGGTAAGTTCAACGTTTATCTCGAACGGTTTAAGCTGACATCGTCCAATTTGTGCAATTGCAATCTTGGCGTTCAGCAAAGTGTTTTCCACCTGCTTTTTGATTGTCCATTGCTCGATAATGCAAGAAATCGATTGAAATGCAGTTTAAAATTAATTGGAATTCATTGGCCGCCGAAATGTTATGATTTTGTATCTTCACCTTCGGGCTACCGAGCTTTTGATTGATGACATTGTTGACTTTTATTTTAAACATTGCAAATGGGGATTTATTTATATAGTTATATTTTTTTTGTTTGTGTTTTTTTTTCCTATTTGTGTTTGATTTCATCGCATTACTGAAAGTTGATGTTATTACTTAGCATTTTGCTTCTTTTTTACTTACGATTTGTAAGCCTCGTGTGATACTTTGTGGTGCACGAGGATTTCTCTTTCTTTAAATAAAATAAATAAATAAATAAAAATGGCTATCAGTTATCAATAGGCGTACTGCAGAAAAACAATGATATTTAACAGAAATATATATATAAATAAATAAATAAAGGATAAGAAGAGAACCTTCTTGTGCCTTGAGTTAATTCCTTATTTATTTTTCTAAGACTGCGCGAGTTCTATTTACAGTGCGATATGAATGAGTGAAGTAATGCTGTATTTTCTTTTCAAGTATAAAATACTTGAAAAAATGTAGTTTTAATTAAAGAATGCTGATATTTGCAAATATCTGCTTCATCTGTTTTAAATACATCTTAATCCTGTTCTACAAAGCTCAACTATTACATTTAATTACAGCAGATTTAACGCTTCATTGCTCATATCTTAGCCGATTATTGTTTAACTCACTTTTTCTTTCTCTTATTCGTTTACCTAAGTTTACCACCCGTTTTTTTTTCTAATAAATATTTCGCTAAAAATGCATACAATCTGACTTACTTCCTTTCCTTTTACATATTCACTGAGTGATTTTTTTACATCATCTGCAAATGTACGAGTAAAATTAGACGAACATTCAATCTTAGGTTCACAAACGCAAATTACGCAAAATATAAGAATAAAGTTTCAAAATTTATTAGAGAGCATTTGGTAGCTTAAGCTGATTGCTCACTCATCTTTATATTTCTGCTATTCTCCTCGAGTGATTAGTCAGGAAAGTTTTAATGCAGGCTTTGCTGATACGCGATTTACTTTAAATGTGAGTTGAGAACCTGTTGTTCTACCCGAAAGCTTTGTTTCTATTAATTTTCACTTTGCGTAACTGTCAGGTCGACGTGCTTAACCTTTTGGGAGCCGAAATGGCCTTTCTTTCAAACAACCACAACTGCCCGAAACGGTCGAGATTGCGATGTTGTTTTCTTCCTACCCCCTAAGGTATGTAATAGCAGGTGCAGTTTCACCGAATGCATTGTATCAGTTTATTGCCGACTGCTTGTCTTAAAAGGCTAATGGAAGCTTATTTGTTAGGAAGTAGAAAGGATGTCATTTGAAATCTTCACACCACTTTGGATGAGATGGGGAGGGGATGAAACGGATTGGACGGGGACGGGCGTTTCTGTAATTTTAAGCATACAGGTTAGAGTTATTTTATAGTTAGTTTAGAGTCAATCAAATGTATTTATTTGGATTTTATTATTGTTGTGGTGCTTCAAACTAAGAAATCAGATGTGACGAAGCCTTTTACAGCTACTGTGGTGAGCTGGTACTTTAGATTTAATTACACAATCGTATATCATCATTGCAGATTTATTACTTTAGTGACTAACGTTGCTTCAGCTTCTAGAAATGAGTAGTTCATTTTTAATAAGCCCAAGCCAATACAAAAATAAATTTTTGGCTAGTTTTATTTTTCGTTTTGTTGTGCGTGTGCTCCTTTCAGTAAATATAATAGCTAATTCGTAATCTCAACTGTCTAAGACAGCACTTTTTTCTTTTTGACGGAACAAGCAATAAAGTGTTGTACATCG
Source organism: Stegodyphus mimosarum (assembly GCA_000611955.2). Lineage (NCBI taxonomy): Eukaryota > Metazoa > Arthropoda > Arachnida > Araneae > Eresidae > Stegodyphus > Stegodyphus mimosarum. The sequence goes on from KK113959.1 coordinate 14,036, forward strand.
CTTTTGCTTTGATCATTATATTAGTCAGTTAATTGTTTAAAAATTACCATGTTTGCCGCAATATAAGATTTCTCACTTATAAGGTGACCCTACACTTTTTCAGATGGTTTACAAAAGAAAAGAAACAGGTTTCGTATGACAAGTCTTAAACCCAAATTGCTTGCGAGCCAAATGCACAGTCTAAAACAACTGGCGGGACAGAGAATTGTTTCAACAAAATTAAAAATATTTAAAATAATTTTTTAGTTTGGCTTACTAATTATTTATTAAATCAAACATAAAGAATAATATTAAACTAAAAATAAATAAATTGTAAAATTTTGCTACGTTTTCAGGGAAAACTTCTGAAGCGGAACAAAACTTGAGGGTAAATAATAATAACCTAGACTCTTTCTCTTATTTATGGAATTTTTCTTCGACGCTCAAATAAATGTACGTATGTTTGCATGTGAATAATGATAAACTTCTTTTATTTCTTATAACAGCTTGACATTTGATGGCTTTTCGAATCTGATAAAGTTTGTGGGGGGAAATTACTAGAAATTACCTTCATTAAGAATTGTAGACGATCATTGGTTAATCGGAATTCTTTCCTTATTAATTTTTAACTGTGAAAAGAAGCTAATGTATACTAATCCATACTAATGTATTCCTAAACTAAGTGATTATTCTTAAAGCAAAAATTCGCAATGGAGTGTGTTTATTTTTTGACAACCACGAAAAAAGTTTAAAAAAAATGCTTATCTTCAAATATTTTAATAAGATTTATATCACAGTGCAAATTAATTAGCTCTATTTATAGATTTTCTGGTGGACTTCGCGGGCCGCAAAATGTTGCTTCGAGGGCAGCATTCGAACCGCGGGCCGTCGATTTGAGACCACTGACTTGTATGATGGCCTGACATGTATGTTGAAGTTGTTCTGCAAAAAAACTATTTCGTAAATGTATAAGGTATTTTCTCCCTCCTTTCAGCATGCCTTCGTGCTGTAACGGTAGCACACTCGGCGCGTATTCGAGAGGCCCAAGGTTTGATTCCTGGCGAGGACATTGCAAAGTTTTCATGTCTCCTGCTTTAAGAGAACCTAAAGGCTCTAAAGTGGTGCTCGAACTGAAAGGTGGTGGACATAATAATTTGTCATCACCAGGATTTGGCGATTGGGTCTCCTAATTCTCAGACGCCCTTTAAAAGGAGGAGTATACAAGGTATTTTCGCTCACATTCCAACATGATTTTGTGGTATAACGCTACTGCACTCGGCCCGTATTTGAGAGGTGCAGGCTTGAGTCCCGGCGAGGGCATTGAACATTTTTCACGTCCTCTGCTTCAAAATAACATAATATAAATGGACTAAGTACCATACTTGAGGATAAAACTGGGTTAAAACGTTTTCTTTCATCTTTAATATTAAGAAATAGATGATAAATTGTATATATTAATTCTGCTACCGATATAAGAGATATTGTTTTCAAAAGGCCATTTCATGGGAGGACGCCATCTTTTATTCGGGACGATGCAATACTAATGAAATCAAAGACTTATTCCGAAAGATAGTTTTCAGTAACATATTAAAATGCTAAAATTTTATAGCTGTACTATAAATTTGCTTTTGGTCTAATATAAATTGATTTTGTGTAGGAATTTATAAATTTTCCTTAACCATCACACTTTTTTTTCCATAGTCATGTAATATAAATGTTTGTTTTTCTAAGCTTATACGACATTAAGGAATACCGAAAAGCATTAAATTAATTCATAATTGTTAATTACATAATAATATTGATAACTTTTTTCTTCTAGTTAAAAAGTAACTTCAGTAGTCTTTAGTATATAAAATATTTCATAAATAATTAAGATATTTTACTGCTTTTAAAAACATAAATTTATAATTTTACGTGGGAGTAATTGCATAAGAGAGTATAAATTCTAAAGTTTATTTTTTTAAACGAAGTTCAAGACATGTGTTAGAAAAAAACATTTTGATGTTCTGGTTATGAAAATTTCGTGCTAATGGCGTACATTTAATATATTTCAGCAATAGCGATATAAACTATTATTCATTAATACTTTGTTATGAATGATCTCTTAATTATTATTAAAAAGTATATACCTTAAATGGAGTCTCATACATACATCCTACTCCATGTTCTGTCTTGATTATATTTACAATGGTAGTTTTATATTGGCACAAAAAATTAAAAGCTTTATAATTTTGCTTGGAAAATATGTGATAATAGTAAGTTTACAGATTAGTGAAGAATAGAGGACATTTCTTATAGCCTTTACGTTCTCTTGCCTTTTCGATGACTTCGAAGCTAACTCCAAGATGACGAAATAGATTTCTTTAATGCAATGGGATGACTTCACTAGTAAAAGCAGCCTATCAAAAAGGAGAAAATAGCTGGGAATCGAGCTAAGCAAGCTGAAACTCTCGAAACACATTGGACAATCCTTATTTCATGATCATATCTTGGGGCGCGAAATTTCCCTTCAAAAGATTTTGCGAAATATTACAGGCTGAATTAATTTCCTGGAAAGTAGGTCAAGTGAACCAGCTCTCCCCCCCCAATCCCTATTACTTTATATATGGAGTAGAGTATCATTTTTTCCTATCTTTGACTGCGTCTGGCATGAGGGGCTCATCTATAATTCATCAAAATGTGTCTGCAAAGAGAATTGATTCTTCTGATTTATTCCTTTCTGCAACAGCGCACTTTCTTTGTTGTACAAAGCAATGAAACTTCGGCCCCAAGACCAATCAGATCAAGTGTCCCACAGGGTAGTATCCTCGGACCTGTTCTTTATCTATGTTATATTTCCGATTTTCCTCACCCAGGATTGGATAATTCTTCCTTGCTTGCTTGGTATGCCGATGACACGGCGATTGCTATTAAATCCATCAGGGCTAACCTTGCTATTACTAAAATGCAAAATTATCTCTATTTTGTAGAAGACTGGTGTACAAATTGGAGAGTCAAGATCAACACTAGTAAATCTCAACTTCTTATCCTCCGCAAGAACAAAAAGTATATCAACTTTAAGGAGCTCTTATTTTTTCAAGAACCTGTCCCGAGAGTCACTTCTGCAAAATATCTAGGAATTATTTTAAATGAAAAGCTCACTTGGTCTAATCACATTAAAAAAAAGCGTCAAGAGCAAAGCTATTGGTATGTGCAGATTCTTTCCGGTCATTGGAAAATTTTCTAACCTTAGCCTGCGCACTAAAAGACTCATATACCTCACTTGTATCCGTCCTATCCTTTGTTATGCTGCTCCAGCATGGAATACTGCCACTAAGAATCAACTCCATCAGTTGCAAATAGTGCAAAATAAGTTTCTTCGTATTATTACCGATGCCGACTATCTCATCCGAAACGAACTGTTGCACAGGGACTTGAAACCGTCAAGGACTATTTAAAAAGAACCAACGAAAACTTTTTCTCCAAAGTAGTCCAATGCGACTATGTGAATTATTCACAAGTTTTCAATTACGTTCAGTTCTATACGAAGATCGATACATCAGACCACTTGTTGCTCACACCAATCTGTGAGACGACCAGTGCTCTCTTTGTTGCTCCTCGGTCGGTGGTTGGCTTTTCTTCCAATTTGTCTGATTTCAAAATTTGTTGTATTTGTAGTAGTTAGTCATTGTATTGATTTTTGGTTGTTTTCTTGTTGTATCACTGTATCATTGTACATATTGTATCTGCATTGTGTATAGTTTTGAATTGTATCTTGCTCCTTTGTTCTTTAAGGATTGTTCATCACTTATCTGGATTTGTTATTTGTCATAGTTTTGCTTGTTCCTGGCTTGGCTCCTCTTTTCTTTCTCCTTTCCTCCGATTTCTCATCTGAGATTTCTCCACGTGTAGAGTTCATTACGTCATGTGCCTTAGGGCTTTACTTCATGAACCGGCAACATTGCCTCGGCAGTAGCCTGGTGATAATCAACAGTCTAATTTTGTCCTATCTTGATCCTAAGTCAGGCTCATTGCTTTATGTCTTCAGACCGCTTTATGTCAGTAGGAGCAAAAGTGAAATAAAGTTAATTGTGAACATCGCAATGTGAATTTGAGGCTTAATTAAAACAAGTTCGTAATTACGATTTGGTGAAATAAACTTTTTCGTTGCAACATTTTTCGCGTTGTTGCTTTTTGACTTTATTAAAATATTAAGTACTTTACTCTTTTAAAGCTTAGTATTGATTTCTTTTTTAAATTAATATTTCAAATGCTAAAGCTGAATTTCTCCTAAAAATTTTTGTGAAACATAGATAGTTCTTTAGAACTGTGTAGTGGTTCTTAGAATTCTGTTTAAAATGACGTAATTTCAGGTTTTCTTTAACTTTATAGTATTGGTTCTTAGTGCTTACGTTATATTTATTTTAGGTGACGTTGACATTCGAAAAATAATAGCCATTACAAACTTTATCAGACTGTGTTTTAAAAAGTATTTGGAACTGCTAATTATTTGAAATGCTTTATTTTTAAATTTATAAATTTAAGAGTAGTCTTAAGTAAAACTTATTTATATTAACAATATATTTGTACTAATAGCAGCTTCAACATATGTGAATTTTTTAAAACTTTAAACTACTTTGCTTGGGATTTTTATAGATTTAAGTTACTTTGAAGCTGTTTATTTTTTAATTAATTAATTCCGTTAAATAACTGTAGATTGCTATTTAGCTTAATATGCTTAATTTTTTACATTTAAATGGAATATTGTGGATATATTTTAAGCGAAATAATCGAGATGAACCTATCAAATAGGCGTTTTGAGACTTATTTAAATAGCATTCTAAACATTTACATTTAAAGCATATTTTTACTTTATATTTTCGATTATGAGCTTAAGAGTTTAAAGATAGCAACTGTTTTCAAGTTAAAAATCATTATTTCCAGTACGTTGATAATGAATTTTTTTTATACGCATTTAAATTGCTGGTAGTTATCATTTCTTTCTAAAACACTTTTCTGAAACATTAGTTTCAGAAAATTCCTTTGGAACGTTTTACAATTCTTCGTGTTCCCATAAAAAATTTATACGTCAAATGAGACTGATGAAGCTTAAATCATACTGAATTTAAATTTTCTTCTAAACTTAGTTTTCATGACGCTGTTAATTTTTGTATATTAAGTTATATACTTCAAGAATGCTACAACGTTCTTGAATAATTTTGTATAGATGATTCGCAAAGCTTGCTTGACACAAGAGAAAACCTATGTTTCAAATTGGATTCTTGTATGAGGTAAGCTTTTAGTTTCACTTCCAAATTTTACTTTAACAAGCCCATTTGTGTTAAAAATAATAAAATGCATGATTTCGTTTCAGTTTAAAATTTTAATTTAAATCTCCTTTCCAAGCAAACACTTTTAAAAATTTACTTTAGAGGGAATAATGCTATAGAAGCATTTTTGAACCAAAGTATTAAAAAAATTACATTTTTAGTGTTAGTTTCTAATTTTTTCTTAAAGTATTGAACCAGTTACTGAAAGGCCATTTTCAAGTTCAGTTTAGGTTTAGTAAGGCAGTTCCCAAAGTTCTTAGCCTGGTGACCTACCTGCATGTAGTTGCTCTAAAAATAAATGGAAATTAAAAAAAAATATCCGAAAAATAAATAAAATCTGTATCTGAAAGGATTCAAATTTTAACCTTCCGCCAGAGGGTTTGTTACAACTTGGTTTGTTACAACTTTTTATGCTCATATTGAGGTTGTAATTTACAAATCTGCTCTCCGACTCACTCCTGTTAACACAACATTTTTTGCCTTTTTAACTTTATTATTAAACATCGCTTTCTTTGTCCTTACTCGACCAAGAATTGTTTCTTGGCAAACAGGTGAATCGTGACCCACAGTTCGGGAATCATTGCTGTAAGGAATGAGCGGCATTACTCCCACGCTTCCTTGTTGTCCGATGGTTAGATCAACTTGGCTCTTATTCGAAGGTGTACTGCTAGAATCCAGGCAAGATGCAGTTTATTTCTAAGGAGTTATATTCTTAGGAACATAACCACAATATGTTCTTCCTGCAATATGATCTAGAATAGGGTTTTCCAACAGGTTTGGTACGATCCCCCATGCAGTCGATGAAATTTTAAAGAGGATCGTTGATGATCAAGAGGTTGACAACCTACCGTATATACCCGCGTTTAAGTCGAGATATTTTGAACAAAAAAAAGACTTCAAAGTGGGGGGGGGGGGCGACTTATACGCGGGGCCATAAAAAATTAAAAGAATCGGAAGTTCAAAAATTTCTTTATATAATGCAATTGTTTTCTTCCCGCACTCAAATTGGGACGACTTATCAAATAAGTCACTTACTTGAAGTAACGACTGTGGCCGTAATTCCGGGAGGATTGACATCCGTCATTCAACCCCTAGATGTCTGCCTCAATACGCCCTTCAAAGTAAATGTTAGAAAATATTGGGCAGAGTGGATTAGTTCCGGCCGACCAACATTTACAAAGGGAGGCAACATTAAAAAACCCGATATTACTATTAATTGCTCAGTGGGTTAAAGATGCCTGGAAGGAAATACCCTCTGAAATGATTGTAAAATCATTTAAAGATGATGCTGTTTTTGAAAGCGAAAATGGCGACGAAGGCTCTAGTAGTGATTGTAACAATACAGAGTTCGAGACTGAAAATATGTATGATGACGAGCCAATGACGACAGAAGAGTTCTATGAAATGTTTGGCGAATCTGACCATGAATCGGACGTTGAAGGATTTTGATTTTATTTACTTACCAAGATATTTTTTATCGTATATTTACTTCCCCCCCCCCTCAGATGATTTTGAATAAATGTAGTACTTAAAAATTTTTTTCGAAGTTTCTCGATCGATTTCGGAAGTGGGGAGTCGACTTATACGCGGCTTTCTTATTTTCTACGAATTTTTTATGTCGAAGTGGGGGGGGTCGACTTATACGCGGGTATATACGGTAATATGCCCCGGCAACTGATTCGCATCATCAAGATCCCATTTTTAGCAAATAAGTATTAATGTAATTGATAATTAATGTTTCGTTGATATAAAGCTATATTATATAAAGTCTTATTCAAAACATACGGGCACGTGAAATTTTGGAATTTAAAAATATATCCTAGAGAAATATCCGAAAATAAAAGGTGTTACTGAACCAACATTATTGAATTTTCCCTCTTCTTACCTAGTAAAAGCGGGTTTTAGTCAAGTCAATAATTTACTATGGAAAATAAGAAAGAGATTGAATATTTTGGAAAGAGATGATTCAAGGATTAAGTTAAGCAGTTACTTCAAATATTATAAAAAAGCATCAGTACATAAAGCGCAGCCTACCAGCGGCCGAGCGGTAAAACAACCGAACACTGGTAGTTCGACCAGGGGTTCTAATCCCGGCGAACGGGCTGGTTGCATAGATGTTTTCGTGATTTTCTCCATGTGTAACGTATATTCGAGCCAGTTTCTCTTAAAAAGTCCTTCAAGAAAGCAGTCCTTCCTTAAGGCAGATAGTCCTGAATGCTTTGCCATAGTCAAATGAACCAAACTAAGCCATAGAGTGCAGCCATAATGCTAATTAAAATCGAACTTTTGAGCAGTTTTTTTTTTCTGATAACTTGTTTAGATTTGTAAAATTAAAAATAATAACAATACCAAAAATAATGAACGCAAATCTAATAAACCATTTTTTTTTTCAAAACATTTGTTCACATTCTTAGTCTAATTGTTAGCTTTATGTTATTTCTGTGCAGTTACTTGTATTAGAATTATGTTGTATTCAGAGAAAAATGTAGATGAAAAGGTATCCCTGCAAGGAAATGGCAGGGAATCCCTGATCTGGAACATATTCTATAGAAATTTATTTTTTAGAATTTTAGGTTGAATTACTTGTTTTTATATCTGTTTTGGACGTGACGTGAAACAATCAAATTATTAGCTTCAGAAATAAAAGAAAAAATTTTATCCCTTAATATTCCCATGCGTGTATTTACTTTGTATAAAAATATACAATATATAAAAAGAAAGCAAAACAGATAGGAAGATAGTAACGTAAGTTAAATATTAAAGTACGTATTGTATTAAAGTTTGAAAATTTGATTTTTGTACTGGTAACTGAAAACGTTTTGTAAAATATTACTGTGATTGTGTTTCTGAATTTAAGATTTCCCTTTTTTGTGTGTTTTGGTAACGAGGATGCAGAATAAGGCTAATTCTTCACTATAGTGACTTTTGATTCTAAACCTAATTAACATACTAAATTCTTGAATCTTTTAATATTATCTGATAGAACTATTGTTCTTTCCATAAAGAATCAGCCTCATCATTAATTCTTCTTCTTATTATCATTAATTCTTCTTTAATAATTCCTTAAAAGTCTTAAATCATTGTTTAATGTAGTAGTTTTGAACACTCTTTATATTTAAATTTGTATATCAGAGTTTTGTACTTTTGCATTTCAGCAGAGATTACCATAAAAATCCGAAGTTTTTACGGTTTTTACAGTTCGAAGTTACTTATCAACGAATGCATCCGCACTTTCAAAACCAAGTTGTTGTTGTCGTGTCCATTACAACATGGAAGAATGATTGCCAGAGCCTACTCCGAAGAGAGGTTGAACCAGGGACTTCTATTTTCCATCCCCAATTTTGAGGGAGAGCACCCCGGGGGGGGGAATCCAGGGGTCTCCCACCCCTCTCCTCACCCACCAATCCACACGAGAGGACTTTCAGCTCGCCGCATATTTAAAGTGTCGCCATGCCGCACCGACATTATACATTTACAAACATCCATGTCTTCTCCAGGATTCGAACCCGGGCCCTTCGGTACCGTAGTAGGCTCCCCTAACCACTATACCATCTGGGCGACTCAAAACCATGTAATGCTACTTAATGTTGAGGGTTTCACAAACTGAGCACACAAAAGAATAATTTTTATAATGTGATGTAAATTAAGAAGTTTCTTCTTGCTTAAGAAGTAAATATATGTGTAAAAGACTATGCTTGTTTGACTATATTTCTGCCAGGATTCGTAAATTCATTCTCAAGTTTCCGTAAGTAATGCTGACACAGTAATGTGACAAAAATGCGCCATTTTTGGATGCAGCGTAATTTTCTATAAATTTGTTTAAAATGCGATATTTTTTGTTATGTATTAGTTATTTGTGTATTTGTACTAAAAAGGGTATTGTTGTTGAATCAAATGCAATTGTGTGGAGGAACTCACTGTAGATAAGTTTAATGGGAAACTTTTGTTGTAAAACGTCTAACGTTTTAACTAAAAAAAAAAAAAGACAAATAGGAAAAACAACTCTCATAAAATCAAATTTATCAGAACTAGACTTTTAAATTAAAATACTGTTGCGTTTTACGGGTTCGTGGATTTGAGAGTATCCGATGAAAACACGATGCAGAACAATAAAAAGCACAGTTTATTTACAAGAATCACTATTTACAGCACAGTTCCAAAATTACCATTAAAAGCGTCGAAAATCTACAACAAATAGCTGAAACAATCAGCCACACAGCTTCAGGCTGTAACTGTAAAGGTAGCTTCACGGTAACACTAGACTTATAATAAACACCGTGGAACAATCACCAATACACTGTCAAGCTATACTGTAAAGATAGCTTCACGGCAAAGCACTATCTCGATTGCTTTCCGTTCACAAAGCTCTCGCGTAGCTATTCTCACAATAATCACAACGCTCACACTACTTCACAATTAACTCGCAACTAACTAACTGCTCTCAGAAACGCAAAGGTTTATATAGCTTTTCTTTAAGTTCCACACGTTTCGAGAAATATCTCGACAGGAAGTTATTCTAGAAGCTTCCCGATTGGACCATGGGATATCGCCAAATGGGCGATAAAGTCGCCAATCTGGCAACCCTACCATACATTATTTTATGGCAACCCTAGTGCTATGCTGGAAAGCTTACATACAGGCGCAACCGCCGAATTTTTCGTAACAATACAGTCAAGTACCGAAAACCCGCCGACCTGAAATCCCTCAACGCCTGAAATCCGCACTGCCTCTCAAAATATAAACATTGAATTTATAGGTTCCAGAAACCGCAGAATGGAGAATGAAATACAGGAAAAAAAAATATTTATCCAATAATGATGTCATAATTACCGAATAATAATGAATATGTCATAATTACCGAATAATCTCTATTTGATCAGAGTTGGAATTTCATCTTCTCTCTTGAAGGAAAAAATTGGGCTAACATGTGTATAGTATTGGGTTAATGTATAATAATTAACTGGTTGTGGTATATATAGTATTTCTATACATTTTCAATAGAGTACAAGTGGCATAGGAAATCCGTCCTAAAAAACTGAGCTAATATGCGTATAGTATTGGGTTAATATGTAGCATGAACTGGTTGCTGTGTAATAATTAGTTATGGTACATATAGCATTTCACTACAATTTTAGTAGAGTGTAGCTAGGAGAGACATAGAGGCAAATTTGTCCATATTCAACCAGAGCTGGAAGTTAATTTTCTCTCTTAAGAGAGAAAATGGGCTAATATGTATATAATATTGGGGTAGGGTATGGTAGCAATTAATCGTGGTATAATACTTTATTAATAAATATTATTTCATCAAACATTAATTTCTAAATTTGTAGTTACTCATCCGTTAAAAACGTTTTTAGTTTTTGATAATATTAATCGTATCGTTGGTTTCTGGTAGAGGTTTAATCTTTTGTAACGAGAGCACACGGCACATCATTGTCAAAGACCAATAAAAGCCAAGACTTATGATCAAGTACAAATTATTTGGGAACCGTAACATTATGTTTCGTGGATACAAAGCCAGGGAAGATTTAGAACTACACAGTGTCCCCCACCTGAAGTAGAACGCTACAGAACTAGTGTGCCCTCCACCTTCATTACATTTGTCTGGGACACATTTAATCCCAAGTAAAAAGGAAGATTGACGGGCACATCACAGCCGAGTTACAAATTAATTTATCAAGGTCAAATAACCATTAATTCGAAATATGACAAGGAATGTCTCAATAATTAAGTAAAAATATATGGAACTCAATTGCTAGAGCATTTATCAGCCGACAGCTACTACTTGGATTCTGACCCTAACCAATGCCCAGGGCTTCCCAGCAAATCTTTCCTTAGAATCTGATAAATTTTAATTTAATTAGATTTTAGTAAACTTTATTAATTAATTGAAATCCAATTAACTACTTAATACAGAGATTTCATCCGTTGGTAAAAACATATATACAGTTATAAAAACTTGTACTTACTCATGTCGAGCTGAGCACTTTTGTTCGCTCTAATGAAGCAGCACTCAGCGTGATATTCAGATATGTAAATAAATAAATGTATTAACAGCGTAAAATGTATATGAATATTATATAAATGCAACTATGCAGATGCAGTAAATTCTGCAACAAGCTTTTGTTTACTTTTGCTGTGTATTCAGCACACTAATTTTTGATCTTGTACTATGTTTATTTTTATATATAATGTAGGTCCAAAAGCTTTATGGTCAGTAAAAAAGGCCTCAAAGGGAATTGTATGTATCATTTCATAAATATGTAAATTTTTGCGCATTTATTCCTGACTTTGTATTTCAGTTAATACACGTGTGAAGTTCAGCGAATGTCGGTATAATTCAGAGTTAGTAAAGTTCAGAGTTAGGAATGGTCTGAGGTACAATATTTTACTGATAAATCTATTTGTATTCGTATACACTTGTTTATTTTTAGTTAAACACTTTTGATAGGGGTTTGATACTGTTAAGATTTGTTTATAATTTAGAATTAATAAATATAAATTGTAAAAACTTCGGGCGTGGTATATACTTCTGATATTCAATGTACTTTATACATAGTTTTGCACTTATTTCTTCCAAGTTTTAATTTTTTGTTAGTTTCTTGCAACAACTTTTGCATATGATATTTTTTTTGTGATTCAGAATGAATAAAATCTAATTAAATTTTTAATTTGCCTCTTTGATTGTGCTATTTTGATTTTAAGTGTGGTCTGAATTTCAAATATAAATTTAGGACATAGTTATCATCATCGAAAGATTTGCAAAATTCCTAATTCAACTAGAACATTTTTATGGGACAATTTAGGTTGCTTATGTAAACATTCATCCCATAATCAAGACATTCTTTGAGGTGTAACAGTTACTACACTGGTCCGATTTTTTGGAAGTCTTATATTCGACTACAGCACAATGAGTTTTTCAAATTATCTCGCGCTCATACTCTTTTCTTCGCAATATTTAGTGCTCCAGCTAAAATGGCGAACGGTTATTTCGTTATTCGACTTAGAACGATCTCCTAGCCTCCCTTTAACTTCTTTTGGATGATAAGAAATGAAAGTAATTAGGATGTTTATACCATCGACAATAAGTGTATTGAGTTGTTATTTGCAGGTCTCTTATTCAGTTCCGGATAAAGGCGCAGTTTATTTTCAATTATTCCTCATTCCCTAACTCATTTCCTCCTTTCTTACTTTCAGTTGAGGAAAAGATCCTTACATAGTAGTTATAGGCCATAATTAATAAATATATCTAATACAATTGCTTTCATGGACTACATGAAGTTTCCAGTTACGCTTATAAAAGGCAAAAATTACAATTTATTATGTAAAAATTTATAGCAGCTAACGTTTACTGATTTATAGCAGGTTACGTTTACAGTTGCAGTTTAATATAGATTATCTGAATATAGCAAAGCCACGAGGGATAACTGCTTGAAAAGAGCGATGTCTTCGTTGAGGACTTTCTAGGGAAACTGGGGTCATATTTACGTTACACATGCAAAAAACCACGAAAACCAACCACGCAGCAGCCCTTATTCGGGGTCAAACTATCAGTATTCAGCGGTATTAATCACTCGGCCACTGGTTGGGCCTAGTAGCTAACGAATGAATAATAAAAGAGTTTACCGACTCAAACTTTGTAAAAATCGAGAATTCTGATTAATATTACATTTGAAACATTTTCATATGAAGAGAAGTACATTCTGCAACTTGCAGCCGCCCCCCCCCATACTGGCTTAGTGGATAAGACTGCTTAAGACTGATAATTCAAATGAACAGAATCCGAGTTTCAGTCTTGGCAAGTGGAATGTCTAGAACAGGCGTTTTCATGGTTTTCACCTGTACAGCATAAACGCGAGCAAATTTACTTTATAAATTCCTCCACAAAAATATCTCTCTCCATAAGCTGCTATTAACCATCAAATCAATTAAAAAAACCTGTGCTGTTATTTTTTAGACTTAACCTCCTAATATAAACATAATCTAGATCAGGGCCCATGAATTTATTACAACCAAGAGGAAGAAGGTTTTACCCAGCTCCGTTACAGTTTCCATGGATGGCAACGGATCCGAGAGTCTCCTACCCCGTTTCTCCCCTACACCAACTTTTCAAGAGAACTTTCGGTTTTCTGGTATTTTAAGATCCCGTATGCCACAAAGACATTATACACTTACAAACATCCTTGCCTTCTTTGAGATTCGAACTTGGATTCAACTCCCTGGCAAACTACTCCCCTATCACCAAGTAAACAAGGCGAAAAAGTAACCGCAGGCTGCAAACGAAAACCATTTATCAAGTCATATTTTACGCACTTAGCTCTAAATTAAATCTGCAGTTTAGTGAAAGCGCCAATTTCTTCGAATATTTTCCTCTCTTTTTTTATCTGGAAGAAAATGGGTGTCCAAAACTTCTACAAAGTACAGGGTGTTTATACAGTCCCGGATCCATTTTGATGTTTAATAACTCATAAAATTATAAAGATATAAGGTATATCTCCCACATTCTTAGCGTGCCTTCGTGGTGTAATGGTGAGCACACTGAGCCGGTATTTCAGAGGTCCGTGGTTCGATTCCCGGCGAAGGCTTTGCATATTTTTCATGACTCCTGCTTCGAAATAAACCTAATGTCTCTACAAAGATATAAACAAACTTAGGGCATTTATTGATGGAATAACTTATATATTTTCCTTTTCAGGTTTGAATATCTTTACTTTTACTTATCGTCTGCGCGTGTGGTTAATTTCCGATAATTTAATTTTTCGGTCTAAATATCTGTACTTTTCTAAATATCGTCCGCTTGTTAATTGCATTTTTCTCTCTTTTGTTTTTGGCAACTATTGCCTATTATTATAGGCCTAGGAGGATGGCCTTTGCAACAGATATGCTAAGGAAGATAGAAGATGGTGCTGAATTTCTGAAGCGCATATGTTCTCCGACGAAGCATCCTTTCATCTTTCTGGCATTGTTAATGGCCATAATGTGCGCATATGGGGATCTGAAAACCCCCGTGAATACCGTGAGGCACAAAGGGATTCCCCAAAGGTTAATGTGTGGTGTGGGCTAATACACGACCGAGTCATTGGACCTTTCGTTTTTACAGAAAAGACGGTCTGGTCTCATCAGTCGTATACTTAGACATGTTGGAAAACTTCGTACTTCCACAACTAGAAAAGCTTCAGCCACAGGTCATTTTGCAACAAGACGGTGCATCACCTCATTGGGGTACCATCGTTCGTAGTTCTTTGAATGACCATTGTACAGGAAGATGGATTGGGCTAGGAGGTCCAATTCCTTGGCCACCCAGATCACTTGATATAACGCCGCTGGACTTTTTCCTTTGGGGATTTTTAAAGGACAACGTTTACAGGAGGAGAGTGTCAAACATGGATGACCTAAAAGCCAGAATTACAACCGCAATAGCTTCTATGGATGGCGACATGCTTGCCGGTACCTGGCGTGAAATTGAATATCGACTCGATATTCTCCGTGCGACGAAGGGGCACACGTGGAAGTTCATTGACAAGGGTCATGAAACGTTTTGAGTCTTTCTAACCATTTATGTTATTAGTTTTAATCTATCTTTATTATTTTATGAGTTATTAAACATCAAAATGGGTCCGGGACTTTATAAACACCCAGTATTTTTCTTCCTTTTAAACACAGTCATATGTACAAGCTTTCTGTTTCTTTTCAGTAACATATTTCAAAAGCTAAACAAGATTTAGTTTCTTCTTTTAATGCACTTTACTCTCTTTTTAATCTCCTTTACTGCGTTTTAATCTTCTTTATTGCGTTTTAGTCTACTTTACTCTGACGACGGATAAGTATCCCAGCTATATTTCTCATTTTATGAAATTACAGAATTTATCTGTTAACTGAGGCTTCACACTCTATAGTTTGGAGAATAAATGTATTAATTTAAATATTTTAAGTATAAATAAATCAGTTAAGCATCGATATTATATTTTTGACATCGCATCAAATGATCACTTAAGTAAAACTTTCGATTTGTGATTTCGGTTTGCTTCCAATTTAATTACTATTTAACTTCTTGTTTCCTATTTAATCATGTAAAACGTTTCGATACGTTTTGTTTAAAATCTCAGCTACATTTTTAGTTTTTTAATTTACAAAATTTACCTTTTAACTCAAGCTTCAAAATCTATTTTAGGGAATAAATCATAGAATAAGTATATTGATTTAAAGATTTTTAGCGTAAATAAGTCATTTAATTTAAATCATTGATTATATTTTCTACAATACTACTACTTCCCTTCTCAACTTGTGTGATATTTAATCACCGATCATTTTGAGTCGCTTATAATTCTAAATCTGAAATCTTATTTGATATTTAATCACCTATACTTTTTCGCTGCTTTTTATTTAAAATTGCACTAAATTAACTACTCAGTACATATTTGGAAAGCTTAGTTACTGACAAGAAATGCATGCGAGTAGTTTTTAAATAAATTTAAACTGCTTTTTAGTCCAAAGGGGCTTTGTCCCTCTGAAGGACTATTGTTTTCGTTTTGCGATTTTGCGTCGGAAACATTAAAAGTCTGTATCACTTTTCAAACTGTTGCCACAAAATATTGCAGCCTTGTATTATATTTAAAGAAATTAAATAATGAAGAATCTGCATAAATGTATGTATATTTCTCCAAATGTGATAAAGCAACGGTACCTAGAGCCATTCAATTTTGAGTAACGTACGTTTCCACCCGAATATGCGCATCTGGAAGCCGGAATTTGGAACTTGTTTCACTATCTATTTCATATTTTGTAAAACTTTAACGAATTTTTGATGAACAAACTCAAACGACTTAAAAGAAAGCCATGGCAACACTCTACGAGGAAAAAAAAAAAAACTTTTTTATATAAAGCGCGTGGAACTGTGTATCCGAAATTCTAAAGATATACTCATTTTAAAATTATTTTGCGATATTGCTGTTGAACTGAATTTTATAGTTTAAGTGCGAAGAACAGGATAAAAACTCAAACCTTAAAAGAAAGCCATGGCAACACTCTACGAGGAAAAAAAAAAAAACTTTTTTATATAAAGCGCGTGGAACTGTGTATCCGAAATTCTAAAGATATACTCATTTTAAAATTATTTTGCGATATTGCTGTTGAACTGAATTTTATAGTTTAAGTGCGAAGAACAGGATATTTAATAAATAAAGGTAATACACAAAACATTAAAAAACGCTTCTTTGGACGTAATTTAAAATCTGTAACCTTTCAGATTTTTAGTCATTTTATTTAAATATTACCCTTGTTATAATTATTCAAGAAAACATTAGACAGCAAACGAAAATCACGTGAAGCATATAAAGCTATCTCAAGGCTTTCTTTCAAGGGAAAGCTAATGACTGAAATATATTGTTACGTGCGTACTGCTTCGTTATGTATTAAATGCACAAGTCGGGAAAAGTTAACAAAAATGTATTCTTTCCACAAGAAATAAATTAAAATGCTGAAATATTTCTTCACAGATCTTCGCACAATATCACAATATCTCAAACGATTAGCAAAAACTCAGTTCAAAACAGATAAAATAATTCTATCTCACAGCGAAATCGCTACAATCAATACAGCATTAAGTAAACAAACAGCAGTTCGCTTTTTACAGCTACAAGTCAAGTATAACAGCAACAACAAAAATTACTACTGAGATGAGAATGGCGAGGAGAGTGGTTCGAAAACCAGGGTGCATGGGTCAAAGGACCCTACCCCTCATCGAATGCATAAGTATGATTCTAATAAATTGGCAAGTACTGAGATGAGCTGTTTCAACTCGGCTTTTATAAGCTTTTTAATTATCAGTAGAACAATCACGATTTTTCTAGATTTTTCTGGATGGCAACAGTAATTACGAGATATTTATTTATTAAGCATTAAATGCACGCTCTTGTTTTATTTTTATTGTTATTTTTATTTTTTTTTTTCGACGTAGCTTTCTCTTCAAAAATCGTCTGCGTTGCACGGGGAAATAAAAAGGAATTTTAATTACAGTTCTAAATAAATAGCCAAATAAATGTGAAATTCGTAACAATATCATAAATATTATAGTACGACTTATTTAGTACACGCGAGGTAAGACGAAATACATTTTAAAGACAAGGTAATAAAAAAATTATTTGCTTTATGGTTATACGATTCAGCAGTTTTATAAATTATTATACAACAGTAACTTTTCATTCATAAAACGTTACGTAAACTAACACAATGTGATCAGTCTGATTTACCTTTGCGTATCGCGACGTACACGAGAGGATCAGCAGTCCGTGAAGCGCGCACACCAACATAGAAAAAAAGCCCACCGTTACACTTGAAAAAATGTGTGGAAGAGGTTTCAAAAAGGAGATAGTGAGCAGCAGACAGATACGAGGGGGCGACTTGCCTGAGGGACAGACAACCATAACCTAGATTCTCGTAATGTCATGGAGTGTCTTCAGTATCCCTAGTTCAGTCGGTCGAACAGATGCTGACTGCAGCAGTTAGGCTGCAGAGAAGCTCTTAGCAATAAAACACGCGAGGGCCGAAATCGGAATAGTTTCAATCTTAAAAACCTGCGCGTTGCTTCCGAAAGTGAAGGATTAGTCATGGAGGTCAATGGTTGAACGAAGGATGGATTCCAGTCTATGGACACGTGAGTTATTTTCTGTAGCATAATTTTCTTCTTTTATTGATTTTATTTTGTTCATTTGGATGCATTTCTTATGAGATAATTATGTTTTATGAAGCAAGCAAAGCTATCATATTTCAAAAACAGAATGAAACAGCCAAAACAGAATGAAAATTTTGAAAAGATGCCTGCTCAGTTTTCGTCCAAATATAGTGGACTTTCTACTTCAAGTTTTGGAAACTGTTTGAAATCCCTACATGCATTGTAAGAATTTATCTGCGTTGTAACAGGTAATCGGAGATGAACCTTTCTTCATCATTGTCAAGTCTTGAAATAATATAATTATAATAACAGTTTACGGAAGTCATTTAAAACATAGTAAAGATGGGTGTAACATCAAAACAAAGACTCTTATGTTTTAGTCTTAATGACTCTGTTAAGGACTGCAAAGCAGATGGGAAAGAAGACTTCTAATGATCGTTTAACGTCGTTATTTAAAACATATATAAATAAGGTTGTGGGCAAAAAGAAGTTTTGACTAACGGACATTTTTTTAGTCCTTTAAAAATGCTTGAAAATTAAAGGCATGAAAACTCTTTTTTTTTTCAATCCAAAGGGGCTTTGTCCCTGAAGGACTATTGTTTTCATTTTGCGATTTTGCGTCGGAAATATTAAAAGTCTGAATCACTTTTCAAACTGTTGCCACCAAATATTGCAGCCTTGTATTATATTTAAAGACATTAAATAATGAAGAATGTGCATAAATGTATGTATGTTTCTCGCATTGTGATAAAACGACGGTACCTAAAGCCATCCAAATTTGAATGCCGTAATCCTGCTGCGAATATAGGCATCTGGAAGCCCAAATTTGAAATTTGGAATTTGTTTTATTAACGATTTCATATTTTGTAAAACTTTAACGAATTTTTGATGAACAAACTCGAGGATTTCAAAGCGGGCAATGGCAACGTTGTACAGAAAAAAAAACATTTTTATCTGCAGCGCGTGAGACTGTGTGTAGGAAATTCTAAAGATATGCTCTGTTTAAAATTATTTTGCGATATTGTTCTTTAACTGAATTTTTTGGTTTAAATGAGAAGAACATGATATTCAATAAATAAAAGGAACATACGAAATGTTTAAAAAACGCCTCTTTGGACGTAATTTAAAATCTGAAACCCTTCAGATTTTTTTTTATTTATTTTTTAAAATTTTTTATTATTTTTTTTTTAATTAAAAGAGTTTTGTAGAATCCATGAAATTTCTCAAACGCTAATTTCAAATAACAGAGAATGTAGGTTTTTTCCGCACTAATACTGTTTTCTAGTTTTTACGCTTCGTTGATTTATCATAATGCTCATTTCAAGGAACAAATTGAACAAATTTAATTTCGTAAAGAGAATAAAGTATGTTTTATAACTCAAGAGAGATTTACATTTCTTTATGACTAGAAGCTTCGAAAGGAATTTTAAAAATATTAGATATAAGAAAAACAAATGAAAACCAATATGTGCAAAAAAGAGACTAATTTTGCTATAAATAACAATGTTAACTCAGATTTCATGAAATGATAATTTTGAGTTTAACATGGCAAGGAGAGGAGCCTTCATTGACTAATTATAGTGTCCGTTAGTTGGAAAAAGTTAACAGTCAGTCTGTATTATAAGATAGTAGAAATAAATTACTTTTGCCGACTTTTTATAAAACACTGTTGTTTTGCATAGTAATGTAAACATCCCTTTCAGAAATGCCTGCAGTTACCAAATAACAGAAATAATTACGGTTACCAAAAAAACAGAATAAAATTTTCTTTAATATCATTTCTAGAACAACTATTTAGTTTACTCATCGGCTGGTTTCTGTTAAGTGAAGCGGCAATATTACAATGCTTAGGTTCCGGACATTTAAGAGAATTTTCTACAATCAGTAGCTTATAGTAGATCGCCTGCAATCTTCAACGTGTTCTAAAGACAATTATTTTAAATTATGATATTATCCAAAAATCTTATAATAATTTTTAATCTTTTTATATATTCAGAAATAATGATATATGCATAAAAATTTCCAGATTCTAAATAAAAATCATTAAAACACTTTTCAGATAAACAGCAAATAAACTGAAATACTACAACAATGACATCTCTACATATAATAAAACAAAGAGTCTTTTGTGTGTGTGTCTTTCGTTCGTGTTGCGAGTAAGCTAATAGACCCAAGGCCACGAAATTTGGTACATAGGTGTATCTACACAAGAGCCAGTGCACCTCGAAGCGATTTTTTTGAAATTCGAATTAGAATTTTTTTTATTTTATGTTTTGTGACCAAATCGCGTCATTTTGAGACATAATGGGCTACAGGAAAGCGAGATTTCACTCTATACATTTCATTTTTACATCGTCGTGAAGCGTAGACACTTAGCTATTTTACGAACTTAAAATAAATTTCGTATTTCAATAAATCGATTAAATACGAATTTATTTAGGAAGGTGAGCTTAACACCTTTTCAGCGGAATTTTTTTTAAAAAAACTTATTTTAAAAAATGTGCTGTTTATTTTCCTTTGATTTTTGGACACGTTGAACTTTAATCCTTTCGACTCCTTTTAAAAAAAGAATTTTGGAAAAATAATAATATTTTGTATTTTTTTAAAATTTTTTAAATGAAGCTTCCGAATACACTTCTCACATCTCAGATATTTTAAAATGTAGTTTTGGCAACAATTTTCCTTTCTTATTGTTGTTGATAGATTTTTGATGAAATTGCATCATTTTGAATAGTTTCATTCTTTTAAAAATTTCGGTTTGGCAACAATTTTTCATCGTATTTCTTATGTTACTGTTTTTAAGAGACTAAAAAGTTTAAGAAATTAAAAAGTTGTTTCTTTTTGCTACGGTAAATTGTTTAATTACTTTATTAGGATAATTAACATTTGTATCAAGGGATATTGCTTATTTCATTGTAATATTTTATACAAGTTAAATGGCTGCGATGTGACTGCTGACACATTTCCTCAGAAGATTACCTAAAGTATCATAACATTTCAAAATTTCAGAAAAAGGATCATTCAAACTATCGAGTAAGAAAATGTTTAAAAAATTTTAATTTTATTGTAGAATTTTTATATAATTTTTTATGTTGTCATGTGGTGCTTAAGAACGGGGATATAAATTACGCTTTAACAAATGTTTAATGCACATCTCATGCAATTAATTTGCTGAAAATTCAAAATGTATATGTTTTTCTGGAGGTACATCAGGGCCGTATACAAAAGAGAGTTGGAATCTTAACAAAGAGAAAAACGTTGGAAGAACTTACGCGGCCATAGGTCCCAGGTGTGTCTTTTAGACATTTTTCCGGTACGTTTAAAAGCCAGACGAAGGCTGGCCACATAGCGGCTAGTAATTAATATAAAAAGTTTTGCACTAATTTGTAAGCATTTATATATTTTTTCTTCTCTTAACGTATTACTTCTTATATTCGTAAAAAGAATGACCGCTTTTGGAAGGTTTTTTGGACCAAATGAAAATCGAACATAATTGTTTGTGATTTTATATTTGCTGATGCTTCTCTTGCCATTAGCCAGAGTAGCCTTAAGAACATTCTTACTGAAAAATCTGTATTCATGAATTATTTTTGGAGGATCTAAACTTGTAGTTATCTTAACGTCCAGAATTATTAAAATAACGTGGATTTTAAGCTTAGGTCTTTCTGATGGCATTTTCTAATCAATGGCTTTTAATCTTTCATTGCTTAGAAATTGAAAATCGAGACATCTCATTTAATTCATCGTATTTCTGTTTTAATTGTGAGATTAAAATATTTCTTTTCTATTTCAACCACGAAAAAATATATTTTCCAGAAAACTTTGTTCTGTTTTCAATTAATTCGCAAAAATCTGATTTATTAACTTTGTATGGGATCTAATTTAAATAAGACCGTTTAACCGGCTGTCAGGTAATGTTTTACAAGATACTCATTACTCATGAACACATATCCTTATAACATAAGAACATTTTTAGCTTTTTATTTAGTAAGATTTAACACAATTTCTCACTTTACTTTTATCTCTACTCATAAGTTAGCTTAGGGAATTCCAAGATTTAAGTTTCGCGAGTTTGGTAAGTACTTAGGAGTATTTTTCATCTAAATAAGTCGACACCAACAAAATTTGAAAATTTTTGGAATAATTTTCATGTTTTACCCAGGTCATTAGTTTCCTTTAAATTTCTTTTTTTTTTTAATTTTACTTTTTGGTCTTTCTGAAACTATAGCGCTTAAAATTTGTTTAAGAGTAAGAGATTATTTTTAAATGCATTTTTATATTTGTAACCTTGCAGTCTACGGAACGAAACTAAACTTTCAAAAATGTGTTCTTTTATGTCAATGTCATTTCTTTAATAATTAGACGAAACGATCTGTCTTAATAATTTTTTCACTGCAAAATTCAAATTTTTAAATCTTTTTTTTTTTTTAATATTAAAGAATTCTTTTTATCGTTTGGTTACAAGGAATAAAACAACTCATAAAAGAAATCATGTCTTATCTCTTTACATTCCAGTCTCGAAGGAAAATGAATCACTTAATCCATCCAGCAATAAAAGTTTGTAAGGTTTACCTTATGTTAATTAACAGTTATTTTAAGTTTTGTATCTTTCGTATCTTATTCTAATTTCAGCTTACAATTTGCTGCCAGAATGTGAATTCAGAAACGCAGATGATGCAAATGAGAATGAGTACTATTTAAGTCGAGACTTAACCGACTTCAACAGAGAGAGTCAGATTTCCTGACTAGCGCGCGTTTGCCTTCTGGCCACATGTCTCTTAGCTATTACTACGCTCGGCCATATCTTAGGCCCTTGCTAGGCTTCGCCGATTTAATTAATACTTAGGGGCCAACTAATTAGATTTAGATAGCTTCGGCTATATAATTTAAGAGCTTTAGTTAAGCTAGTTTTAGTTCAAATTATTAGTATTTAAGTTCAAGACCGAGAGCGGCTTTGTGTAAAGTTCTAAGTCGGAACTGATTGCAAATATACTGAATAATAAAGGGTTTTAAACCCTTCTCAAGTCTTACGTGTTCTGTTCACACTTAAGCGATTATTCGCTTGTTAAGTGTTCGTGGGGTTCGGAGTTAGAACTTAGTTGTTAAAGAGTTGAATCTCACAAGTTAAAGAAACCGACTATATAATTTCGAAACAAATTAAATATGATTTAATAAGACAAGGACATTAAGAGGACAAAAACTGAAGGCATATGTCTCGTTCAACGGTAAATTTTATATAAAAAATGGAGCAAGAAAACGATAATTTGGTGCATTACATTTTTAAGTATCTTTATTTAATTTCTCGATGCTATTCCAATGCACGTTGCAAATGCTGAAGCAAAAGTACAGACGATCATCGCATCGTTCAAATTCTATTCGTGGACTTTGGAAAGCTTGTTGTGGCACAGATGGACTAATCAGGCATTAATATGATTTCCTACAGAGGAAAAGAGCTACGATTCAGATTAGCGATTAGATTCGGTTAACTCAAACATAAATGAGCTTCAATATGTTAACTCAAATAATAAATTTTAGTGTTCGGAAACATTGTATAGAATACTTTTAAACTGCATTGCTTTTAATAATAAATTAATGTCATTAATTAAACTCACTGTTTACAATTCCAAATTCTTCTCAAACTTTTTCTTGGAGTTAATGGAAATCACGCAATAAAAAATATGTATTGAATAAAACCTGATCATAATGAGATACTGCAGTAACTCTTTCAATTCATATATAAATAATTTTGTTGCTTATTTCGCTGTTACTATATTATAAGAATAAAAAGCACATGTGAAGATGATACGACGAGAAATAATTAAATAAGGGAAAGGTACGCGTAAGCTATCTGTGTAATAAAAAGCATTTTTTCTGAAGAACATTCCATGGGAAATTTTAACCATGGGTAGAATACGAACCGTTCATAACCAACTCGTTACGTCATCAAGAAGAAAACATGGCATATATACTCTCTTTTGCAAAAAAATCGAAGCACCATGAAGGAAGTGGTTGTTTTCGATGAAATTAAATATGTGTATAGCTCATACACAGATAATAAAATGATTAAAAAATCAAGGTACCTGTTCACGGCTCACAATCACCCATTGAGTGTTCAAATTAGTAGTTGGTCAAACCGAACCCTGGCGGCAGTGCATGCTTGAATTCGTCGAGGCAAGGAGTGGTAGAGGTTCTTAATGTCATTCTGCGACACATTCTGCCAGGCATTTCATCAGATGTCGTTCCAGATCTGCGATATTTTGTGGTGCCCGAATTTGGCGGCCTACCATGTCCCAGACATGCTCGATTGGTTAAAGGTCTGGTGACCTTGCTGGCCAAGGAAGAGTATCAACCGAACGGAGACAGCCCAGAGATATGCGAGCGGTATGTGACTTGGCATTCTCTTGTTGGAAAATGGCCCCAGGATGACGTGCCATGAAGGGTAATGCAACCGGCCGCAGGATAGTATCAACATATCATTGAGCTGTTAAAGATGTGCGAAGGATGACTAAAGATGACCTGCTGTCATAAGAAATAGTGCCCCACACCATTATACCAGGGGTTATGGCTGTATGGCTTTGCAAAACAAAGGCTGATTGGGAACGCTGGCCCCGTTCTTTCCAGACAGGAACACGGTGGTCATCTGCTTCAAGAGTGAAGCGGGATTCATCGCTGAACACTATACGATATCAGTCTGATGGCAGCCATGATTATCGGCTGCGACACCACTCCGCCGATGTTGTGGGGTCAAAAGCAAACGTCTTAAAGGCCTCTGTGAACGTAACGCCGCCTCAGACAAGCGCCGTGACATGGTGGACGGTACCACGGGAGGTATAAACGTGGCTGTAATGCGTTGAATAGTCGACAATGATACCGTTGGGGCGGTTCGGGCCTGGCGAACAAGCATCCTATCTTGCCTCGCATTTGTGCTCCTTGACCTTCCAGAGCCTTCATTTCGTTGGCAATTTCCTTGTAGCAACCAACATATTTGCAGAGCAGTGTCTTTACGCTGCAGGTGGTAGCCTATTGCGCGGTATGACCACCCAGCTTCACGCAACCCTACAATGCGACCACGTTCGAAGTCGTTTAGTTGTCTGTAAGGTCTTCAATATCGTCGTAATGGTATCTTTAGTTACTTCTTTACGAAATTACAATAGCAGTAACAAAAAAAGATAAATTTTCCGCCTCTGTTACTGGTTTTATACTTTGCGAAGTGCGCACTAGAAATGCGCGCTATGATCGCAATTCCTGTTCGTTTGTCTTGAAACTTTGGTCATTTGTATGTTCGATCAAAATGTGTTTTCATACCAAATTTCATCACGGTCGCAAAAGTCTTTCTTAGTGCTTTGAGTTTTTTGCAAAAAAAGTGTATTAAGTGTTTCATAGCTTTGCTACTTGAATGTTGGCAGATGTAACGATGCAACTGAATTATTAAACGAAATCACTAAAAATCACAGTCACTCTGTTGATACTCTAACAAACTCAACGATTCTTCGCGCAGTGCGGTCCCAGTATGAATATAAGTCCTTACTTTTAGTAATTTTCTAAGTGAGTTAGGTTTCTTTTGAAGACCTTGGGTTCTAAAAGCATTAGATTTTATTTCGGTGCAAAAGCATGCAGGTTTAGAGATACCCTCACCAGGATTCAAACAGCTGACTCCGCATACTCCTAGTTACACCACGAAGGCATGCGGTGAGGGGAAAGAATATTTCTTACAGGGTTACTATTCGAAAGCTGTTATTATGTATATAATTATACCATTATATATTATTATACTCCCTTTCTTAATTCGTTCTTCAAGTATTTCAGTACCCTTTAGATTTACCATGTTCAAAATTCTAGCCATTCCTTCAATATAGTAAGCAATTTAATCTCCGTCACTGTCAAAATTATAACTTATCGTAACTTTTATAAAATACGTTTCTCAACTGTGATAATAATTAAACTGTAAGTAAAATATTACAGTGATTACTTAGGTCAGATTTCAATCAGAATTCACTGAGCATTTTAGGGAATGTTAATTAAGAAAATTAAAATTAACGCTCCGGATAACCTCTTAGAAAGGACCACATTTAAATAACGCATAAAATAATCAATTGTTTTAAGAGCAATAAAATTTCTGCTGAGTTCTATTTCATACATTCATAACAATGCTACGAATATTAATTATTTTCCCTTTGAGCCCAGCTGCATAGCACAACTTCACTAATTAAAGGGTAAGACAGAGATAGCAATGCGTGTGTATTCTCCGAGTTTGACTTATCACATCGCATCATTTTACGACACACATAAAATAAATAATTATATAGTGGATAGGTAATTTCTGATGTGATTTCTAGTTCTATCGATGTAAGAATTTATTGTTTTTTTTTTAAATCTAAGTCTTCATTTAAAATCCCAAATTAAATAACCTGTATAACTAAGTGTTCTCAGATGCTTAGGACTTATCTCCAAAACGTCTTTTCCCTCTAAAACCTCTTTTCGCTCTTCGCCAAAATTTTTAAATGTGTAACCAGCAAAATAACTCACTCAGTGCGAGAAATACGTAGTTATAATTAAGTTACGAGGGATATTATTTTCTGGTTTCTTCAATTCATCAAATTGATATTGTATTAGACTATACATACTAGCTTGTGGGCAAACTCTTAACATTATTTTCAAAAAGTCCGATCTCAATTCTTCTTCTTTTATGTATTTTAAAGCAGATTTG
Organism: Stegodyphus mimosarum; assembly: GCA_000611955.2. Taxonomy (NCBI): domain Eukaryota; kingdom Metazoa; phylum Arthropoda; class Arachnida; order Araneae; family Eresidae; genus Stegodyphus; species Stegodyphus mimosarum. The sequence continues at coordinate 40,701 of KK113959.1, forward strand.
ATGCATAATGAGAACAGCGCTACATTTCTTCTTTCGATATTTCGCTTAGGAACGTTACAACCTGTAAAATTAGACTATTAGGATTCTCTGATGCCCTTCTTGCCATTCGTATTCATGAAAAACATAGAAAAATTTGCAAACAGGAATAATATGGAATACAGTTATGATCATGCCGTTGAAAAGAACAAAATATTTTAGCCTTAATATCCATAATAAAGAAGAGAAAATAATAAGGTTCAAAAACCTAAACTAACTGGGAAAAACACGATTTGATGACATGTAGAAAACCGTTGAAGAAAGTATGCACAGCTGCCTTTTAATCTACTGTTTTCTAATCAGTAGATGTAAACTTTAATATAAATAAATAATAGCGTGAAAGCATTGCTATTCACGACCCTTGCCATGCTATGTAAAACTATTTAAAATAACTTATGTTTTCCACATTTTAAAAGCTTTTATCTTAATAGGCTATGCGTGAGACATTTTATCATTAGACGAACTAACATATCGTTATTACATTTATCAAATAATTGATATCCTCACATGGAAGTGTTGAGATTTATAGAAGTTTTTCTGTTAAACTTATAGAGTCATTAGTTTTTTTGTTTTTTTTAAAGCAGGAGACGTCAAAAATGTGCAGTGCTCTCGCCGGTATTCTAACCCTGGACCTCTCGAATATGTGTGAAACATGCTTCCAATTACATCGCGAAGGCATGCGGAAAGGAGGGAGAAAATACCTTATATACTCCCCTTTAAAAGGGCGGCTGGGGATTAGGGGACCCAATCGCCAAATTCTGGAGGTGAAAAATCATCATCTACCACCTTTTATCTCAAGCACCAACGTAGAGTCATTAGAATTTTTTTTTTCATGCTTCTTGCATGAAAAATGAGCAGTGCCCTCGCTGAGACTCGAACCTTGGACCTCTCGAATACCCGCCGAGTGTACTACAGTTAGACCACGAAGGCATGCAGAAAGAAGGGAGAAAATACCTTATAAGGTTCGAGGCGACTTAAACAAGCTCAAAAGGTCTATTTTTAGACCAGGTGGATCGGGTCATTTAAACCTTATAATGTTCATTTATAAATAATATTGAGGAGTTTTATAAGGTCTTTTACAGTGAAATTAAGGTGACTTCAAAAAAGTTTCTAATGAGTTTACAAGCATTCTACCGAAAAGAAAACCGGTCTTATAGAATTTTTGAAGGCTGCTGCCAAAATATAAAGTGTTTATGTTCGTTGACAGAGAATTCTACGAAAATGGTGTTTCTGATTAGCATGCTAGGCTAACAGTTAGAGCTGTGTATTAATTTATGTGTATTAGAAACGTACAGACCTACGTTTAAGATTACTTATTGTGTAAAATCGTAAGGAAATTTTAAAACAGTATTTTTGTTAGTTATCTTGAAGACTGTTAAAACGCTGATGCAGAACACCCGAAGCTTTCTGGTAATTGTCAATAAATAAGCGTCTAATATTATTTAACAATTCCTTAACGCTCTCCTTTAACAACGTTAGTCATAAATAGGGAACGCTGAGGTAATTCCACATTGAAAAAAAAAAAAAAAAAGAAGCTGAAGATCAATCACATCGCTGAAAATGGCTGTTTCTGTATTTTCCTGCTACCGCTTCATTTTATTTGCAATCAGTTACATGTATGAGAATGTGATTCAGAAAAAAAAAAAAGCTTAGGATATGGTATGCACCATAAAAGCGCAGTCTGCTTTTTAATGACTGACGGTATAACATTTGTTTTACAGTTATAATTACTACCTTTCCTTCAAATAAGGTTGATAGAATAAACAGAAACAGTCACCGTTTAGAGAAGCAAAGCTTATTGGGCGCCGAACCCCAACTCTGACCCAAATCCGCCTATATATTTTGTCTTTCCCAAAACTTAACATTTGTTATCCGAACTATTCGCGGCTGACCCATTTTGAAAATATCTTTTTTGGCTAACACTTTATTAAGTTACTTTTCATAAAAAAATGGAAACGGCTAATGTAATGCTCCAAAATAACATGGCACTGTTATTTTGGAGTTATTATAAATTTCTTACACAAAGGAACTAAAGGACGTATTACGTGTTAACGGAAAAGAAGCTAAAAAAAAGGTGAATAGTTTCAAACTTTGTCACCATGTAAGGTTTATGCTAATTTTAATAACAGTTATTTTAAGTTTATGCATCTTTTCTGTCTATTCTAGTTTCAACTTACAATTTCCTACCAGAATGTAATTTCAGGAACGCCGTTAATTATGAGTACGAGTTGTATTTCAGTCGATGTTTCACTGACTTCGGGAGAAAGAGTCTGAGTTTCTGACTAGCGCGCGTTTCCCTTTTGGCTATATCTCTCTAAGCTATTGCTACGCTCGGCCATACTTTAGGCTCTTGTTTGGCATGGCCGACTTAATTAAGATTTAGGGGCCAACTACTTAGAAACTTGATAGCTTCGGCTCTATCTTTCAGTTAGCTTTAGTTAAGCTTAGTTTAGTTTCGTATTTATTTAAGTTCAAGCCCAAGTGGAGGCTGTGCTGTACGTTTCGAGTTAGGAACTGATTGTATCATATTTATTGTGAGAAATAAAGGGTAGTTAACACTTCGTAAGTCTTGCGTCTTTATTCACACACTTAAGCGATTATTAATGTTTATTATTAGTGTTTATATTATTGGGGCTCAAGGATTGAACTCTGAATTAAAAAAGTAAAACCCCACAACCATAACACAAATTAATTGCTATTGCAAACATATGATATTGCTAAGTTTTACGAACATAAGCCTCATTTTTAGCAACGGTTTCGTTTGATTCATTTGATTAATGCAAAGCACATGAGGGCTATTTGCCTAAGGGGAGGGATACCATCGTAGGGGACTTTCGAAGGAAACCTGGCTCGTATACACTTTACATATGGGAAAGCTACGAAGGCGTCCATGTAGCAGCCTGTTCGCCGGGATTTGAACCCCGAACCGAACTACCAGTGTTCAGAGACTTTACCCCTCAGCCTCTCGGTGTGTGTGGGGGGGAGGGGTTAATTTCGATCGTGGGTCTGTGGGATCAACCAAACAATGAAGGTTATATTAGTTTCTAGTCCTATATTACCTAATTTAGTCCTATTTAGTCCTATATTAGTTTCTTGCAAGAGTATAATATATTTCCCGAGTAACCGTTAATGTTCCAGTTTGCGGGAAATGAAATTCGATTCGAATCAGTCGAAAAGCGCATGGGAATGTTGCAACAGCAAGACAAGTCATACTTAGCGGAGTTCATGCAGCTGCAAAAAGCTGTAGCAAGGTAAAATAACTTCAAAAGTTATTTTTGAAGTGCCTGCCAAACATTTCCCACCCGAAAAAAATAAAAACTATTTTTATCAAATTACCAGTAAAGTTAGCCAATCCTTCTCTGTTACTTTAAGACGTAAGTACCATAAATAATATACATCTACAAATAAAAGCATTGTTAAATATTAGGTAATTTTATTGTAACTATCATTTTTAAACTATTTAAACTAATTTTCCACAAGCGGAGTTGGAAAAGTGCATGGTGAAAATTATCAGCATTTTAATTTAGCAATTAATTTAAAAGCATGAGTATTTATAGAAACGTGCACCTACAGAAAACACGAAACAAAAGAAACCTCACAATTATACGTAAATAAACATAAGGGCGCGAACTATATTAATCACTTAGGGTGTCGTAAAAGTTTTAGCCGAGCTTGCCAGCATTGAACTGCAGAAATCCTTCTTTGTAATACTGACTCTATCACTGAAAGCAGAGTAATAAATTTCCTTACTGCATAACAAAACCTCACTCGGACTGGCACCGGATGGAAAAGATTTTTATTTCTATTGTAGATGTCAGAGACATCTCTTGCTTAATCTTTCCAATTCTGGGGGGGGGGCATCATGTTACGTTACGTTATGCTACTAAGATATTTATCATCCAAGTGGTTAGGGAAATGCAACCCTTTCATTAGACATAAGATATATTTAACTTACATTCCACAAAACATAAGAAATAGAAAGTTCTCAGGTTCTTCAATTTATTATTTAAATTATAGCTTCAGTGCTTTCTCTTCTCATAGCGCATTTCCTTTCAGAAAACCGTTTGAATGTAGAGCAAATTTTACCTGTTATAATCCAAAAATAAACGCAAATATTTGTAAATCACCTGTCGAACTGAGATTTTACAATACTTTGTAAAGTATAGCATGATCATTCGTTTGCATTATGAAATATGCATTTATCTCTAAATTATGACACAGTGAAAAACGTAATTTGAAATAAAAAAAAAATGACTGGTTTTCGATTTTTCCGTATTATTTCGGTTAAGTGGAAACATGTTAACTGGGAGTTTACAATATTAACAATATGCTGTTGATTAGAAATTTTACCTTGAATGTAAACAGTCGTTTAACACATATTTTTATGCTATTAGTATGACTCTACAGCAAGATATCAAGCTCGGTTCCGACTTTTACGGCGCCCTAGGCAACCAATATAATTTCCAATTCTTATTAAATAATTCAAAGCGAAACATACCTTAGTTGTCACTTTAGCGAGCAACTTAACTAGAGACCTCTGTCTAGCAATAAACGATGCCTAAGCTCGGAGGTGACCCTGTAAGATTACAAACAGAAAACCTTATTGTTTTATTTGATTACGGCAAAGCACAGTAGGGCTATCTGCCTAAGGGAAGGGATGCCTTCGTGGAGGACGTTTTAAAGGAAACTGGGTCGTATATACCCGTTAAAATCTTCAAAAAAGCCCGTGCAGCTAGCCTGTTCGCGTGGAATTGAACCCAGGTCGGAATTATCACTCTTCAGCGACTTAACCACTTGACCGTAGGTGGGTGAAAACATTATTAATAATATAGGAAGAATATATTTCACAGTGCAGTTACGTATTTATCGAAACTGAATTTTACAGCTTTTACAAGATGAATTTTATATGTACCATCATCAATGAAAGAGCTTTTGTAATAGAAAAGGGAAATGAAATGAAAGAAATGTTAAAGGCGAAAGATTAATTTGCTTGTAACTGAAATCACGCAGTTCAGATCCACGTTGTTCGAGAGGTGAAATGATTTTTGCTGTTGCTGCAAATTATTTAACTGGGGAGTGATTGTTAAAACTCCTACAGATATTTAATATGTAAATGATACGTTTTCAAAATGCTAATGTTTCTATTTATAACATTTTATTTAGGTGTTCACACATAGCCTCCCAAGTTTCTTCATTTACTAACCAAGTACTGAATTAAGTATTTTAGGCGAAGATAGAGAAAATAAGAAAAGTTTCCTCCCACTCTACTGCTGATAAAATGATACAAGCTCCAGCAGTCGTATTCCTGCAGTCACAAAATCGGAGGGAAATTTCCTTAAGGAGGGAAATTTCCTTGTAGATCAAACCATTATCTATCAATAGAAAAAAAAAATGTGCTAAATTTAAGAACGCGCAACTTATATTTGCGATGTATTTGTAAACAAATACGGAATTCCTGTGGTATCCTTCTTACACCCACCGGAGTCGTTGATCGCTGACAAAGCGACATCTTGCGTTCAAAGTACGAATCAAATGAAATATTCGCTAGTTCGAAGTTTGAATGAAGGTCAATCTGTTTTGCTTTGCGAAATTCTCTCGTTGAGCTAGCGGATCAAGTTCTTTCAACACTCTAGGCTAGAAGATACATACGACATAAATTATGAAATTTAACTTTGCTGCCGATGCTTTCTGAAATAGCCATTGCCCAATGAGCAGCTTTAAATATTATACTTATTTTAGAGCCTCACCTGCTGTCTAATCGCGTAAGGTCCGTGCCCAAGACTTTTAAGTTTTAAGGGTTCCCCAAAATTATTCTACATATATTCTCATGACCTTGTTTGAACTTTAACGAGAACAAGGAACGTGAGTATTAGAAAGCTTCAGTGAAAATTCTGTGGCTAAGGTCTCAAGCAGTCTTAATCGCGTCCTGACCAAATTTCCTAAGCAGTTAAAAATTTATTGCAATAACTGCTGTTCGAAAATGTTACGTATAAATTAACGGACTAATTTTTCTTAAATGATAGATGCAAATTAATATTTTGGAGGAGATTATTATTATACTTCAAATTAAGTCGAAACCGCGTAGAAAAGTCAAGGAATTTTGACCCTAACCAGGAGCCATGTAGGCCAAAGATATTTAACCTTTGTCCTGGTTAAAATAAAAAAAAAATCTTGAAAATATATAACTCTGTTAACATTAATTAACAACACGTATTCCTTATTTTGTACACGTTATATTCTTCTAAAGTGTTTTTTTAACTGCGACCGCTATGATGCTAGAAACTCATCGTGGAACCAATTTTTTAAGCTCTTAAGTTTTTGTCACTGCTATATCTATTCTTTATATAATTCACGTAATACGATATATACATTGTATTTCATTTCCTTAGTTATTTAAAAATTACCTGACGGATTAGTCAGCTGTATCTACGCTTGAATTACAGCTTGCCAGTACGGTCATGTACCTTTAACTGATATACAATGCTGATCATGAGTACTGTCGTTCCTTGATTTTATAACATTACATTACATGAGTATGTTTATGAATTAATTTCACTTATTCTAAAAACGTTTTGGTCTTCGTTTTCTCATGATCGTGACTAGCAACAATGTAACATTTGTGAACTGAAATACAGCTTCCTTTCTTTCTTTCAAAAAGCTTTCAGATTTTCTTTCCTTTTGTCTGATTGCCTGATCAAAATTCTTTGCTTGGAGTTATGCTGCATCTTCTCGCATTTAACTTAGACTGTTTCTGCTGTTAAAAAGTTACTATCTTGAAACTGTATTTTTTAGTAAGAAAATATATTTATGACTCCTAGGTAGAAAAAAAAGTGAACATTTCAACTATAATTGTCCACGGCAGTTATATATCTTAAAATTATATCCTCGTTCTTTTACATAGTGAAAGCATTGTTAAGTCATTGCAAAATTCAAAGGAAAACATACCTTTATTTAGTTATCACTTAAGAGAACAAATTAACTAGCGCTCTCCGACTCCCGGCTGCTCATCGACGGTCTGGAGCAGGCCCTGTAAGATAGCAAAAAGAAAATACACTCTTTTACAAAAAAAAAAAAAAAAAACCTTGAAGAAAGGGAATATTTTTATTGAAATTAAATATCCATGAAGCTCATCTAAAATGCTGAAGTGATTACAAATTGAAGGCCGTAGGACCCATTAGTTGCTAACAATTGCTCATTGACTGCTCAGATCAATAATTGGTGACCTACCTCTAAGTGGCTGTAAAGCATGCTTGTAAACGATGCATATCTGCGAAACATATGGGCCGAAAAGTTGCATTAAAGGAATTGCAAGTTGAATGGGAAAATGCACTAATAGAAGGCTTTTCAACTTCTTTAAAAACCCCACCTATGATCCAGTCTCGTACAACTTCCTTATTAGCATCGTTTTATGCGGCCATGGTCCGTTCCCCACATACTATGCCCGAAATCTGAGTGCCAGAGCATTTTCAAGTGTCACCTCAAGAACTACGCTGCAAAGTAAGGACACTAATGACACTTGAGCACATTAAATGCCTACTAAAAATTTCTCAATTACGACAAAAAATTTCCATTATTATGAAGAAAGTTTTCTCATACAATGGAAAAGTCTATGTAAATCTCTCGTACTTCACAACTACATCAACAAGACTTCGGAATTGTAGCTATTGTTTCTAACATGTAATGTAAGGAGATGTTCTAACAAGGAATATAACAATATATAGAATATAACAATGCATTAAAAAATGAGCAAAATATTTATTAATCAGAAGATGCTGAAAAAAATTCAGAATCTAGGTACTTGATTACATTTCTGACACTATATGCAAATGGGCCACTGTACCCAGTTATCCTATCTTACTCTTATCAATGATAGAAAATATAATATAATTAAGTTCGAATAATTCGAAAAAAAAATCTGAAAAGTTTCAGATTTTAAATTACGTCCAAAGGGGCGTTTTTTAAACATTTTGTATGTTACTTTTATTTATTGAATACCATGTTCTTCGCATTTAAACCATAAAATTTAGTTAAAGAACAATATCGCAAAATAATTTTAAACTGAGCCTATCTTTAGAATTTCCTACACACAGTCTCACGCGCTGCAGATAAAAATGTTTTTTTCTGTACAACGTTGCCATTGCCCGCTTTGAAATCCTCGAGTTTGTTAATCAAAAATTCGTTAAAAGTTTTACAAAGTATGAAATCGTTAATAAAACAAATTCCAAATTTCAAATTTGGGCTTCCAGATGTCTATATTCGCGGCAGGATGACGGCATTCAAAATTCGATGGCTTTAGGTACCGTCATTTTATCACAATGCGAGAAACATACATACATTTATGCACATTCTTCATTATTTAATTTCTTTAAATATAACACAGGGCCGCAATATTTTGTGGCAACAGTTTGAAAAGTGATACAGACTTTTAATGTTTCCGACGCAAAATCGCAAAACGAAAACAATAGTCCTTCAGAGGGACAAAGCCCCTTTGGACTGAAAATGAGTTTAAATGGAGTACAGCAAAAAATGTCTATAATTTAATAGGCCATACAAGGTAGTCACGTGGTGTCCAAATCAGACTTTTTTATGCATGTGTGCGTGATACTTTTTTTGACAGCTTTATTTCATCTCTTTTTGAATAAAATTGCTTTTTTAATTTTTCTGTCTAACTTCCGTGACTGCTCATCTTTTGTTCTGAACCTACTTTAAGCTTTCGTCATGGATTCCATCGGAAACATTTTACAGTCTTCGTAAGTTATTCACCGAACCTCTTTCCAGATGAATTCGAAACATACAAACTCTGTTCATCTCAGTCGACTACTGCAACAACCATGTCCCTTGCTGTTCTTTGATTTCTTAATTGTTTAACTGTAAACTGTTAACATTTAATATCTTTAAATATATAGCGAAATACCACATGAAGTGTTCAAATTACGTAAAATTCAACCTTAAGTTGATATTTGATTTTAAATAAAAATATTTTTGCGTGTTAAGAGTTATTCTTACATGCCTTTCTTCACCAGGATCAGTATTAAAAATATTGCTTTTTATGAATAAAGGTCAGCGTCAGATTACTCTCTAGAAATGCTAAAAACCTTTCGCTTGTAATCGGTGCGCCAATTTAACTCCAAATTGCGCCTAGTTTAAAGACCTTTAAAAATTACTCGGGACTTAAGAATGTGTACCTAGTGAAGTTATTGACTCTTAAAATATACAAGTCTGAACGAAAAGTGTTCGCTTCAACAACTAATCTTTGGTAAATATATTGAAAAATACTTTTTATGTTTACTATAAATTTTGGGGGATCCTATACAAAGTCTTTTTTATCATTTGGAACTATAAAATAAACACAAATCTATCAAAAAATTAAAATTTGCAGCTGCTTACTGATTTCCTACGTCATCAGTGATAGTCAAAGAAATGTAAACAAACGTAATGCCATATTTACATGAAAGTCAAATGTAGCACAAACTGTGCTGTTGCTTTGCCACTTCGAGTTTATAGCCCCGCGGTGAGTTAGGCCTTGTTTTGTAAATACAGAGTTATTCAAAAAGAAAGAGCAGATTGCAAACATGTATTTCTTCCAAACTACAAGTTCCAATCATGGCCGCATTGGCGCTGTTGTTTGTTCTGGTATTATTTGTTGGTTGGAGCCCAAAGAAAACTATATCGCGAGCAAGCAAAGAACTTAAAATTCCTCAACCAACGGTATGTCGAGTTCTAAAACATCGTCTGCACATGAAGCCGTACAAACTGCAGTTATTGCAAGCATTGCATCCTGACGACCGCAACAAAAGTTACGAATTTTGCAGTAGCATGTTACATGATATGGAAGAAGACAATTTTGCTGAACGATTCATTTTTTCCGATGAATCCACTTTTCATCTTTCACACACGGTGCTCATATTGAATGCATACCATAATTGTAAACTTTTCTCTATCCATTAACGTTAGAATCATGTTTCTATCTTTTGTAGTTTGGAAGAAATAAATGTTTGAAATCTGCTTTTTCTTTTTGAATAACCCTGTATTTATTTAAAATGTCTTAGAACACCCATAATCTTCGTTTGAATAGTACACCGAACAGGAATAAAATGCAATCATTCGTGGCTCTGAAATATTTCTCATTGCCTTTAGAAAAACTTAGTTAAAGACACAGACAAACTTGTTTAAAGGTCTTATTAGTTACGCTGATATTACGTCCAAAAGCCAGAGAAAAGTTCATTTCCAGAAAACGTTGAGTCGCTTGATACACACTAAAAATTATTAAATTAAAAAAAGTCTTTAATGCAACGATATTTTACCGAATCATTTACGAATTAGAATGTAATTCCATGAATTTTTATGTCGATTATTGAACTTCTTCCTGTCGCAAAATGCAGATAACGGAAAACACATTACGTAGAAACTCTGAGAATAATAAGAGATTTAATAATTAATAATTCTCACGGAAAAACCTTCTAAACTGACAATTACAGTTTTATGACGCTTAATTTAAATAAAATTTCGTAATTAACAGCGCAAAAGAAAAATATCAAAATACTTCTATCATGGGATCTCTTAACTTGTAAAGTATTTTCTCCCTCTCTACCGCGCGCCTTCGTCGTGCAATTGAAAAGCTTGTCCGGCTAGCAACTGGAAGGTCTGGCGTTCGAATTTCAAAGAGGGCATTGCACATTTTTTACGTCTTTTTGTCCAAAATAAAATATAGAAATAAATAATGGTCCCTACGGTGACGTCCAAATTATAAGATGGTGAACGATAATTCGTCGGTGCCAGGATTTGGCAACTAGGTCCCTTCCTCCCCAGTCGACGGAGTAGGGAAATATGATAGTTATTTTCTCCCTCCTTACCGCATACCTTCGTGGTGTAAAGGTCCGGAATTCGAATCCATTGCACATTTTTCACATCTCTTACTGCGGGGGAAAAAAAAACTCTCCACGAAGTTATATACATTCTTCACTCAAAAATGTCAGGCATTTTTGCAGTTGTATCTGCACACAGCTTTGAAATAAAATTACTTTAAGTTGAAATTTAGCTAACATTGTTGCATGCGTTAGTTAAATCTTAGTCTTAGCCGTGGACCTTATAGCTCGTATCGTTGCAGCTGCCGAGGTAACCCAAGAACGTTTGGAACGTTTGGAGAAAGTTCGAGCTTCCATGCAGCGAAGATGTGAGGTCTGCATCACGTGAAAACGCGCAAATTTAGGATGTACTGCCTTTTTCTTCCTTCAATTAGCAAGAAATATTTTTTATTCAGTGATTCAAAGAACTACTTCTTTTACTTAGTACTCAAATGCATGTATTCTACAGATAACGAATGGCAGTAAGCTGGTGGTGGCGTGATATGTATGTATCATAATTTTATAATATTTGTTTACATTATGAGATTCAGAATGATCAGTAGGTAAAGAAATATATGGAGTTTATTTAGGAATAGATAATTCTAGGAATTTAATATTTTATTCCAAAGAGCACATCGGTATGGACTTCCGTATGTATTTGTGGCCTGTTTTGAAATCTGAGAAAACATAAACAATATGTTACGAGGAACCTAACGCATACGTTTCTGGATTTATATTTGGTATTTCTTCCGGTTTTGTAGTACATTTACGGATGGTTGCTCCTTTTTTATTTCCTAATTTTGAACAATATGGGAATGCATTATTTTGTAATTCACAGATGACAGTTTTTGAAAATTCTGACAGATTCTATTGGATGCTGAGCTGAAATACTGTATTCAGCAGTACAGTATTTCAGCAATCATATTCTCTTTTTGGTGAGCTTGATCTACTGCTGAGCATCGGTAAAAGTAGTTATTCGAAACTTTTTGTTTGGAAAAAATGTTTAACGATTTCTTAAGTTAAGATACAAAGATTCGAATGATCTCAGTATGTGGTCCTTATATTAGTTGCGAGGAGAAACGAAATTACTTTTTAAAGAAAAGCCCAAACAAGTTAATAGCTAAGTGTTTTTTTATCGAATAACAGTTTCTCTGCAGTGCGCGTTGATGTGTATCATTTAATTTATGCTTTCTAGAAGACTGCTCATAAATTATAAAAAAAAACACTCAATTTTCTTTTAAATAATAATTTGTAATTTACTAAAATAAAACAGCAATAAGTATAAACGGAAAGGTGTAAAGGAAATCAGAAAATATTTGATTTCTCTACCTGAACAAAAAACACTCACTTGTCCAGTACAAGAATACAAATTTTTATTTTCTTAGAACTTAACTTTTCTGAGCCTAAAACAGTGGATATAAGATGTATTGATTCATATTTATATGTAATCATGTTAATCACATATTCATAAGTTAGTTAAATTTTAGTTGATTATTAGCGTGCTAAATAAGAATGAACTACAATTTCACAAACGTGGGGTAATTATTTTACCTCATAATTCATAATTTATTTAATAAAGACTACGGATTTCCATTCTGAAACTTTATATGACATTTAAAATTTGAAATTAATGGCAGTGCCTAATTAATTACCGTCTTTCCGTGTTCTCATGAAATATAATGGTCAGTTTGGTTTTCTCCAAAGCATAAATCTACCATCTGACCCACTGATATTAAATTTTGATTCATCACTAAAAAGGACTGATTCCCAGAAAGATAAAGTGCCCATACGATCTGTCTCAGAAAGACAAAGGACCGATCTCAGAGTACTTGCAGGCTCCTTTGCAAACTCAAGGCGCTTTTTTCTATTACAGGCAGTCCTAAACACTTCTTACGGGCCACTTATCCATTGTCATCTGCTTTTTTTAACGATATTGCTCATAGTTTTATCTGTCACCTCAATGTTGTACTCAGTCTCCAAATCATCTGCGACTTGAAGTGTACTTAATAGTGTATTAATCTTTAACTTTACACCTGGGTTTCTTTTTATGCAAGCTGTTTAGCTTCGAAGGTCTTCCGGATCGATCCCTGTCCTGAAAAGTTTGGGACTCAAGGAAATAATCCATCATTTCTACGACTAAATTGCCCTCACGAATACCTTTAGGAACTGCATTTTAAGACGATCAGATTCAGGCTAGAATTAAACAATTGTTGCTATCATGTTCTTCGTTACGCTTACGTATACGATCAAGTTTCAAAACTTAACTGCGGTCAGTTTTGGAATACAGGTACTGGTAGAAGCTAGACCAGCACCTCCGTAGTGCCACAGGTAATTGAGGTGTTGCTGAACCTAGCTAACTGTTTTACGCTTTCCACCCCAATTTTCAGGAAGAACACTCGCGAGTGGTCTGAGGATCTTCCTCCCCTCTTCCTCTACCATCAAACCGCTTGAGAGGACTTTTTGAGATGACTCATTTCTGGTATTATTATTAGACACAAATCATACTTGTAAGGATTTTAAGTTTTGCAAAGGTTTATTTTATTTTAAAAGTTTGCAATCCTGTCTTATTTTGCATTTCCGGCCAGGATAAGCGCGAGTGAAATTGTTTATACAAATGAGGTTGCAAACTGTATAAGTATTTAAGATAGGGCTTTTAGCAGAGAGAGAGAGAGAGAGACTTCTCGCTGCCTTACCACGTGCTTGCTTTTAAGGCCAGAACTTAGTTCTCGCTGATATTTGAAGACATATTGTAGTTTTTTGCATTACGTTCACTACATGCGTAGTGTTAAAAGGCCAGTATTCGCTTTATTACTCTCTGTAAAGCATCTAAGTTTAATTCTTATTTAGTTAATTTAGTTTATTTCTTATTTTCTACGTTTTAGATTATAAGTGCTGGTATCTTATCCCAAAGTGTGGAAAGGGTTGTACGCTATGAGAAATAAAGGATAAATTTAACCCTTCTTACCTTTATTGTATCTTCTACACACGCACGAACATAGTTTCGAATAAGCTCCCTGTTCCTACTCAGGATTGTATTGACGTTTCCCAAGTCAATTACAAGGCACAGCTGTACTGACATGTTGAGAAGAGACTGTCCTTAAAAAGTCGAACAAGTGACTCTTCCAAAGGTCTAAATGTATATACAAATGCCCTTTCTAAGGCGGAAGGTGTAACAAGCAAATCCTTGGAACTCTCGCGCATTAGCATTGCGTATAGAAAAATAGAAAATGTTTTAGAATACATCAAGATTAATTTACATATGCGCACGGAAACATTTTTTGCAAGATACACCACAATATCTCCTAAATATTTCAAATAAAACACCTGTCGCGTTTTGTAAAAAAAATAGACGTTTATAATAAATTCGTTTTTAAGACTCTAATTAAGCATACTTCAATAGTTATTGCAGGTATGAATAAAAAATTAGAATTTACTGTAGTATATTCAAAACTTTGGCTCCCGCAAAGAAGCCTTTTTTTACCCATTTTATTTTATGTCTTTTCGGAGTGGAAATTTAGATCACTCAGCATTCAACAGTTTATGATCCGGTAGAAATTAGTTCGAGTTCGTCTTTTCCCCAGGTGTTGCACCAACATCATCATCATTTCTACAAAGTGGTTTTCCGTGGGAAAAACATTTAAATCATACCAATAATGTACTGAAAGAATTCTTCTCTTGAAAACAGTAAGTTATTATTATTATTATTATTATTATTATTATTATTATTATTTTGGTGTGTGTGTGTGTTTCGAATCTGACAAACTATCTTTTAAGTGTTATCATCATTAAGTTATTAATGATTTTATCAATCATTATCAATGATTAAGTTATAGATATGGAGTAGTTAATATGATGCAAATTAAATAATCTAGCAAGCCATCTATTAAGTATATGTAAGTGGTGAAGTTAAAGATATTCAGAAGTTGATATGATGCAAATTAAATAAATGATTTTTCACATGATATCAAGGTTAATTTTGTTCAAAAATAGAACCAAAAGTAGGCAACAATCTTATCAGAAAAAAGTAAATATAAGTCTGTTTACTTTTAGAATGTCTTTCCTGACGGCATATTGCTGAGTCATATAATCCTTACTTCCTCCGGCAAGAGCTGTTTGATGGGAAATGCATTCAGTCTTCCTTGATAGCAAAGGATTTCATTACTTATAAGACGTTGTAGAGACATTAGGTTATTTCGAAGCAGGAAACATGAAAAATAAGCAACGCCTTCGCCGGGAATCGAACCACGGACCTCTCGGTTACGCGTCGAGCATGCAGACCACTACACCACGAAGGCATGCGAAGAAGGCGAGAGAAATACCTTATATACTCCCCCTTTTAAAGGGCGACTGGGGTTTTGGGGACCCAATCGCCAAATCGCGGTGGTGGAGAATCATCATCCACCACCTTTTTAGTTCGGGCGCCAGTGTAGAGACATTAGGTATTTTTGGAAGCAGGAGACATGAAAAATATGCAATTCCTTCGCCGGGGATCGAACCACGGACCTTTCGGTTACGCGTCGAGCATGCAGACCACTACACCACGAAGGCAT
Source organism: Stegodyphus mimosarum (assembly GCA_000611955.2). Classification (NCBI taxonomy): domain Eukaryota; kingdom Metazoa; phylum Arthropoda; class Arachnida; order Araneae; family Eresidae; genus Stegodyphus; species Stegodyphus mimosarum. The sequence continues at coordinate 56,131 of KK113959.1, forward strand.
GCGAAGAAGGCGAGAGAAATACCTTATAACTTTACGTTCAGCGTGCAGAAACTCGAAACGTTAAAAATCAGAACCATGCACACTGCATAGCATAAATGTGAATTAAATTGGGAAAAATTAATATATGAGAAGCATTCAAGGTTTATTTGAACCTCCAATAATTATAAAATGCGCACCGTATATCCTTGTGTGCCCCCTTTTTAACTATATTTTCATTTCGAAAATTGAGAGAGAGAGAATTATGCAAGTAATTTAATTTTTAAAAAACGCAGTTACAGTAACAACATAAAGGAAAAGTGGGCATGAATAAACTACTGGTAACTATCCTAATATTATTTTTCTAAATGAAACCTACATTCCAATACGAATACATAGTAATATTAACATTACAGTATCTCCCGCATATTGAGCCAATGTGCAGCGTATATCTGACAGTAACTGTCCGGCTTAATTACCTTATAAAGCCAGAGTGGCACCTTACAAGAATGACCCTTGGCTGCAATTCCCAAAAGGGCCATCAGAGAAACGAAGGAGAAGGAAGCAAATAAAAGACGCGGATTTCGAAAGTTCGAAAGATCAAACACATCAGCAGTAGATAAGGCTACAGTGACTGAAACGCAAATAATAGAAGTAAGATGAAATCGCACGTTTCGAAAGTTTCTTAAGCGTGAAAACACCAACCATGTTCGGGTAGCTTAAGGAAGACTCTGCACAAAACAAGTTTCAAATAATAAATGCAAAGGGAAATAAAATGAATGAAATGCTAATACAAAAATGCAAATACAAATTGAAATGTGAAATAATAATAATAATAATAATAAGGAAGGGAATACAATTTACTAATAAAATAGTCCTCAGGGGGAAAATATGTACCAAAGAGAAAGGGGAAATTATGCGAATATTTTCTTAAATTATCAGAATTTAGTGCTGAAATGTTAGAAAATATACTCGAGAAAATACTGTAATTTATTAAAAGAGATTTAAACGGAAAATGATAGAGAGTAATAATGGATGTGGAAACAAAATGCCTGTAATTTCTTTAACATTTGTTTTGCATTGATTCAGTCTTGTATAAAGTAGATTTATGTGTAAACTCCCCGCCTTTGTTATTAAACGCTTTTATCAATCACTAATTGGAGATTCAGATTAAAGATGCCGCGATTACCAATAACTTTTCCAAGTTGAAGACCTTAATTCCCGAAGATTATATCAAGACCGTAATAACCTATTTTATTACAGAATTTCTAGATTAGTAATGGTCGTCTGCGCTGGTAGTGATCATATCAAGTAATCTTTCCCAGATTATTATCATTCCATTTGTGTTTAAATGCACTGAATGCTCATTGTTCCATCATACTACAATGTAAAACGCCGCTTATTCAATGGTAAATGAAGTTAAATAAGAACTGCATTCAATGCCTAATAGCTTTTGAAACATGTTAACCGTTGCTTTTTATTATCGCTTAAGATTCAAGTACAAGATATGTCAGTCGAACAGCTGTAAAGCTTAGTTGTTTGAATAAAAGCTTGCGTGTTTCATTTTAAATGGCTCTTTTAGTTTTGAGAGCTCAATTGCGGTATAACAGATGGATAAAGGTCCTCTTTTGACACAAATAAGTTGTAGAGACATTAGGTTATTTGGATGCAGAAGACATGAAAAATGAGCAACGCATTCGCCGGGAATCGAACCACGGACCTCTCGGTTACGCGTCGAGCATGCAGACCACTACACCACGAAGGCATGCAAAGAAGGTGGGAGAAATACCTTATATACTCCCCCTTTTAAAGGGCGACTGGGGTTTGGGGGACCCAATCCCCAAATCGCGGTGGTGGCGAATCATCATCCACCACCTTTTTAGTTCAGACGCCAGTGTAGAGACATTAGTGTTCTGTGCATACTTTTGGCGAACATGGTCGTGATAGTGTTAAAGTCCTGATCTTGAACAGGGAGCTGAATACAGCTGTGTTCAGTGGAAGTGGTAGAATAACTGCACGCAAGAAGGGTTTAAAATTACCCTTTTATTAAACTACTATTTTCAGCCACTTCCCAACTCGGAAGGGATAACAGAAAATAATGACCGCACTTGGTCTAAACTGAACAATCAAATAATTTAAAATAAAGATAAGTAGAAAATTAAGAAGTCGTTGCTCTCAGAGCTATAAATGCGAGGTTGGCCTCTATGCTAAACTGTCAATGGTGCGTAGCAAGATTTAGCTAATACTAACGCACTTAGATTACTTCAATAAGTATTAGAGTAACAGCGCTAAGGCTTAGAATTTAAATACTAGCTGGTCAGGCGAACGTCGAACAGAGCCGCAGTGATCTGAGACTAAAAGCTCTCTCACACCAAGAAGTTCCTTGCTAACCTTTTAAATACAAAACTTGGCTCCACCTCAAATTAACATAAAGCGCGTTCATTCTAACGGGAAGTTGAAATAAGAGTTCACAGGAAAGAGAAATTAACATAAAACTTTGTTAGTTTAAACTAAAACTTTACAAAGTAGTTTTTAAAATTTTTTCTTAATGCATGATACAAGAAGTATTTCAAATCTTGTGCATTGATCAATATTTCTGCAGACGTTAAGCATTTTTTGGCATGCTTAACGTAACAAAATCTTCAGTATGCGTATAATTATGGCTTCTTCATTGAGAAGATAAAAATTTTCGTTTGAGATGGAATAGTGAGACATGATACTAGAAATTTCGTAATTAGAATTAGAAACTTTTTAACATGAGCAATACAGATGACGCGTGTATGTGTTAGATTCACAGTCAGTGTATTATGCTCAAATACATTTTTAGGAAAGGGAAAGGTACCTGTAACTCTTTCTTGAATGATTTTCACGAAGAACTTATACGGTATTTTCTCCCTCCTGCCAGCATGCCTTCGTGGTATAACGGTAGCACACTCAGCGCATATTGGAGAGGTCCAGGTTCATGGTCTTCCCAAGGGCATTGTATATTTTTCACTCTCCTGCTTCTAAATAACTTAATGACTCTACAGTAGCTCCCGAACTAAAACGTGATGGACGATAATTCGTCATCTACAGGATTTAGTGACTGGGTCCCCTAATCCTCAGTTGCCTTATAAAAGGGGGAGTATATAAGATATTTTTTCCTTTCTTCCAGAATGCCTTCGTAGTGTAACGGTAGCACACGCGGCGCGTATTCGAGAGTTCCAGATTCAAGTCCCGACGAGAACATACCACATTTTTCACCTCTCCTGCTGCAAAATAACCTAATGACTCTACAAGCTTTAAAACAACTTCAAATAGATTGTCATGTACATGCTCGGTAAGAGGAAGCTACCAACCAAGCCCTGATGAAAGATCAGTTAAGCCAACGGCCTGCTCGTGTGAAAAAAAAAACTGTCTATCTGAAAAGCGGAGAGAAAGCAAAATCTGGCTACGAGAAGAAGAAAACGTGCTTCATGCGAGAAAGACGGAGGCTCGTGTGAAACATTTTTGAATTTATTTTTTTTTTGTATTCCAAAGTTTGAAGTTGATGTGTTACTATTAAAAAGTTTGATCTGTTATTATTAAAAACTGAAAGGTTAAATGTAATAGTTGTGCGTTTTTAATGTAATTGTGGAAAAAATACTTTGTGAAAAGAATATATATATATATATTTCAATAAAAATATAATTCATGTTATCGTTAAACCTGCATAAGTGTGCCAGTTTTATTTCTGCGAATAGAGTCGACGAATAACATTCATAAGTGGAGGAAAACGAACCCGAAGAGATGAATTGGTCAAGGATCATGACATAGATATTCTGGGAAAGTATTCACAGCAATTCATTATTGTTTTCAAATAATTTTCTTTATTTACTTGCTATGCCTGAAATATTTATTTTAATTAACACTTTTTTCTTACTCTAAAATGTATCCCAAACTCTCGGTAGAGCAACTGAAACTAGGATTTGGTTTGCTCTTCTAGAATATGTAAATGAGAGGAGTTTAAAATTGGGAGTGGCAGCACCAGCGGACCTTAAAGCGAGATATTCGTGTTGCACCCGAAGCGAGTGTTTTCTTTTTTCTTTGTTGGTGAGTTTCTCTTTGCTGTTGAGTTGAAAGTAACAGTTCTGAAAATTTACCGTGCAAGTGCCAGGGCAGAAATTACTTTGTGAGTTATATATAATTTGAATTTACACTGCTCGACATTGAAATTGCAACACCAAGAAGGAGTGGTCAAAAAGCAATGAAATTTGGAAAAAAGACAGAGACAGCAAGCAGCAATAAGTAATCTTTATTTCAAAATGATAGTCAGAATACTGAGCGAGAACGGCGTCGGCTCGGTAGGATGTAGGACCATCGCGGACAGCGATGCACGAAGAAACACGTCTAGGCATAGAGTCAATAAGAGTGCGGATGGTGTCCTGAGGGATGGCTTTCTGTTCCCTTTCAACCATTTGCCTAAGTTCATCTTCTGAACGAGGCAGGGGCAGAGTCTGCAAACGGCGTCCAATCACATCCCACACATGTTCGATTGGTGACAGGTGAGGAGAGTACGGTGGCCAGGGAAGCATTTGTATACCTTGCAGAGCATGCTGGCAGATGCGAGCACTGTGTGGTCGGGCGTTAGCCTGCTGAAAAATTGCATTAGGCAGCGTCTGAAGGTAGGGGATTTTCACCGGCCGCAGTACGTTATCCAAGTATCGTTGGGCCGTCATAGGGCCCTGAATACGAACTAGAGGAACTTACATATGCTGCTAAACTATCTCTAGTTGCAAGAACTTTGAACTAACAGTTGATACACTAATGACAACGCAACTGAGTAGTAACATCAGAATGCATATGATTTACTGCAGGGGAATTAAAAGGAAACGTCTCTCATATACCATTTTTAAATTTCCGTCTCCTCAGTTTATATTATTTGCCCCCCAGACGGGTAAGTGGTTAGTGACACTGACTGCCGTACAGAAAGGACCTTTCCGACGTAGCTTTCTTTTAAATTATGTCTCGTGCTGCATTGCACGGGGATATAAAGCAATTTCAATTATAATTCTACTAAAAATAGGTAACTAAATACAAAATCTGTAACAATAGCTTTATAATATGAGTATTCTGACTAAAATAAACAGGCAACAATAAATCTGCCAGCTGACACAGGTGGACATAACTTTTTTTTTCAACAATTTCTATTCTCTGGTTAATGTAAACTTTTCTATACAAAAGATCCACTATTTCCTTCTTTTGCGTAACGTGTTTTTAATTCAACGCCCAGAGAATTAATTAAATTTTTTTAAAAAAGCAAATGAAATTATAAACGCTTTTTTTTTAAGCTTTACGAACTCTGGTTATATTAACTTCAGTATAAAAAGAAGTCTGGTTCTTTTAAGCTTCAAACTGCGTAAAGGTCAAACGACTGCAGAGACCTCTGAAAAATTATCAGTGTTTTTCCTGCGCCGTGATTTTAATTCTCATATGAAATTCTGATCCATTTGTGATCTATACTAGAAGGGCAAGTCTGAACGAATCTGAAAACAATATTAAATCTTACAAATTATTGAATTTGAATATGCTTCGTCTCATACAACTCGTAACTGGAGGGCATACTTTTACCTTCGTTAACTTTTGTTTATATTTTTCCACTATCAAACTAAGGTAACCAACCTCGTTCAAAAGGCCGATTTTGACTAAAAATCTCACTCTTTTTTTATTTAATATTTTTTAAAGCTACATTCTTAGCTATCAGAAATAGCTTTTCGTTTCTTGATAAGTTGATTAAAAGTAGACATATACAAGTTTTTCTGTAATAGGATACACCGGAAATAACTGTTTGCCACACCGGAAGTTAAAGTTTAAAGAGCCAATTAAAGATGCGATTTTCGCTTTTTTCTATGTCATTTATAAAGCAAATAATTTTAAGCATTTTGATATGATTGGAGAATCTGGTAGTGTATTTTTATTATGTATTTTCTCTTTTCCGTTTGGCAACAACGTTCCAAACTTATTGTTTTGTTTACGTTGACCTTTCGATATTTCTGTTTTGTGTACAAATTTATTGCGCCAATTTATTAGCTAAAAACACATTTGTTGGGTTAAAATGTTTAATTTTTGGTGCAAGTGTCGGTGTAATTCTGTTTAATGATGGATTTTCTGGTCTTATTAAAATATTTGAGTCACTTAAAATGATTCCTGGATATTTTAAATTCCAAGGGTATAAGAATTTAGATGTAACAAGAATTAATGATTCTAGAAGACGTTCATCATGCTTCGCCAAAATTCATAGGAAAAAACTGAAAGCCTTTCGAAAACAAAAAACTGATTGTTTTGAAAAAAATGAAGGACCGATGTATAAGGCAGGAGCATTTTAAGTGAATATTTGTGTATAATGTCATGTTATAAGGTATATCTCCCACATTCTTAGCGTGCCTTCGTGGTGTAATGGTCAGCACACTGAGCCGGTATTTCAGAGGTCCGTGGTTCGATTCCCGGCGAAGGAATTGCATGTTTTTCACCTCTCTTGCTTCGTAATAACCTAATGTCTCTACAATGCAATCTCAAAACTTTAAACGTGATTTTTGATTGTTTCTTTTTTTATGATTTATGTTCTTGACAACCATGATAACTCTAAAGGTTCATCATAGAATTATTTGAAATTTTGTACACATGTTTTATACATTATTATACATAATGTAGACAAGAAGTTAAAAAAGTAACCCCATAGAATATAAATTACAGCGTTTTCCCTTCAATATCATGTGTATTTTAAAAATATTTTTAATGTTGACGGAAACATTTGGCCACATATTGCAAGTGAATCAATATTTTCAAATTATTGTAGTTGAATATATGCTTCTAGGTAGTATATATAAAATAAAGCCAAACATAGATTTTTATCCTCAATATTGTTACGTGCGTACGGGTTCGTTATATATTGAATGCACAAGTCGTTAAAAAGTTTACAAAAATTTATTCTTTCCACAAGAAATAAATTAAAATGCTGAAATATTTCTTCCCATATCTTCGCACAATATCACAATATCTCAAACGTTTAGCAAAAACTCAGTTCAAAGCAGATACAATAATTCTATCTCACAGCGAAATCGCTACAATCAATACAGCATTAAGTAAACAAACAGCAGTTCGCTTTTTACAGCTACAAGTATAACAGCAACAAGAACAACTAACTGAGATGAGCGGTTTCACCTCGGCTTTTATAAGCTTTTTTAATTATCAGTAGAACAATCACGATTTTTCTAGATTTTTCTGGATGGCAACAGTAATTACGAGATATTTATTTATTAAGCATTAAATGCACGCGCT
>KK113959.1:63587-86992 GCA_000611955.2 Stegodyphus mimosarum
TTATTTATTTTTTTTTTTCGACGTAGCTTTCTCTTCAAAAATCGTCTGCGTTGCTAAGGCAACATGAAGCAAATCTAATTACAATTCTAAATAAATAGCCAAATAAATGTGAAATTCGTAACAATATTTTCTTGTCAGTGACGGTTGATGTTTTTATTAATTTTGACCTAAAATTTTCAGTTTTTTGCGTAAATTTCTCAAAATAATGAATTTTTTATCACTTCTGCAGTAATTATGTTTGAGTACAATTCGTTAAAAAATTCCAGAAATTCAAAAATATAACGAACATTTTAAAAAGCGCTTTTCGAACGAGGTCGGTTACTTTTTAAATAAAAAGTTTTTAGCCATTTCTACGTAATTACTACAAATATAGCTTAAAAGTGTCATTTTTGCTTTAAATATATTTGCAGCTTTGCAGCTTAAGAAATCAAGATAATTTCAAATGGAGCAAGAGCAAACGTTTACACTCCTTCATCAAAATTCGCTGAAATTATACTGCATTACTTGTGATAACACTCTCTTTTCAAGAGATTAGCTATATGCTTTCATTTTTAGTGAGTCTTTTCAGTTTCTTTAAGTCTATTTACCTGCTGAAAACAAAAGTGTACGTCAGTTTTCAGCGATTTCTTAAACGTTCAGTTTCGGGATGTTACTCGCAATAGATACATAATTTGTCTCAGATGACTGGCGTTATCGACAGAGAAATCTGGTTAAAAGTGCGTATTACACAAACAATGAGGTAGAAAAACTTTTTAATCAAAAGTAGAACGGACTCTTTTATAAGTGGAACATGCCTTAGGGACCACAGAATTACACGCTAATCGGACTACAAGGTGCCTCAAACAGGTTCGCAGTGAACGCGAAGCTTATAAAAAAATCTTCAAAATCTCCTTTAAAAAATAATAGTGACGGTTTGAGTCCGACAAAGTTCACGGACCTTTTGGAACAGCGAAAATGTTTCCGTCAGAAGGAGGTCAATTTTATCGAGGAAAAAGGAAAAGCGCATTTATTTTTGGATATGTCCCGTGTAGGCGTGGTTAAAAGTGAGTCAACGGAATAATGCAGAAAACTAGAATGACTTTTCTCTCTTTGCCTCCTAACCTACTTTTAAAGTTCTTAGATCCTTTCCCGCTCAGACCCTAACGAAATTTCAATCGGCTTCAGTCATGGGTAACTAGTTATTGTCGAGCGGTTTCTTAGACTTTCCTTTCATTTCATGGCTTTGCGCAATCTCATCTCTAGCTCTACACTTGAAGGTTGAGGATATACCAGCATTCCATGAATTGTGGCGAAGGTTTCAGTTCAATCAGTGTGACTTCTTCTACAGCGGAACTTCACTGTCACTGTTTCTCTTTATTGTTTGCCCAAGGATATCTATCCCCTTTATCTGATTAAATTAAAGGAAAGGATCTATTTTAAATATCCGCACATCTCATATTAATACGTTACGTACGATGGTGTTAATCTGGTTGTATACATAATGTGTTGCTTAACCAAAAGGTTTTCAAAATAGTGACGTGATTCAAGTCTATGCATATTCTTTACTTTGCAGCTGAAAGCTTTCAAGAAGCGATTCGTAAGTACCTTTTTAACTATGTTTTAAATTTAAGATTTTAATTATACAGGGTGTTTATAAAGTCTTTACGACCCATTTAAGAGAAATTTAACCATTTATAAAGACCCATTTTGATGTTTAATAACTCGTAAAATAATGAAGATATAAACAAACTTATGGCATTTATTGATGGAATAACTTATATATTTTCCTTTTCAGGTTTGAATATCTTTGCTTTTGTAAATATCGTCTGCGCGTGTGGTTCATTTCAGATAACTTCATTTTTCAGTCTAAATATCTGTACTTTTCTAAATATCGTCTGCTTATTAATTGCTTTTTTCTCTCGTTTGTTTTTGGCAACTATTTCCTGAGGACAGAAGATGATGCTGAATTTCTGAAGCGCATAATGTTCTCCGACGAAGCATCCTTTCATCTTTCCGGCATTGTTAATCGCCATAATGTGCGCATATGGGAATCTGAAAACCCCCATGAATACAGCGAGGCACAAAGAGATTTCCCAAAGGTTAATGTGTGGTGTGGACTAATGCACGACCGAGTCATTGGACCTTTCTTTTTTACAGAAAAGACGGTCTCATCAGTCGTATACTTAGACATGTTGGAAAACTTCGTATTTCCACAACTAGAAGAGCTTCAGCCACATGTCTTTTTGCAACAAGATGGTGCACCACCTCATTGGGATACCATCGTTCGTAGTTTCTTGTATGACCATTTTACGAAAAGATGGATTGGATGAGGAGGTCCAATTCCTTGGCCACCCGGATCACCTGATATAACGCCGCTGGACTTTTTCCTTTGGGGATTTGTAAAGGACAACGTTTATAATAGGAGAGTGTCGAACATGGATGACCTAAAAGCCAGAATTACAACCGCAATAGCCTCTATGGATGCCGACATGCTTGCCGGTACCTGTCGCGAAATTGAATATCGACTTGATATTCTCCGTGCGACGAAGGGGGCACACGTGGAAGTTCATTGACAAGGGTCATGAAACTTTTTGTGTTTATCTAACCATTTATGCTATTAATTTTAATCTATCTTCAGTATTTTATGAGTTATTAAACATCAAAATGGGTCCGGGACTTTATAAACACCCTGTACTTTTATTCAGATAAATCCACTTCTTATCAATTTCATCCTATCATCTTAGGAAATGATACAATAATTAAGTCATTCGAGACAAACGTAAAAATAATCGTCATGGTTTATGACTATCAAGTGATAACGTTTTAATAGGAAATGACAAAAGCCTATTGAGATCCAAATTACAATGTAATGGTTTACAAATATAATGGTTTTTACTGTTATGGATGATTATTCATTCTATAGTTGTTAGTTTTATCCTGTTATTAATTATGTCCATTTGAAACTAAAATAGCTTTTCATTAATGCTAAGTAAAATGTATGTACTTTGATATTAAACGTTTTCCAATATAAAATAAAAACTACGAATATATTAAGCTTTTATATATGCTTTTCCGAGTCATCTAGACCCACAGCGAAATATTAAAATAATTTTATGACATTCTTACGTGAATTATTATCGCAAATAAACTTGTCTGTAATTTATTTTACTGTCAATCGATTATATACTGCATATATACTTTACATGAATGCTTTTTTATCAAAATGTTTGCATAAAAAACTTACATCTTCTTTACCGTTATATATTTTAATTCTTTTTCTTGGGTAAAGCAGTCAGATTTATAATGCAGAATCATATCTTTGCTTCGAAGTTGTGTATTTTTATCTTTTGCTACTGATCATTATATATTTATTCCAGCTTTTCCTTATTTTATTTTACATAAATAAACTAGATTTCTTAAGCATTCTTTACATAATCACCTTAGTTGCCTTGAGCAAATTAATTATGTAACTAATGTAGTTATTTCGTAGATTATTTGTGATAACGGTAAAAGAAACATCTAATAATTATGCTTTTTTTACTGCATCTTGGAAATGAATTAATTTGCATATTAAACGTTTGTATCGATGATGAGAACATCCCAGCGTCTTATTTATATATATGAATGAATTAATAACACATAATTTTGGTCTGGGGAGTAGTAAATCTTGAAAAATTAATTCCTCCACCTCCAAAGTATGAATGTAAGTCTTCCCCAAAAGCACATGGGAAGCATGTCGTGTAATTTCTTAATTCCTCCTTAAAGGCCGACTGAACGAGTCGGTGATGTTCATTTGGCCAAAGGTACTTAGCGAAGAACTATCGTCCACCATCGAAAAACTGTTCTTGAAATATGCATTCGTTTTCAGATAAAATTCGAAACTTGTTTATGAAATAAACATTGAATTTTCAACATAGGTTTTTCATATTTTTGTCTTAGTTACATTTATTCTGTCTTTTTTCCATTATGTTTGATTTTCAATTACGTCTTCTGCATAGGATTATTTTCCTGGTATTCTTTTCGAGAAGTGTTAAAAAATAAAGCCGATTATTAATTAAAAGGTAGCTTTCAGGCTTTGGCGAATTTTTGTCTTTAATGATGTTATAAACTATCAAATCTTTAGTTTGCCGGGTGGATATGCTGACCAATCCAACTAGTGAATTGAAGATTTAGTATTCTTAAAGACAAAAATCGCCTAGCGTCGAAAGCTTCAGAGCCCGAAAATATACTTTGAGATAATCAGGTCACACGAATATGTTTATCAATGCTTTTGATATACTTATGACTAGAAAGTCTGATAGAATGCATTAAGCAATAACGCATTAAACCGCAATAACTGAAACTTATATTATTTCCAATTGAACTTTTTCCCATTAATTCCAACATTTATTTTCAAACCTGGACAAAATAATTTAAAAATAACACTGCATTCGTCAGACAGCAAACTATATTTATATGATCATTACACTTATAACGCTCATAAAATTACATATTCTGTGAAAAATGTTGATACGCTTGAATTTAAGCATAAGCATTGTTTTTGGTACGATATTTGGTTTTTCGGAAAAAAAAAAAAAAAAAAAAAATAGTTAACTATTATAGTGAGTTCCGCTTAACTTATTAAATTAAACAGCTGAAGAAATTTCAGATTTTTCTCATATTGTCTAAATTAAAAGTGTCACAGAGTTTAGCTGATAATATAACTGTTATAAAAGGAATAGCTAAGAATATCGAATCTGAAAGAAAACCATTCTAGCAAACCCATAGTAAAAGAAAGTTACTGAAAGCTACAAGTTAATGCATTATTATATAAAATCAGCCATTTATGCAGTTGCAGACGCAGAATACAAGCGAGCCGTACGATTTAATGTGAAATTTGGATCATTTTAAAGCTTTTGTTATCAATGATTTTCCGTGACATCAATCTCATTATATTCCCAACATTAATGGTAGCCTAAAGGTTCTTACGGGTTAACAGTAAAAGACATTGTTCAAAATTACATTGTTCATTAAAAACAATAGTAAAAGACATTGTTCGCCCAGTATCATATTTCTCTTCAACATTAACTGATCTCAGAATACTCGAAAGTTATAAATATTAACATTATAAGTTCATAATACCTAGAATTTAGTTCTGTCATAGATATTATGTCTTCGATAAACTGAATGACTTTGCCTTTTAATTGGTGCACATGAAGACTATAATGACAGCTGAAAGGAATCTTTTTTTTTTATTTTTCGTAATTAGCAAAGAATAAAGTAAAAATTTAAAATGTCCATTAGATGTTATTATAAACGTCGGGAATTCCATGTATGTTGAAAAAAAATAATTGATGATTTCAGCCATCATCAGAGACCATTGGATTGTTTAACTACGTCTAATGATACCGATGATTGTGTGTGTAAGAAGATGATGAAGTAGTTACATTAAGTTATCATGATTACTGTGTTGATCCTTTTTACTTTGAATTAAAGACTTAAGTGGGCTTGTACGCCTTAAAACCCTTAAGATCTTCAATTATGTTACTGTTGCAAAAATTGGGATAACTTATTTATTTTAAACGCAATTACTACCAACTTTTCACAGATGACTACATAATATAACTGCTTTGGGAATTAGTAACCAAAACGTTTGTGTTGCCACAAATTGTTTTATAATTTAATCTGCTTTGTAACCAGATGTTTTATGCGTTCACGTAATGTTTTCATCTTGCGCGCGCAGTTTAAAACATTCTGTTCCATAATTGAATTCCATATTTAATATATAGCTTTTATAACATTTGAAAACTACTGCGAACCAAAAATCCTAAGAATTTCCTGCTAAATTCTTATTTTCTTTGAAGTTGAGTTTATGAAATGCATTTTATTGAAAAAAATCTGTAATGTTTTCATGCATAAAAATTTTTAATATTAAAATATTCATCAGATTTTTGGTTCACTTAGAAAATAATGCCCATATAAAGAATTCCCTCAAATTTCAAGTATGTACTATTAGCCATTTTTAAAATATCATGCGCGCAAGATGGAAACATGACGTAAACACATAAAAAATTTTGCCAAAAAGCAGGTAAAATTATAAAAATATTTGTGGCAACACAAAGTTTTTCGTTACTAGTTCCTAAAGCAGCTATATTATGTAGTCAGCTTTAAAAAGTTGGAAGTAATTTCTTTTAAAATATATAAGTTATCCCAATTCTTGCAACAGTAACATATTCGAAGATATTAAGGGTTTTAAGGTGTACGAGCCTCCTTAAAATAAATCAGATATTCTCAGCTCTCCCACCGTATGGCATTCCTTTTTAAAGGAGAAAAATTCTGCTGCCTTTAAAAGTGAATATTTTCACTTAAACAAGTTCTTTTCAGCTACTTAAGTTGAAGAGAAGTTTTTCTTTAGCTTTCTTCGCCCTACTGATCTTCTCAGAATGATTCATCATTGAAGTAAAACCCATGTATGAAACATGTTGAAATGTTGTGATATATTAAAATTATATTTTTCAAGCTTTTTCCGCCTGGGAAAAATACCGATTTTGGATCCTTTTTCGGGGGGAGGGGGCAAGAAATGTATTTACGTCCATCTTTCAGAAACAGAATTCATACCAGCTGAAGCATGGAAATTGTGTTACTGAGAATGCATTTTGTAGCTAACCTTCCGTGAAGCTTTGAATTTTCCCACAGAAGAGTCTCTGGGATTTTATGAAAAAATGTTACCATTCCTTCAGTGGCTAGTACAAGGAAATTTCTGGATGTTTTTCGGTCATCAGAGCAAATCCGTTGTTGCACTTGCATCATGTCCGGTACTGAGCAGAATTTAAAGAATAAGGATATTTTTATTTGTAAGTTGTTGTTCACGAAATTAATTAAGTACCACTTACTTTTTTTCATTTAATAACTGTTTGTTTTTGAATAAAAAGACCTCATTTTAATGGAATGTATTCTATCCATCAGCGACGGCCTCTGTTTCAATTAAATTCAATTATCTATGCATTAATTTTCAGAGTGTTTTGTGAAATGTACTTGAAAAAACAATGTGTGATTTGAAAATATTCATTTCGGTAATGTTATAAACTTATTCGATAAAACAGTTAATATCTTTCATTAAAATAGTAATGTCTGCAATAATGTAAGATTTTTCTATTTTTGACTGTTAATTTCGGATCTCCTTCTTCTTTTTTATTTTTATTTTTATTTTATTTTATTTTATTTTATTTTATTTTATTTTTTTTTTTTGTTCTTGAAGCATAAAACTAATTTATTAAATGTATTGATTTCTGCTACGTAGTAATCAACCCTAAATAAAGTCTATTTTATTACTATATGTATACAAATAAGACAAATTCTTAGTTTTTACGTAACTCTAAATTTTTAAAGTTATTATTACAAATTTGAATTTCTTTCAACAATCATGTTATCGTTTTATAATGCATCTATTACAGATTATTTATTACAATGTTTTACTCATTTTTAAGGTGCTTTTTTACGTAATAGTAGTTGTCATGAATTAACGTTCATAAAAATAAATTTATTCATTTTACATGTAAGTGCAGAGCATTTTATAGGGAAAACTGCATCAATTTGTATTATAAGCAATAACCATTTGGCAAACATGCTTCCTAAAACAACTGCAACTTCTTTTAAGTTTTTATGTAGTTATACTTTATAAGGTATTTCTCCCGCCTTCTTCGCATGCCTTTGTGGTGTAGTGGTGTAGTGGTCTGCATGCTCGACGCGTAACCGAGAGGCCCGTGGTTCGATTCCCGGTGAAGGCGTTGCTCATTTTTCAACATTCCTGTACTTTTTCAACAATCCTGCTTCCGAAATAACCTAATGTCTCTACAACTTAAAAGTTGGTTTAGACTGTGCATCGCGTTTTAAAGCACTTGAATACGACATCAGCACAAGTGCGTTAATGAAAGACATTTTTCATCAACTTTTTTGGGATTCGGGTAGGGAAGGACCCCAAATATTTTTTCTCCAAACTTCAGTTTTGATATTCTTTAATTTTCTTATGTACTGCTTGTTAAATTTTAAGTGTTATCGTCTGATTTCACATGGTTTTTTACACGCATAAATAGAAATACTATGCATAAATTCACGCATGTACACTCACATACTTTCAATCACTCAGGCCCATCAGTTTGACAGAGTGAGTGAGTTGCAGTGGCTCAATACACAGTGAGAAGACGCTGTACTGCTTGACTAAATATTTTACGTAATGAGACAATATATGTATACTCACGGTACAGCCGTGGTCTTCGAACTTTGTCGACTCACGAGATTTTTAGAAATTATCGGGTTTTCGGAGAACCCATTCAACCTTTTAAAAATAATATGCAAAGTAGATGAATACGTTATAAGTGCTTTATGTAAAGACAATTAAAGAAAAATGCTACTAAGGTATTTCTTACACCTACATGCTTTCGTGGTGTAGTGGTCAACACACTCGACGCGTAACCGAGAGGTTCGTGGCTGGATTCCCGCTGAAGCCGTTGCTCATTTTTCATGACTCCTGCTTCGAAATAACCTAATGTCTCTACATGCTGTTAAAAAACTTAACATAAAATTAATGTCATTTACTCATTAATAGCATTAATTGTGTACCAGGTGTCACCTACCCTTGCATTAAAGTTAGTGACAAGGTTGTGCTGTACCTTTTTAACACAAACTCTCCAAGTTTATCTCCATTGATATTATTTGCAGTCGTATTTCACATTCTGGATTTATTTCTATATTTTGTTATTGTTGCCATATATGTGGAGAAAGATTTTTTTTCTTAAATTTGCTGTTCCGAATGGCATCGAAATGTTTATAGCTGAATAAGAAACTTTTGGTTATCCTGCATGAATCTGCAACCAAAAATTAAAAATCTACTCTTAAATTTAAATTTGAAATCGGATTCGTTGATACGTCCATAAGTTGTTCTTGTTTTTCCCTTCCATTGTGAAAGCCTTCTGATTTTTCGTAGCACTCGAGCGAATTTTTTATCTAGTTACACTTATTTTTTTTTCTTTTGGGAAATATTCTGTTAAAAAAGGTACCTCATTGTATAATTCTTAACACTGTCGTCTAAATTATATTCATTTTCCATCAAAAAACTGTTTAGTTTCGCAAAGCACTGCATGTGATTCTTTTTGACATATGATGAGCATATGTTAAGTTTTAAAATTAATCTGTAACACAATGTATCTTCATGTATTTTAATTACTAAACATTAGTCAACTAGCATTGTAGAGACATTAGGATATTTTGGAATCAGGTGAGATGAAAAATGAGCAACGCCTTCGTCGGGAATCGAACCATGGACCTCTCGGTTACACGTCGAGCATGCAGACCACTACACCACGAAGGCATGCGAAGAAGGCGGAAAAAATACCTTATATACATCCCCTTTTAAAGGGCGACTGGGGTTTTGTGGACCCAATCGCCAAATCCCGGTTGTGGAGAATCATCATCCACCACTTTTTTAGTTCGGGCTCTAGTGTAGAGACATTAAGATATTTTGGAATCAGGTAAGATGAAAAATGAGCAACGCCTTCGCCGGGAACCGAACAACGGACCTCTCGGTTTACGCGTCGAGCATGCAGACCACTACACCACGAAGGCATGCGAAGAAGGCGGGAGAAATAACTTATAGCGTGAGTGCTTTTTAATTTTCATTTCAAATTTTTATTTTGACTCGCAGACCACTTTTATAGAATAATGTAATAAGAAGAAAAATACTGCCAACTCGTATTTTGTTTCGTACATATGCTTCAGCTGTGCTGGTCCAGAAAACTTCCACTTCATTAATAACATCTGAAGGGTATTTAATTAATCTTTGCACAGGTATTTAATTAATCTTCTAATTAATTAAATACATGTGCCAAACACTCATCCTCAAATGTTATATTAACTGTGGTGCAAGTTATTCCCTTTAGCTTAGACTGACTAAGCAATAATTCGCTATCAGTCGAGTAGAGTCTGCAGGACTTTTGACACAACAGCTTTATGGAAACAAAATTTTATTCTGCATCATTTAGCATTATTCTCTTGAAAAAATTCGTGGAAGCGTTATTCCTTGATGAAAATTCTAACTAAATAAATCCAGAAGGAGGTCAGTAAATGAAGGCAACTTTCCTATCAAGAAAACGTAGAACGATTATAGAGATTTAAAGTTGAACCTAGCGGTATGAGAACGAACGACCCATCATTAGTAGCCTAATTCCTGATGCCTTCTGGTTCACGATTTTTAGATAATGTTGTTTTGCTACAAATGAGCACCGTAGCTGCAGGCATTTTACTGTTGCTTCATTTGTTAAGATTCGAGGAACATTATTTCTCTTGCCGAGCTTAAAGTGATTTATTTATGTATTGGAATGTAAAAGGAAAATATTGTACAATTTTGCGTCCTTATTTTTTATGCTCTGAGGTACAAGCTGCTGAAAATTTAATAATCAGCACACACACACACACAAAGCGTAAATTATCACTGTTTACACACTTTGCTTTGTTTAATTCTTTATTGCATTCAAAATCCATAAGTGAGAGGAAGGAGTATTGGGGTATGCGGGACAGAATTACAATTTTGTCTTTAGGTATTGCCAAAATCTGAGCGATAAAATCTACAATTTATTAATATCATTAACGCTTAAATGGCGCGATTATTATTCATTATTAATATTAGAAAAATTCGAAACTGATTTTATATTTTACTATTCTTGCATGCAGTACGCTTTTTTTTAATATTAGCAAAAATGCGAAATTGGTTCCATATTTTATTGTTTGTGCATATACTATGCTCCTTTTTCAATGTAAGTAAATATGTGAAATTGATTTCATATTTTACTATTTGTACATGTAGTATGCTCTTTTTTTAAGGCAAATAATTAGCATAATCTTAAAGTTATCCAATGTAAAGAAGCATGTGAACGAATTATTTCTGTTATGCAGCTCCATAACAAGGGGAAAGGTGACAGATCACATATATCACTTCTATACGATATTATATATATAAGAATAATACAGAGGCTGTTCGCACATTTTTTAGACGACGTATATTGTATTCACAAAACTAAATTACATAAAATTCTCGTGTTTTAAATGTTCTATTTGATATCCCTTATTCTGAACTATCTGAAACTATCTGAACTGAATCACCAAAAGCTAATTAGCCTCATGTAAGCGTAATAATCATAGAGTAATGTTTAAAAAAATATATACAAATGCCGTAACATTTATCATACTTGCATTATTAGAAATGAATGCTTTCAGCTCGCCGCCCAACCGAGATAGTGGTTAGTGACTTTGATTGCCGTACTGAAGGGTCTGGGCTCGAATCCCGGAGAAGGCAGAGATGCCTGTAAATGTATAGCGTCTGTGTGGCATGGGGACACTCAAAATATGCGGCAAGTCCTTTCTAGAGGATATGCAAGTCCTTTTTAGAGGTTGGTGGTAGAGGAAGAGGAGTGGGAGACTCTCATACCCGTCCCTCTGGGGTATTGTCTTTCAAAATTGAGGGCCGAGTTGAGCGAAGTTGTGCTGTAACCTGAATTGTGCCTAAGGCCAACTACAGGCTCAATCTCTCTTGCTCGCCATGATGAATTTCGTAGGCTTGATCTGCTTTCAGTCAAATGACATTTGTCAGAACAACTTTCAGCTTTCTGAGAAAGTCTGCTAATGAGAAATTCATTGATTATTCTTTGTTCATATATCGCAACGTTCTCTATTCATATATCGCAACAAAAACTCTGTTCATATATCGCAATGTTAATGAATTCTTATTAGAATATACAATAGTTAAACCCATAACCCGTAATAATGCCCCTAAATTACAGCATATTAGTTTATGGGGTTTTAGGTGATCTGGACTTAATGACTCCCTCAGACGTGAATTATCGCTTGATCTGAACTAATTACAAGTCATGATAAAGTTTTATAAAACTTTTTTTTATTGAACAGAAATTTGGACATAAATGCTCTTTCTTGTGCTAACAATATTCATGGTGGTCAAAGACTGCACAATTTAATTATACTTTAAATACTGTAATACCGTATACTCTAATACCGAAAATTATAACTATGAAAGCTGACAGGAGCTAAACGTACAGTGCAAGCAGAGTCCAGAAACATGCTGTGTCTCACAATCCAAAAATCTCAATTTAAATATAGTTCGACCGTCTCAAACGCAACCCTGGCTGGCATTCTGCCAAAACACATAGACTCGTCCAAAAGGAGCGTTATTAGTTGCTGCGACGTGAAAACTCACGTGAAAGTCTTCTCTTCTCCGGAAAGAGATATGCTGGAGGGAAAGAAAGTTTCCATCCTTCCACCCTATTTTGAGAATAATTCGGTCCGAATGGCGCATGCGTGTTTGCGCTCATGGTCGCGGATGAGGCGGTCGAACTATACTATCTAACTCGTTTACATTCTGGTGAAGAAACGGAAAGGAGAAGTCTGAAATTATAAATAACTGATTAGATTAAATGATAATCATACTAGTTATACATTGAATTTTGCATATATTAATTAACTCATCATTTGTAGAATATGTTAGTTGTGGGGGGGGAGGTGATCCAGGATATTGCGGAAAGTTTTTTCCGAATACAAGACTTTGAACCGGATCCTCTTATTTCGAGACATAAAAATCTGAAAGTTATGCTGACTCAGTATTTTCTATTTGCAGCGAAATGCGTAATGTTGACATTTTCCTCAGTCATCTTTGGGGAAGTAGGTTTCATAGCTTCCCAAAAAACTTATCGTACCATCAGGCATTTGTAGCGAGTCTGCGGTGAAATTTACTAGGCCATTTCCAAATGTTAGTCCAAAAGTTTTGTAAACATTAACGGTCCAAATTTGCTGCATATATATTGTTTTTCCTTACCACCTTTTTAGTTAAAGGTAACCAACCTCGTTCAAAAGGTCGATTTCGACTAAAAAACTCACTTTTTTTTATTTAATATTTTTTAAAGCCACATGCATAGCTATCAGAAATAGCTTTTCGTTTCTTGATATGTTGATTAAAAGTAGACATATACCAGTTCTTCTGAGATATGACAAACCGGAAATAACTGTTTGCCACACCGGAAGTTAAAGAGCAAATTAAAGGTGCAATTTTTTTCTATGTTATTTATAAAGCAAATAATTTTAAGCATTTTGATATGTTTGGAGAATCTGGTAGTGTATTTTCATTATGTATTTTCTCTTTTTCGTTTGGCAACAACGTTTCAAACTTATCGCTTTGTTTACATTGAGCTTTCGATATTTCTGTTTTGTGTACAAATTTATTGCGCCAATTTATTAGCTAAAAACACATTTGTTGGGTTAAAATGTTTAATGTTTGGTGCCAGCATCGGTGTAATTCTATTTAATGATGGATTTTCTGGTCTTATTAAAATATTTGAGTCACTTAAAATGATTCCTGGATATTTTAAAGTCCAAGGGTAGAATTTAGATGTAACAAGAATTAACGATTCTAGAAGACGTTCATCAAGCTTCGCCGAAATTCATAGGAAAAAACTGAAAACCTTTCGAAAACAAAAAACTGATTATTTTGAAAAAAATGAAGGACCGATGTATAAGGCAGGAGCATTTTAAGTGAATATTTGTGTATAATGTCGTGTAATCTCAAAACTTTAAACGTGATTTTTGATTATTTCTTTTTTTTATGATTTATGTTCCTGACAACCATGATAACTCTAAAAGTTCATCATAGAATCATTTGAAATTTTGCACACATGTTTTATACATTATTGCTCATAATCTAGACAAGAAGTTAAAAAAGTAACCCCATAGAATATAAATTACAGCATTTTCCCTTCAATAGCATGTGTATTTTAAAAATATTTTTAATGTTGACTGACACATTTGGCCATATATTGTTAGTGAATCAGTATTTTCAAATTATTGTAGTTGAATGTATGCTTCTATGTAGTATATATAAAATAAAGCCAAACACAGATTTTTATCATCAATATTTTCTTGTCAGTGACGGTTGATGTTTTTATTAATTTTGACCTAAAATTTTCAGTTTTTTGCATAAATTTCTCAAAATAATGAATTTTTTTATCACTTTTGCAGTAATTATATTTGAGTACAATTCGTTAAAAAATCACAGATATTCAAAAATATAATGAACATTTTAGAAAAACGCCCTTCGAACGAGGTCGGTTATCTTAAAGGTCAGTGAGTTGTTAAGCCATAAAAAATTATGTAAATGCTTTTCAGAACTCGACTTTTGTTAGTTTCAGTTTGTTTAGCATTGCATAGTTTAAAGAATAAAGAAGTGCATAAAAAATTTAACAGCAAAAATAAATCATTGCACACAGTCACTCTGCGTAAATAGTTAAATATAAACTAACAGCGCACAAATGTCATTCAGTTTTAGTAATAAAATTTTGCGATTTAGTAAACAAATCAATAATTTAAATTGTTTTCAGTGCTTTAGTAAGAGGCTTATATTATTATTCAGTGTAAGATCATATTCATGTTTCTAAATTTTAGAAAAAATACAAAAGTACAAAAGTAGTTTTTTGTTTTATAAAATCATTGATTTTATGAACTTTTCTACCTACATTTGACTTATAGAATTTTTTTGTTTCGCCTTTGCATATGCCGATGTGTATCAATCTATGTTAAGTTTTAAGAGGTGTCATTGTTCTAAAGTTTTTTCTTTTATACTCGTAGGCTTAAAGTAATCCATATTTTTCTTCCGAGATAACTAATTACGCCCGTAGCCAGAGACCAAAAATAGTGAAAGATACATTTCCTCAATCATAGATGTAAAACTAAATTTTACTAGCACCGTTGCATTCGAATAAATTTATTTAAGAAAGCTCATTAATTGACTTCTAAAGGAAAAGAAATTCGAAAATTATTCTTTTTCAGCGAATGATTATAACTGATTGAAAGGCCAGTTTAAGTATTCCGTATAAAATGTTTTTTCGAATTTGAGTATTATATAGTTTTCCATGCTTTGCGTTGTGAATTTATTCGCTAATTAGTTAAAACTATTAATTAATTAGCTAAAATTAGTTATTAGCTAATTACTCACTTCAAGTACTTTCAAGTCAAGTACTTTCTTCTTTATTTTTTTATTAGTCCAAACGGATTTAGTCCCGAAGGACTATTACTTTCGTTTTGCGATTTTGCGTTGATTCACTCTGAATGCCGGATTCACTTTTCAAATTGTTGCCACTAAATGTTATCGCTCTGCATTAAATTTTAAAAAATGAAAAATCTGCATAAATGTATGCATGTTTCTCGCATTGTGATAAAACCTAGAGCCATCGAATTTTGAATGACGTAATCCTACTGCGAATATGGGCATCTGGAAGCCCTAATTTTGAATTTGAAATTTGCTTTATTATCGATTTTATGTTTTGTAACATTTCAACGAATTTCTGATTAACAAACTAAATGATTTCAAAGCGAGCAATGGCAACACTGTACGGAAAAAAAAACATTTTTATCTCCAGCGCACGAGACTTACGGAAATTCTAAAGATATGTTCATTTTAAAATGATTTTGCGATATTGATTTTGAACTGAATTTTATGGTTTGAGTACGTAGTACATGATATTTAATGAAAAAGGTAGCACACGAAACGTTAAAAAAAACGCGCCTTTGGAAGTAATTTAAAATCTGAAATCTTTCAGATTTTTTAGTTTTTTTTTTATTAGTCCAAAGGGGCTTTGTCCCTGAAGGATTATTATTTTCGTTTTGCGATTTCGCGTCGGAAACATTAAAAGTCTGTATTACTTTTCAAACTGTTGCCACAAAATATTGCAGCCCTATATTATACTTGAAGAAATTAAATGATGAAGAATGTGCATAAATGTATGTATGTTTCTCGCATTGTGATAATACGACGGTACCTAAAGCCATGGAATTTTGAATGCCGTGATCCTGCTGCGAATATAGGCATCTGAAAGTCCAAACCTGAAATTTGGAATTTGTTTTATTAACGATTTCATATTTTGTAAAACTTTAACGAATTTTTGATTAACAAACTCGAGGATTTCAAAGCGGGCCATGGCAACATTGCACAGAAAAAAACATTTTTATCTGCAGCGCGTGAGACTGTGTGTAGGAAATTCTAAAGTTATGCTCAGTTTAAAATTATTTTGAGATATTGTTCTTTAACTGAATTTTATGATTTAAATGCGAAGAACATGATATTCAATAAATAAAAGTAACATACAAAATGTTTAAAAAACGCCCCTTTGGACGTAATTTAAAATCTGAAACCTTTCAGATTTTCTTCTTTTTTTTTTTACCATTACTTTTTTTTGAAGTCTTATAATTTTAAAAGAAATAGTTCGATTTTTTAATTCGAGCTGACACGATGAAGAATATTTTGTATTCTTTTGACCTTTACGTAAAATTTCTCTTGATTATGTTAATGTACACATTTCGCTATAGATCTTTGGTTTTTGTTGCGCCTTATTATTTTAGCACTGTAGCGTTGTTTTACCGGCTACCTGAAAATTGTGACTAATAAAATTTAAATTTGAAAATAAGTAAATTTAATAAATCAAATTTGATTAAAACGCAAACATTGCATAAAATAATTACCTGACGAATTAATAAAAGTAACATAACGGAATTTACTCGAGGACAAGGGAAAATTTTTGCCCATGTAAAAATCCGCCGAAACTCGAACTAACGGTTGAGTATTAAGTATTTTTTAAAATAGTCAGCTAGAGTGGCGCTGCAGGAAATGGAGGCTGTTGTTTGGTATTCATTTTAACCTGTTTCTTTTCCTCCCTAGATAGCGTCAGGGTTTCCACCAGTGAGACAAAAAACTTTTTTTGGCATACTAGCCACAGTTAGTTAGTGTTTGAGTTCGCTCCACTGTGGGCGTGTAAGAAAAGTGCACGCAGAGTTAAGCACTCTGGCGTATCAGTTAATTTTAGAGCCACAAATAAGAAATAGATAGCGGCTGTAACACTTATGAAATAGCAGCTATTTTCTATGTTTTATGTGATGTGTGAATCAAAAGTAAAGCGTCGAAAATTAAATTGTGTTTCCGTGGAGAAAAAGATGTTTTTTTTTTTTTCTTTCAACTGAGCCATCAACACGAGTTAAGCTTACAGTCCCTATAAACAAGAAAAGATAATGAAGTTCCTTTCTTATTTTCAAAATAAATTAATAACGGAACCTGCATATGTCAGTGGATGCTGGCAACTTCGATCAACAGTAGTTGATTGATTACAGCTGTTTTCTAACATTTGGTTGCGTGGTTGCTTTACTGTTGAGTTTTCAAAAGCTGCAAATATAAACTATATCGCACGTTCATTTAGTTTACGATAACTTGCTTTATGCTTTATATGGTACAAATATAAATTATGCCTTTCTGGAAAACAGCTTGGTTGAATCATTTATTTGGGTTTTTTATGCTATATTGCAACGCACGCTAAGCTGTTTACCGCTCACTGGCTATGAGAGAATGATACCATTGTGCAGAGAGATTACACCACCACTACACGTAGTGCATACTACTGCAGTCAGCACTTCATTGCCGGTGGAAGGGTTGATTTATTTCGGTGATTTTTCTCATTTGTAATAAAAACCAAGCCAATTTCTCTTAAAAACTTTTACCTGGAAACACATCCTTCAAGACAAATACAGGGTGTTCATAAAGTCCCGGACCCATTTTGATGTTTAATAACTCATAAAATAATAAAGATAGATTAAAATTAATAACATAAATGGTTAGATAGACTCAAAAAGTTTCATAAGCCTTGTCAATGAACTTCCACGTGTGCCCCCTTCGTCGCACGGAGATTATCAAGTCGATATTCAATTTCACTCCAGGTACCGGCAAGCATGTCGGCATCCACAGAGGCTATTGCGGTTGTAATTCTGGCTTTTAGGTCATCCATGTTCGACGCTCTCCTCTTATAAACGTTGTCCTTAACAAATCCCCCCCCCAAAAAAAGTCCAGCGGCGTTATATCAGGTGCATTATGGATTTCGTTTCTATGAAACACCATAAAATCTGTGCTTTCTCTTGTGGTGTATGCATTCTCCTTAATATCCGCTCGAATAAAACATCACATACAAAAGTACGAGAACAAACACATCAAAAGTAAACATAACATTGCAGTAGTTGCCAAAAACAAAAGAGAGAAAAATGCAATTAATAAGCAGACGATATTCAGAAAAGTACAGATATTTAGACTGGAAAATGAAATTGTCTGAAATTAACCACACGCGCAGACGATATTTACAAAAGTGAAGATATTCAAACCTGAAAAGGAAGATATATAAGTTATTCCATCAATAAAGGCCATAAGTTTGTTTATATCTTCATTATTTTATGAGTTATTAAACATCAAAATGGGTCCGGGACATTATAAACACCCTGTATAGTTTGCTGTTGCGTCTCAGCGCATTTCATCTTTATAACTTTTAGTTGAATGATCAATTCTGTCTCTCAAATGATCTAATTCTATCGCTTATTTGGTAGTTTATTTAAGGATAGAAGTAAAAAACATATATTATATAAGCGTGGCAGAAACAAACAAACAAACAAAAAAAACATACTTTGTTACCTTATAAATGAATAAAGCCCAATATATCCCGTATGTAATGATTTCAACCGTAGAAAATAAAATGGCATAATGCTTCAGGCGTCATGAAGAAATGGAAAATAACAAGCTCGACATTGCGATGTATTTACATCGCAATGTCGAGCTTGTTATTTTTTGTTCTGCCCTGAACACTTTTTTCTTCTTTGACTAACAAAAACATCGTTTGGGAAAAAGTTATCTGCTTTTTATAATCCTGCAACCTTAGAAGACGCTCTGCATCAATGAATATTTAGCTCTGTCACAGATGATTTCAACGTAAATCAACTGTTATTAAATAATTTCAACATGAGGTGGTTCGTTATAAGAAGCTTCCTGATTTGCATATCGCTATTTACATACAATATATCTGTTTTGGTAAGATGTAATTTTCTTTCACAGAAGGATGGATAATCCACTTTCACATCGCACTAATGAAATTAATCTTTCTTATGTTTTTAGACTTTCCCAGTCTTAAGTTTGTTCCAATATCCTTTCAACATTCTTTCTTCTAATCCATATGTTAGCTACATAAAAAAATCGAGAGACAAATCGTCATTAAACCGTCTAATAGTTATAGCATTTAGTTAGATAGTTACAGCATTTATTCAGTTATTTATTAGTTATGATATTTAGGAAAGCCGGGCTACCATGTCGATACCTGTTTTTGAATGCACAGATATTCTTATCAATAAAGTAAGTATAAACCAATTCTGTTCAAAACGACTTTCTTTGTAGAAAAGTTTTATTGATCACATAGTCCTCAAGTATTTTACTGTAATTTATTTACAAACCTCTGACACCGAGTGTGGCTCGGATGTTATGCAGTCAGCGTGAGAGGCAAGTAATCTTAGTAACAGCAGTGCTGATAAAGGCCCATTCTTGAGTGCCATCTTTCACATTACGCTCGATAAGAATAATAGTAATACTTTGGGCAAATCAGGGCCTGATTTCTGCAAGGGGAACAGGATGTGCTTCCAACTGTTAGGAAGAACCACTAAATCTTCCCATAATATTTAAAACATGTACACTTTTATGAACTTTTTTCAGTTCAGACTGATTCATCACTAAACGCCTATTAGCTACGACATAGGAAAGGCGACTGCCATGTCGATGAATCTGTTTTTGAATACACGAATATTCTTTCTTGTCAGTAAAGCGAGCATCAACCAATTTTGATAAAAATTGTTTCTTTTGAGCACATAACTCTTAAGTACTTTAATTTGTTAACAACCTCTGACACCGAGTGTGGCTTGAATGTGATGAAATCACTGTGATTAGAGACAAGCAAGCTTAGTAACCACAATGCTGATGAAGATGCCTTTTTGTGCGGCTATTAACAGTGAAAGAATACCAGGCCATCTTTCGTGTACCATCTTTCACATTGCGCTCGATAAGAATAATAGTAATACTTTGGGCAAATCAGGGCCTGATTTATGCAAGGAGATAGGAAGGGCCACTAAATCTTCCTGTAGTATTTAAAACGTGTAAACTCTTATGAACTATTTTTCAATTCTAGATTTTAAAATATAAAATTAGAAGTAGGAATAAAATATTAAACTTTATACTTTAGTTATAATGATTTTCTTTCAGAATCGACACTAAACCTTTGACTCGCACTCTCCCCGATTGCCGATATCGAACTTCATTTACTGAATACGTCACAGTCACTTTTACAGACGTTACTGCTATTTTATGTAAAGTCAAGGGTGTGTTTACAATCAATACTTTGTTTTATTACTAGATACACTTCCTTTTAATATTGTTGTACTCTCTTTTGTAAGGTATGCTAAAAGGCATAGTTAACGGATTTAAGATGTACTCCTCTAGGCCCATAACTGTGGTAGGGCCGATCCGATCTCCCTTGAAGTAAATCGGATTAATATGAATGGAACTATTACATAAGTATATAGAGTCTTACTTGTTTTGGGAACATACACTAAGTCAGGACTCCTAACTGAGACTGTCAGCGACTTATCGCTAAGTCTTGGAAAGCACAGAACAGACATGCAAAGGGGGTAAAAGTCCCTTTTATTAAGAACTCAGTAAGCTGAACGGAAGGCACTTCCGATGCTTACAAATCAGCCAGCATTTATGGCATGAACTCAAAAGTAGGGATATTGTTCGAAGAACAGCCTTGGTTGCGGCAACTTGGCTTCTTTAAGGGCATAGGCGACATTGCATCATGCCAACGGAAGTAAATACTATAGATAATCAAATACTACAGAATAAATACTACAATAATAAATACTACATTAATAAATACTAATAATAAATACTACAGATAGTAAGTAATACTACAGATAATCCCTTAGCAAGGGAAGAGTATTACGGCTGTTTACCTAGAGGAAGTACGTCATCGAATGACAACCATTGCCTGCCATACCACAATAAGCTGTTTCTCCCTTTTTGGCGTCAAGGCTGTTCTCCGAACAATATCCAAAAGTAGAATTTTAAATTAAAACTGAATATAAGTCTTTATTAGCCAAAGGCTACGCAGAGCATTCGGTGCAAGTTGGCTCTGAACCTACACCGTCGTGATAGCGTTACCTCCAAGAATAAGGCAACGCCGTAGACAGGAGTGCTTATCGTAGAATAACGACTAGTAGCAGGCAGAACACGCTATAACTAAAACAATCTCAAACCCTCACTTAAATAGACGTGAACTAATTTTCATTCTAGAAGGAAAACGGAAAGAGAGAAATGACAATATACCGAGTGGCTATAATTAAACTGACAGTGCTCACAGTGTTCTGTAGCGCGATCTATTTGCGAGAATGACGCCACATTTTTAAGGAAGATTAAACAAGACGGGGGACGAAGGATTCCGCGAAAAAACAAATTAGTTCCAAAAGTCACCGCTAGGGGAATATTTGGCGCTGTGTAATAGAAAATAGTGTGTTAACAAATGCAAATCAATACGGAAATTACCTTTTATTTTGCATTCAAATGAGGTTCAATGTGGCTGCCGTTCTTGTGGACCACTTATTGCATTCTGTGCACAGTATGCACAACAGCAGAAAGTAACATGTCTGCAGGAATCTCCCGTACAGTCCGTGATATGTTATCCTTCAATGTAGCCAGGTCCTGGACCACTCCTTGATAGACCTTGGACTTAAGGTAACCCCATAGCCAGAAGTCGCATGGGATAAGATCAGGCGACCGAGGTGGCCATGCAGTTGGAAAGTAGCGGCTAATGACTCTTTCTGTTGTGAATTTCTGTCATAGCATCTGTTGCACCCGTACAGCAACGTGTGGAGGTGCTCCATCTTGCATGAAAATCATTTCCCCCAGGCACTGTCTTTGCTGAAGTGCCGGAATGACAAAGCTGTTCAACATGTGGCGATATTTCTCTCCGATAACAGAACAGGTTTCCGGTCCTGTCGGGGTAATGTTCTCATAGAAGAATGGACCTACGATAAATTCCGCTGTGAACCCACACCAAACAGTTACCTTTGGTGAATGTAAGGGAATTGCTGTGACTGCATGTGGTGATTTGTCATCCCAAATTTTACGCTTTTTTAAAAGTGTTGCCATATTGCAGTTGAATAAATCAGAAAATGTGCAAAATAAAGGTAATTTTGTTCCGTATTAATTTGCATTTGTTAACACTCTATTTTCTCTTACACAGCGCCAAATATTCCCCTAGCGGTGACTTTTGGAACTATTTTGTTTTTTCGCGGAATCCTTCGTCCCCCGTCTTATTTAATCTTCCTACAAAATGTGGCATCATTCTCCCAAATAGATCGCGCTACAGAACGCTGTGAGCACTGTCAGTTTAATTATGGCCATCCGGTTCATTCGTAACATAAAATAACTGGTTAATTAACATTAATACCTTACAAACTAATAGAATATGAAATTAAAATGAACTGTTACAGAAGGGACAGGAGATTTTTCAACTTTGTTAAAGTCCCTTTTTGAAGTGAGTGTTTTTTCTTAGACGATTCACCTTACTGAAGCATATTTATTTGAATTAATGAGTATTTAATTTCTGAGAAATAAAGTATAAAAGCGGCAGTCTTTCTCATTTCAAGTTAGAGATTATTGAACTATGATTTGTAATAAGCTTGATAACATGACTTTTTATTAAAGCAATTTCAAAATTAATTTTTACGATGATTGGGACATAAATATTATGAAATGACATATCAAAAGTAGTGGTTTCTTCCCATGAAAGTAACTCAATTTTTTAATTCGACATTTTATTCCTATAATGCGTTACCGAATTTATAAACAGTTTAGTTGCAATAGTGTGCTCATACTTCTATAACTTAACACATTACCAACCGGCCGTCGATTAATCGACGTTTGCTCCCTAGCGCTTACCGACCGGTCGTCGATTAATCGACTTTTGATCTTTAGAAAAAAGCACCGATTATCTGAATAAAGAATGCGAAATGCTTGCTGCTTGTCACTTGTCAATCTAACCTAACCAAATCTAACAGAAAGATCAAAAGTCGATTAATCGACGGCCGGTCGGTAATGTGTTAACTAAGGTTAGTAGCAAAATTTATTGAAGCTGTTCTTCTCCCTTCTCAATTTCTGTCCGGGGGGGGACCTGGTTTTTAACTTGTGATATCTCCTTGTTAAACTTTTGGAGTGACAGATGAAGTAAGTGCAGAAACCAGATAGGAGAAGAGTTGAAAGAACCCTTTATTAAAATTCTTTAAAATTCACAATGACGCTAACAAACTACGCCTCGCTTGGGCGGTAGTTCAACTAACAAGAACTAAACTAAAAATTCAAAGATATTGTTACGAATTTCGCATTTATTTGGCTATTTGCTTAGAATTGTAATTAAAATTCTTTTTTATTTCCCCGTGCAACGCAGACGATTTTTGAAGAGAAAGCTACGTCAAAAATTTATATATATATATTT
>KK113959.1:87198-106568 GCA_000611955.2 Stegodyphus mimosarum
TATTGATTGTAGCAATTTCGTTGTGAGATAGAATTATTTTATCTGTTTTGAACTAAGTTTTTGCTAAACGTTTGAGATATTGTGATATTGGGCGAATATCCGTCAAGAAATATTTCAGCATTTTGATTTATTTCTTGTGGAAAGAATAAATTTTTGTAAACTTTTTAACGACTTGTGCATTCAATATATAACGAACCCATACGCACGTAACAATATTAACAAACAGTAGAGTTTTTTTTAATGCCAGTTCTCAGACAATCCTGCTCTTAAAACCGCGTCGAAGTCCCGTGACAGCAAAGTAATAGCTGTTACGCCACTTAAGCAGCAATAAATGAAAAATAAAAGAATCAGAAGCTCACGTGATTGTACTGTACTCTCTATACAGTGTACTACTGTATACAGTGTACCACACTCTCTATAAGTACAGTGGTAGCCCACATTCTCTTTTTTCCCCTTCTAGAACTGGTGATTTAAACCTTTTTCTCCCAATGGGAGAATTTGCATTCCTTCACGCGCGCTACCAAAATTTAAATACTCTGGCATTGACAATTAGGGGAATGAAGGCTTATAGGAAAGCGTAAACTTAATTGGTTAGTGAAAAATGAATATAAATCCCTACAAAGTATGTAAATTTATATTTTCTACAACGCATACTAATCTGTAATTATGAAAACAAAATTCACGAATAGGTGAAATTTGTTTAAACTGTAGAGACATTAGGTATTTCGGAAGCAAGAGTGATGAAAAATGACCAACGCCTTCGCCGGGAATCGAAAAACGGACCTCTCGGTTACGCGTCGAGCCTGCTGACCACTACACCACGAAGGCATGTGAAGAAGGCGGGAAAAATACCTTATATATTCCGCCTTTATACTGCCCCCTGGGGTTCTGGAGACCCAATCGCCAAATCCCTGTGGTGGAGAATCATCATCCCCCGCCTTTTTATTCGGGCGACAGTGTAGGTTATTTGGAAGCAGGAGAAGTGAAAAATGAGCAGCGCCTTCGCCGGGAATCGAACCACGGACTTCTTGGTTACGCGCCGAGCGTGCTGACCACTACACCACGAAGGCATGCGAAGAAGGCGGGAGAAATACCTTATAAAACAACTTCGGAACGATGTTTAATTAAAAGTTATTCCATGAAAAATTGTTATCAAGTGTGCCTTACATAAAATATAACTTGCAGCAGTGATATCTACTACGTTGAAAAAAACCGAAGGGTGTGGAGAGGCTCCGTAACAGTTCTGTTCCAATCTTCTAATTTAGTAAATTGGGCTTCCCAGGATTCGTCATAGCCTTGTACACATGAATGGGGGGGGATTATTAAGAATACTAGAAATTGTCGGTCTTTAGCAGCTACAGCTGTCAAGCTCAGACCGAAGAATGTAGATTTTGCTGCAAATTTTTATTGCTGCATATTTGTAACCATTTCTTTGGTAGCAAATTCATAATTTTTACCCCCTTTGTAACTAATATTCATTAATGACTAATATAATAATTCATTAATGACTAATATAATAATTCATAACTAATATTCATTAATTCATTCCCCGAAAACCCTAGACAGAGATAACTCATGTAATAGGTTGAAGTCAATGAACTCTAAAAAAGAGCTTTTTAAGCTTGTGTTTTCATTGGAGTATTTTCTACCTTTTCTTTTTCCCTTTTTCGAGAAAAAATTATGGATTTCTATATCATAGATCATCAAATGTCTTTTAATGTCTTAAATTATGCATTATATCTAAACATACGTTTTTCTCCTTCGAGAAAAAAGAAACGTTAGAAACACACAAGCTTAAAAAAAAGAAAGGGAAAAATTTTATATTTAGTTAACATTTTTAGTGCTTGTTGTTATGATGCTCTCTCAAATTTACATTAAATACATAAATACAAATTTTTCTTTCAATATAATTAATTTTATCGAATTTGACTATTGAATGTGCCTTTATTTTGTTGTTGTTACTTATGCTCACTTGTCTGACGAGACAAGTGAGCATAAGTAACAACATACCTCAGCATAAGTAACACATACTTATGCTGAAACGAAATTCCTCCAAGCCCACGAAATTCCTCGTGGCAAGGAGCGCAAATTTACGCCTGTCGTTGGCAACAGCCTTGAGCACCTAACAGGTGACAGTGAGATTTGGCTCCGTTTCGCCCCCAATTTTGATGGCGAGCACCCCGGGAGACGGGTCCGGGTCTCTCCCACACCTCTCCCCTTCTACCAAGCCACACGAAAGGATTTTCTTCTTACCACATATTGAAAGTGCCGCCATGCCGCACCGACACTATACATTTACAGACATTCATGCCTTCTCCGGGATTCGAGCCCAAGCTCTTCGATACGGCAGTCAACGACGCTAAGCAATGTACCGTTTGGGCGGCGCCTTTATTATACTATCAACAGTTGTGGGGAAGGGGTAGCTTAATTACTGTAATAATCTAGCTCGGCCAGACTTACAGGAAGACATACAGATGCGAGCTTTGCCTAATGTTATTCCGGAATATATAATATTAAACATAAAAGAGCTCCTTTTACTATGTGGCGTTTGTTTTTAATCCTCATACGTTTGAAACTATCAGATTTTTTTTTTCATTTTTTAAGATATTATTTTTTACCTAGGATACTTCATCTGTTTATTGAAAATGTGTTAATCTTCCTAAGATTCCTTTAGCTTTTTTGTAATGTATTTTAAATTTTAATGTAATATTCTGGAAAATTTGCACTTTTCCCCTCTTGATGTGTTTATAAACTTAACTAGAGCTTTAGTAATAAGTTTTTATTTCCTTCGATTAAAGTCTTTGGTAAAGTGAAATATTGATCTATTCATTCAGAGTTCACAGTCAAAAAATGTCTTTAAAAATTCATTTTTAGACGTACATCTATTGTACCATAAATTTATATTTCATTATTTTTTTCTTTTACTATAAACAAAAGAACGGGCAACATTTGGTATTGCGTAACAGTTATGTTTAAAAGCAGATGCAAGTATTTTCGAAAAGAAGCGTGTTATCTGTAAAACAGTTCATAATAGTCGTATTATGAACACCTCCGCAAGAGATTTGTTTCGGCCTAGACCCACTTTCATGTCATTGCCAGTATAATTGCCGCCTTATGTTTTCTCCTGATTTCGATCGGTTGTCTTTCTTTCACTGTCAGTTTTCCTCTCGCGCGTCTTGCGTTCACAATAGAAAGCAATTAATTAAAACCTTTTAAACAATGGCCCAACCTACATCGATAGACTGTAGACCATCCTAAGATGTAAACATCTTCAAACAAGGCATAAGATATGCTGATACAACAAAAACTTTTATTGAATTTTTAATTCAAACTATTCTATGAGCCAAATAATTAGTATTGTATTTGTATACGCATTTAAAACAGTTGTGGGCAATTAAAAAGTTTATAAATGTATATTTCATTCTTGCATTAAAGTGTATCTGAATCATAAAGCAAATATCTCAGTCTATAATGAGAAAATGCATTATATCTAAACATACGTTTAAAAAAATTCTTTAAATGTTTATAAATTTAATTTGTAATCGAAATAGAATGAATATAAGAAAACTATAAATGCAAAATAGGTATATATTTGTGCAAATGCCATTGAGCTATAGCTAAAATAATCTTGCAAAATAATAATTATTTGAATAAAAAAGAACTATGGAAAACCATAAAAATATCATTTTTGGATGTTGAAATTTAAAATAAAAACACATTAATGAAGCTTCTCATGCCATGCAACTTAAACCATTATTTTTATTAATGATTGTCGCTTAAAAACCTCTAAAGTCATGCTTTCTTCACAGATTGCATTGGCATGAATTTCTTACAAGGTGGAATAATCTGGCTACTTTTCTTCTATCATTCACTTCACCATTACATTTTCACCATTACTTCATTACATCTTTCATAATTTATTTTTAATTCTATTGAAATTCTGCTTTAAAATCTGCTACAGTTTTGGACATTGCTACTACATTACTATCAATCGATTTTTTGCTTTTGAAATAATTCCATGCTCTTGTAGAGATAGTTTTACCATGCTGAAAGAAAAGCTGCGTAAATTAATGTGTGAATTAATTTGTCTTCAAAGAATGTAAAGATAAATTTGAATTTTCCAAGTTCTTTGACGTTTAAGTTAGATTCGTAGTTTATAAGAAAATATATAATCTCTTTCAGTTTATACACTATCCCATTATGACGGAAGAGGTAGAATCTTGTTACTGTTAGACTGAAAAGATTACAAAGTAGTAAATGAGGGCTGAATTTTAGTTTTTCCTTAATGATTTACTCCCTAGAAAATATAAGAAATTTTTCCTTAATATGTCGCTTTCTCCTCCAACTAATCATCTCCCTTCTTTTCTTTTAAATGGTTTTTGCGCTTTATTATTTTTAACACTGTTTAAAAATATCAAAACTCTCAGTATTTTTTGTTCCTAGAGACATTGGTCTTCAGAAAGAACAAACAGAAGAGTAAACACACTTAGTGTATTGCAGTTTGATGGTAAGGCTGTCCATCTGCTGATATATTTAAATTAATTTCTCACTGAGAGCAGTTCATAAAACTAATTAACTGTACTTGAGATAAATGTATAAGCAAACAGTTTTTCTCTAGTTTTACATTTTTTATTAGTTTTAACAATTTTTTTATCTTATAAAAGTATCCAAGTGTAAGCTTTACCGATTAAAAGTTCTAAAGGAGTTACTGTAACTATGGTTTTAACAATTTTTTTATTTTATAAAAGTATCCAGGCGTAAGCTTTACCGATTAAAAGTTCTAAAGCAGTTACTGTAACTATGGTTTTTAACAATTTTTTAGTCCAAAGGGATTTAGTCCCGAAGGACTATTACTTTCGTTTTGCGATTTTGCGTTGATTCACTCTGAATGCCCGATTCACTTTTCAAATTGTTGCCACTAAATGTTATCGCTCTGCATTAAAGTTTAAAAAATGAAAAATCTGCATAAATGTATGCATGTTTTTTTTTTTTTTTGACGTAGCTTTCTCTTCAAAAATCGTCTGCGTGCGTTGCACGGGAAAATAAAAAGGAACTTTAATTACAGTTCTA
The DNA here is from genome assembly GCA_000611955.2 of Stegodyphus mimosarum. Lineage (NCBI taxonomy): Eukaryota > Metazoa > Arthropoda > Arachnida > Araneae > Eresidae > Stegodyphus > Stegodyphus mimosarum. The sequence goes on from KK113959.1 coordinate 92,269, forward strand.
AATAAATAGCCAAATAAATGTGAAATTCGTAACAATATTCTCTAAAACTTTAACGAATTTTTCATTAACAAACTCAAAGATTTCAAAGCCAGCAATACCAACGTTGTACAGAAAAACATTTTTATCTCCAGCGCGTGAGAGCGTGTACCGAAATTTCTAAAGATATGCTCAATTTAAAATTATTTTGCGATATTGCTGTTGAACTGAATTTTATGGTTTAAGTGCGAAGAACATGGTATTTAACAAATAAAGGTAACACACAAAATGTTAAATAAACGTCCTTTTGGACGTAATTTAAAATCTGAAACATTTCAGATTTTTTTTGTTGTTGTTGTTGTTTATCTTATAAAAGCATCCAAGCGTAAGCTTTACCGATTAATAGTTCTAAAGCAGTTACTGTAACTATGGTTTTGACAATTTTTTTATCTTATAAAAGTATCCAAGTGTAAGCATTACCGATTAAAAGTTCTAAAGCAGTTACTGTAACTATGGTTTTAACAATTTTTTTATTTTATAAAAGTATCCAGGCGAAAGCTTTACCGATTAAAAGTTCTAAAGCAGTTACTGTAACTATGGTTTTAACAATTTTTTTATCTTATATAAGTATCCAAGTGTAGGCTTTACCGATTAAAAGTTCTAAAGCAGTTACTGTAACTATGGTTTTTCCAGAGGCATATATCGCTTAACTATATGACTCGTTACTGTGAAGTACATTATAAAGACTCTAACATGTCCTTTACTTTTCTACTCAACCGTATAAAAGTCAGAAATACGAGTAGCTTAATAATAATAACTCCTAAAGTGAAGATTTACCAAAAACCTATTGCAAAGAATTCTGTATTTGTCCGTTCTGCGAAAGATGGAAGTAAAAGACGTAAAATAAGTGAGCATAAGTTGATTGTCAGAAGAGAGAAAAATAATCTAGAACTACTTAGTACATTATTCCAGGGTATCTTATGTTTATAAACCAGTTATTGTGATTTCGTCTTTCCTAGAACGTCTCCTTCCCGTATGCCTCACCAGAATGCAAATTTGTTGCTTGTTTTTTTTTTTTTTTTTTTTTACTGAGGTTCTTAGATTTGACATAGAGTGTGTATCTGGCATCTGCGTATTGTGTGGTTAGTTTCTGCCAGCTTTAGCAGCTGGCAGAAAGTTCGTTTCTATCGTGTTTGGCGTTTTCCTCGCCGCCGATACTTTATTCTGACGTGCCGATAAATTTATTGAGCTAGCTTAGTAATTAATTGTGTTAATAGACTTCAAGTACTGCGCTACTTTTAAATTTATTGACTGTTCTGATTTTAGTTTGCATTTCTATAAGCTGTGGTTACTGTAGAGCAAAGCTCTGCTTTTATGTTCAAAGTTCTGTTTAAATAAAAAGGTTGTTTTCATAAACTTCGTAAGACTTTGTCAGAGTTGTAAATTTCGTAGTTTTTGTAAGAGTCGTACGTTTTTCGATTTCAGACCTAGCGGTAAGTCACTTCAGTAGCATTACCGAATCGAGCATTACCGAATCTATAGATCTTAACTGCTGACGCAGACATACTTAATAAATACTAGACTGAAGAGGAGAACGAGAAAAAGAATGCGTTTTTTCTCCTTGGTACTCATCTTCCTTAAATAGACGCTGATTGACCATTCACGTCAATAGCTAGTCTTTTCACTCCAATGAATTTACGTTAGCGGTTTGGGGCCAGCACATAGCTGGAGGGCATCAAATTGCCCATCCATTTCCCATAGTTATGACTACGTCACGAGAAACTCTGTCAAGCCGTGCGACGATAGATAATTTAAGTACTTCGACGGCAACTAAACAAATCTAATACACAAACAAAAGCTATTAATCGTCTTGTTATTTCAATTAATGATCTCGTTTTTAATAGCAGTTGTCGTTCACTGTTTTTTTTTCTAAGCAAATGAAAAGCAGTATTAAAACCAAAACATTTCTTTTGTTTGCTATGTCTGACAAGGCATTTACCAGTCTAGCAGAGCGAATCAGAAAATCCTGCTGACCCAATGAAACGTTCTTTATTCTCGCCTTGAAATTCCGGGCAGTGTGCTACCTCATTTTACTAGTCGAAGGAGGATATGTAAAATTGCACTGTAACTAATTTGAGTACCTCATTATTTACAGCTCAACTTTTTTTTTTAAATTTAAAGTTTGTTAGCTTATTAATGTAATGTCGTAATCCTCTCCCTCAGAGCATGTATGTTTGTTAAAAAATCGACACGATTTTCTAAAAATGAATTCCTAAAGGAAATATTTTATTCTTTGGCTTGCTTGCAGTTATTTTTTTAGAAGCTAAGTTTACTGTGCTGTCCGCAAATTAATAGCTGTTAAAAATGAAATATAATAGCTATTTTACGATTTTTAACCCATAGCTTATTAATTCATTAGTTAAAATGCGAAACTGCAAAATGGAATGAACACTTATTCCCGATCAAATGACAAGTCATGTAATTTAAAGCATTAATCTGTCATAAAAATGTATCGCTGTGGTAAATTACAGAAGTTTTGAATTCCAAAGGAAGAAGGAGAAGAATTGTAGAGGCAGAAAAAGATTACGTAAGATAAGAATCACTGACAACTTTCCAAATTACTTTTATTCAAGACGAAATACACAAGCTTGAAAATTTGCGGATTAATTATCCTATCATAAATAAAATTCGATTAAAGGAAAAGAAATGATATCTGCTTTGATCTGGTGGCTAACTTATAAGGTATTTCTCCCGCCTTCTCAGCATGCCTTCGTGGTGTAGTGGTCAGCACGCTCGGCGCATATTCGAGAGGTCCATGGTTCGAGTCCCGGCGAGAGCATTGCTCATTTTTCATCTCTCCTCCTTTAAAGAAATACCTAATGTCTCTGCAGTGGCTCCCGAACTAAAGAAAGTGGTGGTTGATGATTCTCCACCACCACTATTTGGTGACTAAGTCCTCTAATTCCCAGCCACCCTTTAAAAGGGGGAGTACATAAGGTATTTCTCCAGCCTTCTTAGCATGCCTTCGTGGCTTAGTGGTTAGCACGCTTGGCGCGTATTAGAGAAGTCCTTGGTTCGAGTCCCGGCTAGAGCATTTCTCATTTTTCATCTCTCCTCCTTTAAAAAAAAAATACCTAATGCCTGTACAAACTCATAGAGACGGAAGTGCATGAGACGTAATCTGAAGAAAGAATTCGAAGGTGAATTATTATGTATAAACTGCAATAAAGCCTAACTTATTATGTATAAACTGCAATAAAGAGAACAAAATTATCTTTATCGAAATCCAACGATTAGTCCGTCCTACAGCAGAAGTTTCAAATCTTAATACTATTATAGAGTTACATTCGCCATATGCTCATTCTGTCTAATATTGCTAATGATGACCTAGTTTCTGGTCTATAGTCTTTCATATTCTTTCATCTCTTTACTCTTTCACTGCTATATTAAATTCAATTTTCCCTTCAAGAAAGAGATTTTCATTTTATGAAGTAAGGGGTCTATTTCTTCTGAACTTTTGAGGATATGCTAATTGTGTTTATAAAATAATTTACGATTTGGAGCCCCTCCCGACTGCAATTTCCGAGGCTCTATAATTTCCTCTCGTCTATCTGAATGATAGTTGCACTTTATATGGAAGCATTATGCTTTTAGAGTCATTAGGTTATATCGATGCTGAAAGGTGAAAAATTGCAATGCCCTCCCGGAATTCGAACTTCCCGAACACGCGTCAAACGTGCTTTCAGTTGCACCACGAAGGCATGTAGAAAGGAGAACGAAAATACCTCATATACGCTCCCTTTTAAAGAGCAGCCGGGGATGAGGGGATATAGTCGCCCTTCGAATCGACACAGTTTCATAGAGGACACAGTCGCCATCAGGATTCGAACTCCGGACCTCCCGAATGTGCATGGAACATGCTTGTAGTTACATCACGAAGGCATGTGGAAAGGAGCGAGAAAATACTTTATATACTATCCCTTTTAAAGAGCGAATGGGGATTAGCAATTCATTTAAGAGGTGTCAGAACCCTCTATACCGACAATGTTAAATTGGCCATTTTCGATGTACCTTTTCTCAAAATCTGCTGTAGATATACTCTTGAAATTTTTTTGTGTAATTAACGTATACCTATCTGATTATACTGAAATGAGCTTTTGAAACATTTTGAATTTTGGACTAATTTATAGACTATTTTATTAGGCATAGTAAAATTTAGCACTTTTCACACGCAAAAAAATTTGTGAAATTTTTTTATCTTAATTTATCACAAAAAGCTCATTTCAGTAAATTATAGAAAATATAATAAATAAGCCATAAAAATTTTAGGTACCTGGGAGCAGTAGTTCCTGAGAAAAGGTACATCGAGTATAAAAAAATCACATTTGGAGAAAAACGCGTTTTTATGTAAAATTCCTCAATTATCAAAGCATTCGATGATAAAATAAAACTAGATTTTTTAAAGTTCTAATTTTCATAAAGTATAGTATTTTTAGAAAGCTAAACGTGTAGAGAATTTGAAAATGCGAAAATCCCAAATCAATATTTTTTGAAAATTTTTGGCTTCCAACACCCCTTAAGCAATACATTACGTTTAATGTTTTTTGTTGTTGTTGTTGTTGTTTTCCCTTTTATGTGATCGTCTCTGTGCTTTCTAAGCCATGCTTTTAAAATTGTTTTAATTTTTACAATGCTATTTAATAACATTTGAAAGGTTTCAATTTAAATTTTGCAAGTAAATGAAACAACTCTAGTTTTGTTAAAATATAACCTAAAGTTGTTTTTAAAAAACCTATATACACAAGCTTACACTATACTGTTGCGTTGCCATAACTGACGCTGTAACTGTTTTTTAAGTTTTCGATGTTGTTGAATTTATGATTTGTTGTTTTCAATTTTTCCTCCTCTAAAAATTATTTTTAAAAAACATCTTCTAATGAATCTTTAATATATCTAATTTTAAGAAAAATAAAAGCCTTTTCGTGATTGATAAACAACTATGAAATTAGAGTAACTGAATTCATTTTCATTTTATAACTAATCATTTGACCTTCTTCACCACAATTAAAATCTTAGTGAAAAACTGCGTTAGAAGTAAGGTTTCTGTTTGTCTTAGAAACGATTGAAACTGGAATTTTCCGGAATGCTTTTTTTTTCCTGTAAATTTTATTTTTAATGAATAAAGAAATTTTTAACAAACATCGTTTTCAAGTTCCACCCATTTAACATTTCAGTTTTTAAAATCAAATTCAATATTGAGGGATAAAATTTGTACGGGCGCTGTCAACAGTTCGGCGGCTTCACCTGAAACTGTAAGGCATTTTTCTCAATGCCTTCAGGGAATGAAAGCCTTTCTCTTCCCACTTATATTACGTTTTCCTTCGGGTTATTTTTAACATGTTAAAAATGATTGAGAATTATTAAAATAACTACTTAATAAGTTCCGTATGATATATGAATGTTTGCAATATTTTTAGAGTTATGCAAGTAAATTTTAATATAGTTAAAATTCAACAGTAGTTCTAAATTAGTGCCGACAGTAGTAGGTATTAATTCAGAGCAAAAATCTCAATAAATCTCAAAAGACATAAAAATTATTCTAAAAGTGCTTGCAAAATAGCTTGTTTCTTAAGAAGAAAGAATTTACTGTCTTATGTTAGGTAACGAAAGATTCATAAAAAAAATATTTTATCTGTTTAAAAGGCTGCATGTACAAAAAATTAATTACATCTAAAATCTTATGAAAAACAATTATCTTCCCTTTCTTGGAACACTAAATGTTACAGATTTGTTACTGAAATACACTCATGGACAAAAAAATTAGCGCACCAAGAAATAATTGCGAGATCGTAACGAAACTTGCAATGAAGGTGCATGTCGGGGAGATATGCAAATGATTAGAAATGCAGCGTGATTGCGCATTACGTATAGCCGGTAGAGGGCGTTGAACGTCGTACTCTGTGGAGTATAAAACAGGTAACCAAAGCTTGTTTGAGTGTGCTGAATCATTTAGAAAGGAAGAGCTGAGGTAGACACGCCGTTACGCCGTGTTCGAAGACAATATGAGCAGTTTGAGAGTGGGAGAATCGTCGAGATGATGGAAGCTGGGTGGTCAGCTAGGCGAGTAGCTCGTCAATTAGGCGGCTCTGATTGTGTTGTGAGGAGGTGTTAGGACCAGTGGACCCGAGAGATGTCATGTACACGAAGACAAGGTTCAGGACGCCCTCGACAGACCAGTCGTCGAGAAGACCGCCACATCGTAAGAAATGCACGTGCACAGCCATTCAGGCACAGGTAGCACCTTCAGTAGGGGCCCCTGTGTCTTCTCGAACCATACGAAGGCGCCTGGCTGAAGGACATTTGGTATCTCGGCGCCCATTACGTGTGCTGCCCTTGATGCCCACCCATCGACGCCTTCGTTTGGAGTGGTGTCGAGCCCGAAAGACACATCGCTCCCACAGCTGCTGTGATGGTATGGGTTGCCATTGCTTACAATACACGGTCACCCCTAGTATTGTTCCGTGGCACCTTGACAGCCCAGCGATATGTTCATGAAATTCTGCAACCACATGTGTTGCCACTCATGCAACGGCTCCCAGGAGTCATTTTTCAACAAGACAATACTCCGCCTCATACTCCAAGGGTGTCACAAGACTGTCTCCGCACTGTTACTACCCTTCCTGGGCCTGCCCGATCCCCAGATTTGTCGTCAATTGAGCATATCTGGGATCATTTGGGACGACGAGTTGGGCATCCCACGAGTTTGAACGAACTAGAGGCAAGGTTAATGAACGAGATGTCTCAGGACATCATACAGAACTTTATTGACTCAATGCCTGATCGTATCGTATCGTGCATTCGCGCTAGAGGGGGTCCAACGGAGTATTAACTCCTCCGTTCTTTTGCCTTTTTCTCTGAAATAAATTATACATTTTCTTTGATTTTCTTATCATTTACTTATATCAAAGTAGTCATCACTTATGCAAAATTTCGTTTCATTTTGATGACTCCTTCTTGGTGCGCAAATGTTTTTGTCGATGAGTGTAGTTAACAATATCTACATGAAGCGAATAGGCCTATGGTTTCTCGCGATTCGCTGAAGTATGAAAGTAAATTTTCAGCAAGATATAAATAAGTATTTTATAGATAGACACGGTCCAAGAAGTCATCCGATGGTCACACTTTCAATGGAATACTATCATTAAATTATCAAGATACGTTTAGAATAATGAATAGTCAGATATTATCTTTTTCACTCTGTACTGTTCCTGCATAATTATCATTCTCCGGCCTTTAGTGATAGTGATTAGTAAGATTGCTTATGAATAGATAATGTTTGCCTTCCATATACGTGTCTGTTATTAGGTGGTATTGTATGCGTATTTAAGTATTCATTTCTGATTCGTTACTTATTCATTTCTGAAGGAACTTATCTTGCTGCGCTTCTTCATGCTGAATAAATTACATTTAAAGCTTGTTATTATTACAGGCTCTTATAAATTTGCATTTTTATGATTTAGTCAGGCACCTTCTGCGTTAGCTGTTATTGCTTTAGATTAACTGCTGTTATATTAACATTTCATTATTATAAATTAACTGCTAAGATTGGAAAAACAGTTAGTTTAACCTTTGTGCTTATTCATCAAATTCATTTTTAGCGTAGAATATAAAGTTTAAAAGCAAAAAACATTTAACTGATTGCTTTACTATAAATAGAAGTAATCTTATTCCCTTATTCACTTATGAATTTAGAAAACAGATGCCATAAATTCAAAAAATGCTTGCCAGTTGTGAGCTATGGGTGCTTATTTTAATAGAAAGTTGATTTGATGATGTTTCGTAAGTAGTATCTTCAATAATAATAAATTATTTGGGAAATCAGTATCAGGAGAATCTTATTTGAGACGAGATTTTCGATCAAATATAAACTATAAACAAACGGAATAAATTCAAACTATAGCTAATTCAAACTATATCAAACTATAAACAAACGGAATAAATTCAAACTATAGCTAATTCAAAGTATATCAAACTATAAACAAAAGGAAGTCTAATCAGAAAACAGAAAACAATTAAATAATCAACAAGCATTTAACTGTTAAAATTCAGTCTGCAGATTTTATTGGCTAATTTCAACTTTATACATAAACTGATCTTAAATTTATTATTTAACAGGCGTCAAAAACTGTGTCTCTTAAAAGTATTTAACTCAGAAAGTGTACGAGCAGTATTACAGTACGTAAAATATTTGTATTTCCTCAATACTCGATATAATATTTTTCTCTCAACGTATTTACTTTCTTTTTCTTTTATGAGTATTAATATAAATTTTGTTTTTTAAATCTTTGTGCTAACTTTTTTATTTATTATTATCTTAAATATCACCTTATATTATAAGGTATTTCTCCCGCCTTCTTCGCACGCCTTCGTGGTGTAGTGGTCTGCATGCTCGACGCGTAACCGAGAGGTCCGTGGTTCGATTCCCGGCGAAGGCGTTGCTAATTTTTCATGTCTCCTGCTTCGTAATAACCTAATGTCTCTACACTGGCGCCCGAACTAAAAAAAGGTGGTGGATGATGATTCTCCACCACCGGGATTTGGCGAGTGGGTCCCCCAAACCCCAGTCGCTCTTTAAGAGGGGGAGTATATAAGGTATTTCTCAGTAGCGTCTCCGTTCTGCGGGCCTTATGCTTCACGCATGCGCAATGATATGCTTCGTTAGTGTAATAGGCTAGCACCTGTTATACACTTTTGGCGATATATCATATGATTGGCGATTAAAGTTATTAGCGATGAATGTTGTTTCGTTAAATATTGTCACGCTAGAGTTAACATTGACATACCGATTTACTTGTGTCTTATATTTAGTGTGATTATTATGGAAGAAAATTTTTTGTGTTTGGAATGTTCCAAGTCATATTCGTTCCGACGAAATCTACGAGCGCATATTATTAAGTGCCATCCTTCGAAATTAGAGGAACTAGCTCCTACATTAAGAACTGCTCCCAAATTTACATGTGATGATTGTGAGAAAGTGTTTTCAAAACAAAACCTGCTTCGTGCACATGAACGCACAGAACATGGTAAAAATGATGCATCTGAACTCGCAGAAGATAGTGAAAGTTACAAATGCAAGCAGAGCAATCAGAAGTGCCCATTATGTGATTTTGCATCTACAAAGGCAGAATTATTGAACCATTTCAAAAACTTTCATGATATATGTATTTCAACTGAAGATCTGCTGTTCCCTTCTTTTCAAGAATTTAATGTATGGAAAAAAGACATTGAAACCGAAACAAAATGCAGTTTTGTACTCGGACGTGGTGCCCAAAAAAGAATTTCTGATACCCACTACTTTTTTGTATGCCATCGGTCCGGTGTTTATACACCACGAGGCAATGGTATTAGGCATCTAAAAGTACAAGGGTCGAAAAAAATAAATGGTTTTTGTCCAGCAAGTATTAATGTTTTTGAAACTGATGGAAAATGCTGTGTTCACTACGTAAAAACTCATGTCGGACATAAAAATGAAATTGGGCATATGTTTCTTTCTAAGGAAGATAGAATGCATTTAGCTTCTAAGATTGCTGCTGGTATTCCTTTCGAAAGAATTTTAAGTGAAATTCGTGATTCTATTTCAGGGGATCCAACACGCATGCATCTAGTCACTCGACATGATTTACATAATATTGAATTTCGATTTAATCTTTCTGGTATAAAACATACCGATGATGCAGTAAGTGTGGAAGCCTGGGTGAATGCCATGCAGCATTCAGAAAATTCTTGTGTGCTGTTTTATAAGCCACAAGAGCAGCAGTGTAATGTACACCCTGAGCTCAAACCTGAAGATTTTGTCTTGATAATTATGAATGAAGCTCAGGGATATATGCTTAAAAAATTTGGTCATGATTGCATATGTATTGATGGAACGCATGGTTTGAACAACTATGGGTTTGAGCTGATCACAATCCTTGTGATTGATGATCTTCGCCAAGGATTCCCCTGTGCTTTCTGTATATGTAGTAGAAATGACCATATTGTGATGGCAGTATTTTTCTCTTACATACAGAAAGCATGTGGGAATATAGAATCAAATATATTTATGTCAGATATGGCAAACAACTTTTACAATGGGTGGTGTAAAGTAATGCCAATCCCCAAAAAAAGACTTTATTGTAGTTGGCATGTAGATAGAGCCTGGAGAGGTCAGTTAATAAAAATAAAAAATAAAGAAAAACAAGTAGAGGCATACAAAATTCTAAGAACTCTACTGGAAGAAAGAGACATTATGTCCTTCGAAAAGATGTTGAAAGCAGCAAATGAGAAGCTGTTGAGTGATAACGAAACAAGTGACTTTGGCCAGTATTTTGCAAACTACTACACAAAGAACACCCAATCATGGGCGTATTGCTACCGTATGCAGTGTGGTCTGAACACAAATATGCACCTGGAACGGATGCATAAAACAATCAAATATCTTTACCTAAATGGTAAAATAGTGAAACGTTTAGATAAATCGATAACAATAATAATGAACTTTATTAGAGATAAACTGGTGGATAGACTTATTATTTTGCATAAAGGTAAACTGTGTACAAAACTTCAAAATTTAAGGAAACGACATACACTAGCTTTAACTAAATCGTATTCAGTTACGGAAAACGAAAAAGGATGGCAAGTTTTATCAAGTGATTGTTCTGAAATCTACATAGTTGAACAAAAAGGCAATGATTGTGCTTGCCAACTTACTTGTGCTGACTGCAATGCATGTATACATAAATATACTTGTACATGCATAGATGCAAGTATAAAGTGGAATATGTGCAAGCATATCCATTCTGTATGTCAGTATAGAAAAAGTAAAGAACCTGATGATCATAATGATTCAGAAGGCAATTTATTTATTGATCATGATGATGACAAACTTAATGAGCAAGATATAATTTCATCAGAATTGGGAAAAAATTTACCTAGCACTTCTAAAACTTTAACTTTGGTGGAAAAAGTTCAGAATATGAGCGAAAAGTTTTTATTCATTGCACGCTCAATTAAAAATGATGCTGAGTATAATGCAGTAAACAGACTGTTAGATGCACTGCAACCAACACTAGATGCAGTGCGTGCCCATAATGCCAGCTTTTCTGAAATTCAAACTGCTGGCCCTTCTAATAAAAATATTACACCCCAAAGTACGACAAAGAAAAAAAACATTGAGGTGTCCCACAGACGTTTATTTTCTATAAAGAAAGGAGAAAGAAAAAATACACATAAAAATTTGTGTAAACCCACAAATGAAGAACTTCAAATTACAGCCTTAGGGTTACTGAATGTTGGAGCGTCAACTAATAATTGGGATATGAGACCATCATCACAGCAAAACAGTCTAGAATAAAGATATCACAGACAAATCGTTTAGAACAGTCCGAACTTCTGTACTATAGGCTAGTAGTATATGCTCTTTGCTTTTATGTAATACTTGTCTGAATACCTAGTAGCTTCCATGTTAGATTAATGGTTATACAGTAACCTAGAATTTAAATTTTTTGCAATACTTAATAATAAATGTTATGAGAGGAATAAAAAAGTCTGTATAGATAAATTTCATCTTTTAATTGTTTTATTTAAATTCATTAATGATACCAGTTGTTTAGTAACTATTTTGTTGATTAATAAATATCAATATTTTTCTATATTTGAAAAATGCATGCTCATTGTAAATCATCTTATGGGCAAATAGCAAGCATCTCATAAAGTAGTTAGTCTAAAATTTACATCAATTTTAAAACATGTGAATGAATAACAATTACACTATTCTAAAAATTTCTCAATTTCATAGTAATTTAGATGCAAGAAATAGTAAATTGGCCGGATACCAATATTCAGCTTGAACTTAATTTGGATATTCATCTACCCAGTTGCTGTATATAAATTTTATTTTAGTCAAATTATATGTAAAATGAAACTCTGTATATAAACAGTAGTAAAGATCAATGAAAAATGTACAAAATGTCTAGAATTTTGGTTCAGAAGAAAATACTAAATTTTAATTAGATATTAAGTATGTTATGAAAATGCCATCAATTTAAATCATGTGACAAATCTTAACCCAGCACTCATTGGAAAATTTTGAATTATTACAGAAAGTATAACTTCATTGCCTATGATTTTTGTTCATTACTATATATACTAATTATATATTAATTTATAAGTTTAAAAAAAAAAAAACCCCTTAAATCATGAAATTCTTCCCTTGGTTCAGAGGAAAATTCCTTACTCTTCAGAACTTATGGTTTAGATGAAATTTTTTTCACATACTTGTTATTTAATAATTTCAAAATGACTTAATGTTTTAATATATCAACAATATTTTTACTGTACATTGAGTGTATTGTATTAACTCATCTTTATCTCTTTCTATGCTTTAAAGTTCCAGTATTTTCAGGATTAGTAGTTACTAATTGGAAAAAAAATACTCAATTACAATATTTTAAACAATTTTTTCTGCGTTTAGTTGCTTAAATTTGTAATGAATTCATTAACTATAATAATGTAATATGCAGTGATGTGAAATGGTATTTACCGAAGAGGACAGCATATAAAAAATTATAATCTTCTCTAAGATGACTATGCATGAATGGTGATGGTCATCTTATAAAGGTGAAATTTTACTGCTAGTATTTATGTTTTCGCAGGGTCATTCCTAGGCCATTGGCTACCCCCATACTTTCCCAGGATTGCCGTCCCAAAATTTAAAAAAAAAAATTTCAATGATTAATAAAATTTTTATTTCATACTTTAAAGCATATGTATTTACATATAACAAATCGTATAAAAAGTACTTACATATGACAAGTACTTAGAATGAATTAAAAATATGTAGTTGTGGTATCGCAAGAGTCGGGCCGCTCGCGTTCTTTTAAGCGCTGCACCCCCCTGCTGGGAACGGCCCTGTGTTTTCGGAAATACTGGTCATGTTCAGAAATGGCCATCTTACAGCAGTGGTCGTCATGACAGAATTTGCTGTATTTCAGATACAAAGACTTATGAGTTAATATACTCTGATAAATTTATGAAAAGTGGATAAAGACGGGAAGTCAGAGTGACCACAGTATAATAAATAAATAATTTGTTCTATACATGGGCAGTCGACTGTAAACACCATGCCAAAAAAAGTCGCCAAAAGTCTGTGCTCCCGGCTACCATAGTAGCATTAAACATTTTATCTTAAAAAGAGCACACGGTAAGCAAAACAGATTATTTCTTAGTTTTATTATTAATCATTTTTCAAGTTATATAATATTTCACTTTGCATTGAAGGATGTGATATTTCATGCTTTTTAATGCTCTATCACCATTAAGTATTTAATGACATTTTTACATCAGTCATGAGAACAGGTGAAATTGAAGTAGTCTTTCCTAGCATAGACATAATGTAATTCAAGCTATTCTCTTTGGTGCAATCGCTGAACACTTGCAATTGTGTTCGAGGCTTGAATCCCGGCAAATGGGTCATTTGTATTGGGGTTTTCATGGTTTTCCCTAATGTGGATATGAGTAAGTTTCCCTTAGAAAGTCCTCCACGAAAGCATATCTCCCTTTTAAGTAGATAGCCCTAGAGTGTTTGCCATAATCAAATAAAATCAAACTCTTGGATGTGAAAGCCCAACTATATTTGAATAATGCAGCATTTCAATAGTAAAATATTCCTTTTAACATTTTTATAGCAATAATATACTTCATAATGTTAATGCATAAAATTTTAAGGAACTAGCCCAGTCCCTTTACAGATTTTCCAATTCATCTTTTACTGTTTTATTCTATCATCAAAACTGTGCCAATTCGTCCGCTGCTATTAGTATCCCCCACTAAAACATGGCTGAATCTTTTCCCGTTCATCTCCTTTTCAAAATATTGTTAATTAGTATCCCCCACTAAAACATGGCTGAATCTTTTCCCGTTCATCTCCTTTTCAAAATATTGTTGAGTTATTTGTTGAAACGGAACATTACATGATATATGTTCATTGGCATAACCCTTTATGACCCAAATTAAATCTAATTTGTATTTTATTTTCTTGTATTTCAGTTACTTCAGTTCTTGTATTTCAGTTGTTCAGTGTAGAAATAACCATTAAAGTTAACAGGGCATTACAGCAGGGTGACACAAGGTGATATAAAACAGCTTGAATATCTTTAACTTGTTTTTTTGTGTTTTTATGCATGTGTATTTAAAACATAATCATGAACTTATGAAACCTGAACTTATTACACAAAATATAACCATCCAGTGGTAATATTTGAAGGGAGATCATAAACATTTTTATA
>KK113959.1:107693-121300 GCA_000611955.2 Stegodyphus mimosarum
TTTTAAACAAAGTTCACACTAGACACTTATGAATAATATATTGAGTAACTAAAAATTTATTTTTTGTTAATAACTCCATTATTTAGGCTTTTCAATCCTTCTTTATTTTCCTTTTTTCTTAGTAGGTGCTTTTTCAGCTTTTATTTTCTGTGCGAATACTTTCTCAAAATTCTTCTGGTTTCAGCCAAAAATAGTACGGTAAGCCTAGTCATTACAGGATCGATGAAGAATATAGTGTATGTCTTTCAATCAACAACAAGAAAATATAGATATATATAAATTGCATTAGGAAAAAATTTAAAAATAAGTTTCAATTAATTGATTATGGCAAAGCACTCAACAATTATTTGGATGAGAGATGCTTTTGTGAAAAATATGAATTCAAATAAATTTCAACAGAAATTTTGTAACAGTAAATATAGGATGGAATATGAAACAAAAATACATTAGGAAATAAATATAAAATAAAGTGAAGTGCTTATTAAGCGTTACAGAAACCTACAGTATTAATTTTCAAGCAATTCAAAAACATCAACACGTAAAGCAAGAACAACGTTGATTTTCGCATAAGCTTAGCAATATAGAACAATGCGTGCCTGAAGTCTACATTCGTCGCCAATCGACGAAGGTTGCCGTACTGAAAAAATGTGTATTGCGCGTGCGTGAAGCATAAGGCCCGCAGAACGGAGACGCTACTGTATTTCTTCCACCTTCTTCGCACGTCTTCGTGGTGTAGTGGTCTGCATGCTCGACGCGTAACCGAGAGGTCCGTGGTTCGATTCCCGGCGAAGGCGTTGCTATTTTTTCATGTCTCCTGCTTCGTAATAACCTAATGTCTCTACAATATTATTATTTTTAATTACAATTCCTGATGAGAAAAACGGCTTTAGCCCTTTACTTATTATTACCGAAACTATGCCCTGAAACAGGAGCTGAGTGTTTGGTTTGATTTATTTGATTACGGTAAAGCACACTAGGGTTATCTATCTGACAAAGGGAGGGACGCCTTTGTAGGAGCTGCTGGTGAAGCTTTAATTCACAGAATGCATTCTCTGAGTTGAACAACAGTTTTAAAATCTATTGATCTGAAATTTCTAATTATTTCTTCTAATTTGCAAAGAAATCGACAAATTGCTCAAATAACGATAAGATTATAAAATTTTTTATTATAATCCCTCAAAATGCATATTGCCAAGATCGGAAACTCTATATTACGTATACCCGAAAACGTTGCAATAATTACCTAGTTTTGAAAATTCTTTAAGGGTTCTCGGTACCTAAAAATCGATGAAATTACCGATTTTTCAATGTTTTTGCTAGGAAAATACCTTAATACCCTTACTACACTGAAGAGAAATTTTGAAATGATCTGACGGTAATAAATGATATAAAATGCTTTTAAACATTTTGACAGCCCTTTTAAATGCCACAGCCCCTCAGTTTTTATTTTTTTAACTTCTTAATTTTTTTCAGTAAATTATTAAAAGTCAGTGTCAATGAAAAGGAGTGTAATTAAATATGAATGCAAGTATCAGGAAACTCTGTTTATGTTTATAAACTGATTTATTTAAGTACAACGTGAAGCTGGGAAAAAATTTCTTCACCTTTAAAATTGCAAGGTTATATATATCTATATATATATGTATATATATTGAGTTCAGCAAATATTTCTATGTGTATTATGTCAACTTTGCTATGCTTCTTCAAAAATTGAAATTATTTGTGATACGACTCGAACAGAAAGAAGTGGTGTAATGAAAATGATCAACTTCCTGACTGTAGCATTATTAAAATAGTGCTGGAACAAACATTAAACTTTTTAATTAATTAAAATGCACCTAAATTATTTTAAAATGCAATTTATATGCGAGGAGAAATGGCTAAAAGAAGAAAGGAAATCACATATGCTGCTGAGTGGTTTTAAATACGATGTTTTGCATTTGTTAAAATTTCAAATTTTGCTTTTTGAAAAAATGAATGAAACGACAAATTAATATTATAAACATTAATTATAAGTGTTTCAGAAAATATATTATAATTGAGTCATGTATTAAAAGTGGTTTGAACGTGTATTAAAGAACAAAAACAGGTAAAGAGAAATTTTACTTTTATTTTAGGAATTTTTTTCAATATTTCTAGCCAGATGAGGTTTTAAACAAAAGCTTGTAATTTATGTTTATATTAACCAATTAAACATGACTAGGTTTTATTTTATATACATATGTATTGAAATTCAGTAATAAAATTTTTCTGAAATTTGAAATGATTTAATGACCATTTAGACAGTTTACGTTCTTTAAACTGCTTTTCTCAGTTTTCATTTTTTCAGTATATTCTTTTACTTAAAGTCCTGAAACTTCTACAGATATGGACTAATTCATTTTTTCAGTATATTCTTTTACTTAAAGTCCTGAAACTTCTACAGATATGGACTAAATTATTTAATATTTTTACTGCTTATTCAAAATTATATTCTTAATTGAAACAAGGATGCGTTTTGCAAAATAGTCAAAAGAAAAATTATTGGAAGTGAAAATATGATTGAGATCATCTTTTTTTTAAAGTTTTTAATATAAAAATGTGCTTTTTATTTTTTTTCTTGGAAACTAATTCATTAATAGCAAAAAGTCGATCCTTAAAGTTATTAGAACACTCTAACATATGCAATAAAAACATTTGGAGCAAAAACATTCAAAATTGTGGGAGAAGAAGAAATTTTTAATTCTTAAATTTTTCTTCAAAAAATTCTCTTCAAAAAATTTAAATTAAAAAAAAATTACTAGCAGAATTTTTTTTTTCAGCTTAAAATCATTTTGTCTTATGAAACCACTTAATATTATTCATAGAAAATAGATGAAAATTCTTAAATAAAAAGTATCATTCGAAAAATACCAAGTCCCCTTAACATGAATAACTAACTTCGAGCCATTGAAGAAATCGATTCTAGATATAGTAACAGCAAGTTAATGCAAATTCCATCAAAAATTATAATTAAAAAATTTAATTTTCTAGAGAAAACTTATCTTCGTGGTCTGCCAAAAATTATTCATCAAATAACGAATTTTTCAGAATATTCGGGTAAGATTTCTTTATTACTTCAAGAATATGATCCAACCATGATGTTAAATGATCTCAAAAACAAATAATCTTTATTTTATCCAGAATTCCCAACTTACGTTTATACTCTTGAAAAATAACCTCTTTTACTTCAGATTCTGGCAGTAATTATATTGCCAGAATCGTAACTAAAAATCGTCACATAATTCTTCTTAATTCATTATTTCTTCTTTAACCAGATATTGTAATTATTATGAGTTCGCATTTAGAAATTTTTGTAAAGAATATAGAGGGGCAAATAAAGAAAGAAGGCATGTGTGAATTTGATACGCATATTCTTTGAACTTGGAATGAAAAAAGAATGAGTTAAAGGTCACGATGTCAGAAATGATATTCTATACTGACATAGCAATAATATGCAAGTCTATGACTGGCATTTAGGCTTTGTTTGGCCACTTCTCATATGCTTCATGTTCTAAAGAATGCCTCAATAAAAGGCATTTGGAATAGTTTCCACGCAAACTTGTTTGGCGGGCACCGTTAACATCTGCCGAAACAAGGAAGTAATCTCCCTGTTAAGTCAGCTTTATGCAATTTAACTTGACCTGCTTCGAGCTAGAAGAACTAAGTCACTCTGCCGCCGCAAACCAGTGTCAAGCGGTATAACACTAGGATATGTTAGCCAAAGGCAAAAAAACTACACCCAGAGGTGGGGAGACAGCATCTAATAAACTGATCTCGAGAAATTTTGAACAAAAGTCATATCAAAATTAGCGGGAAAATGGTTTATTTTTTGATAATATCGGGTTTTGATATCGGTAGATTTTCAGGATTAATGAACTTCGTATTTATCAGTTTGATAAGTCATAACATGCTTATGATATCATCTCATACTTTTGTACCACATACTTATGATGTTAAAATATAAGGTAATAGGTTTCTGCTGAAAATCACTGTAGGGCCAGTGGGGGATTTTTAACACTTTTTATCTGATTAACGGCATTGCAGGAACACTGTTTACTTTCTTTATAAAAAAATGGACAAATTATCCTTTAATAAAAACCAGCTCATATAACCATATTGCTCATATAACTCATATAACCATATTGCTCATATAACCATATCCATATTGCACATAATAAATGTGCAATATGAATTCCAAACACTTATCCTGAATTTAAGGCATATACGTAAAATGCATAAAAATCCCAATTATCCTGCATACAATGGACAATTAATTCTTACACTAGGAATTAATACCTGCGTTAGGATGAGGAAGAGTAGAAGTAGATGTAGTAGAAGAAATAACTAGTGTTACTATTATGATACTGAGTTGTTTCATTCAGGATACATCACTAGCATTGCTTCCAAGTGAATAACAACAACCTTGACCAGTATTTCTCAGAACAACAACCTTGACCATTCCTGATCATAACAAAGTGGTACTTTCGGAAAATTTACAAAGTACATATAATCTCTTAAAAATTAGACAAAACAGTTGGTAGTTTGACGTAGATTTTAAATAAAAATATCGATTTCGACCTGTGTTTGTGGAGGGACCTGTGTTTGATCGCCTTTTAAGTTTAACTCGAAATTTACGTCAAACTAAAATTGTTCTTTAGCTTAATTTTAAACTTTAATTTGATGTGTTTCTCTTCCATTTGACCTAACCACTTTCTTTGATATCCATTTCAGCATATTTCTTTTCTGCTGCATAAGACTGTGTATTTTCTGTTTCACAGATCTGTGTATATAGTGGGTTAATAAAACGGACTTATCATTTTCTAATGAAATAATTTGACAGTTACACGCATAAAATTGCAAAATCAGAAACTTAATTGAGAATGTGATAATTCTATCTGACTAGCAATGTGCCAGTTTTGAAATAAAATGTTGCTTTTTTTTCAATGGTCTACTTTAATAACGTTTGATAATTCCTTTTCATTCGATACTTCCTTTTATACGACCACCATTCAGCCCAGTTTACGTTGGATAATTAGTACTTTGCTACATTACCTTATCCCAAAATATTCAAAAGTTAGTATGACCTTTGCAACTACATTTTGTTCTCTGACAAATAATTCAGATGTATGACGATATTCTTTTTCGTAAACAATCGTAACATATTCTTCAGTAAGTCTAGACTTATTTGTTTATTTATTGTTATTTTAATTTATAAATATTCATTCTCGAAATAAATAAATCGAATAAATAATCGAAAATCAAATGGAATCGGAAATCTATTTTATCTTATATATTACAGTTTTTGAAAAAAAGCAAATTTTTTCTCACAACGAAATTTCACTACTCCTTATCTGCGCGTGAATTCTAAAGGTCATTAATTCCCCAGTTACTGTGCGTTGACATTAGAGAAAAAGGTCTGGGAATTGTTACCGCTATTTCCGTTTAATTTCGAAAATGAACAAATTTCTAAAAAATGTGACCTGTGGCTCAATGAAACTGCTTAAATATCTTCTCAAACTGATATCTGCGAAATCAGATCAATATCAAATCAATATTTTTAATAGAATACCCGAGCACTGAAACCGAAAAGCTGCATTACATGACTATAAATCTTCTTTCATGAAAAATAGCATTTGAAGGATTACTGATTTATTAGAAATCACTAAATATTTAGAGCAAGTATAAGGGTGGTGATTTGCTTCAATAGGCTTTAAGTGAAAGCACGATAAAGATAATCACACATCTAAGAAAGATTTTAATCAATAAGATTAGAAACAGAAGAGTGAATATCAGATGGAAAGACTTACTTAAACTGATAGTTCCTAGTTTAGTAATAACTGCACAGCAAGCGTGTCTATGTCCGCAACTTATGTCCTTCAAATGCGATGCCCAGCAAGCTATGTCCTTCAAGTACAATGCACAGCAAGCTGTATGTCTTTCATGTACGATGCACAGCAAGCTATGTCCTTCAAATACAATGCACAGCAAGCTATATCTTTCAAGTACAAAGCACAGAAAGCTATGTCCTTTAAGGACGATGCTACCAGAAGCTAGAAAAGTCTAGGATATCTATCCAAGCAAGACTCTCTCGAATCGAAGGGAGAAAAATATAGTCAACATTAGTATAATTCTGCTTCAGTAAATTTTACACAATATTTATTCTTCGCAATTAATCGAAGCCTCTTCTGGACTGTTGCAGCGTTATGTTAGGTACTAGAGTTATGTATGTATTGTATACATGTTATGTATGTATATGTATGTATTGGGCAATGGCTTTTATATTTTTATATCCTGCTAATTGAGAACAAAAGCAAAGCCAATCCCAAACTCATAATGCCATTTTAGTGAAATATTTTGTGTAAGTCCAGTTTGTTAAACACAATTTCAACATTTTTTCTGACTCTGACACACGAAATTATTTATTAGGCGAAATGATGGCGGATCTGTCTGAATGAATTTTTCATGAACTAAATAACAGTATGAATTACATAACTATCCAAAAACAATTATTATGCATTTCACCTTTTTATACGATCAAATACTTTACTATAATGAAATATATGTTTTTACTTTAATGTTTTGTTCCGCTCATAAATTTTGTTAACTTCAGAAGTGTTTACTATAATGATATTTATTTGTGACTTAATATCTTCCTCCTCTCATAAGTTTGCAAATAATTACCATCAACTAGAAATCGAATTCGAGTAGCTCCATTTGCCTACGATAGTTCTTCCAGTTAAGCCTAAAAATATTTGTCCTGATTCTCTGCTCCCCTGCTCTTAGTGGCGTTTCTTTGCAAGTACACATTATCACCATTGTTGTGGCTTGAAATTATACAGAAACTTTAAATACTGATTAATATTGTTTTATTTATTTTTTGTTGTTTTGAAAATGGCAATTAAAAAAGATTATTCAATTTTGGTTGTTTTTGAAATGGCAACAGTAATTTATTGTTGTTATCGTTCTAAAGAGTTGTTCTGCATTTTCTAAAAACGAAATAAAGATTATTTTCGATTTAAAAAGTGGATTAACGTTTTTTTTTATGAAACGGAATTATAATTTGGAGTCAGACCCAATGACTGGTGACTTGGAGTTTTGATTTTTAAGTGAATATGTCTGAAAACAATAAAACTGTGTATTGTTGTGACTTGAATTTATACAGAAACTTTAAATACTGATTAATATTGTTTTATTTATTTTTTGTTGTTTTGAGAATGGCAACAAAAAGATTATTCAATTTTTGTTGTTCTTGGAATGGCAACAGTAGATTATTGTTGTTATCGTTCTAAAGCGTTGTTCTGCATTTTCTAAAAACGAAATAAAGATTATTTTCGATTTAAAAAGTGGATTAACTTTTTTTTGATAAAACGGAATTATAATTATAAGGATTGTTATATTATAATTTGGAGTCAGACCCAATACCATCATGACTTTGGTAATCGTTGAGTATTTCTTGTGACGGCAATGTGTTTCTCATAAAAATTTCGATTACTCGGGGAGTTAGGTATTTCTCTGAAATGTCTCTTTTAAGCAAATTGTTAGTTCCCCTTATTGCTGTCTTTCTTAAGCTCCTGCACGCTACCTTCCAACTATAATCTGCTCATTTTTCCATTGGGAAATCACTCTTTGATCTATTAGGGCAGGCAGGTAACCTTTTCGAAAAATTCCGGAATTGCGATCTTTGTCAGTCCGTCTCATGCATATCAATGATTCTTTCTGCCTCACTTGAGGCTGTCTCTGAACCGTTACAAATGCGAAATTTAGCTGGAAGGAAGAAATCTATTCTGCTTCAAAAATAACTTTTAATTGCATTGTTGTCGGACATAATATATATGTCGCTGAACTGCCTTCCGACTTTCATTTTCTTACACTCTTCACACGCGTAAACATTTCGATCAAGTTTTGCTTGCCAGCCCTAAATCCTTCACACAGTAACATCTTCTATTTTATTTAGTATAAATGAGAAGAAACTCCATTCTTTTACGGCAGGAAATGTTTATCAAAGTTACTCATGAATATTTTGTTTTTATAAATGTGTTATTAATTTAGTTTGGTTTTACTACATGAAATAATTTACAAAGTTCGTCTATTTTGTTACATGTGTAAGGAATTTAATAAGAGGTATAGGGAATTTCTCGGAAGTTTATAAGAAAAGAAAAAGTTTATCATCTGTTAATATCATTTATTTATTTATTAGTCCAAAGTGATCTGAATCCCGAAGGACTATTACTTTCATTTTAGCATTTTGCGTCCTTTCACTTTTCAATTTACTGCTTATTTTATTTATTTATTTATTATTTTTTTTTGACGTAGCTTTCTCTTCAAAAATCGTCTGCGTTGCACGGGAAAATAAAAAGGAATTTTAATTACAATTCTAAATAAATAGCCAAATAAATGTGAAATTCGTAACAATATTCTCTAAAACTTTAACGAATTTTTCATTGAGAAACTCAAAGATTTCAAAGCCAGCAATACCAAAATTGTACAGAAAAACATTTTTATCTCCAGCGCGTGAGAGTGTGTACCGAAATTTCTAAAGATATGCTCAATTTAAAATTATTTTGCGATATTGCTGTTGAACTGAATTTTATGGTTTAAGTGCGAAGAACATGGTGTTTAATAAATAAAGGTAACACACAAAATGTTAAATAAACGCCCCTTTGGACGTAATTAAAATCTGAAACCTTTCAGATTTAAAAAAAAATTTTTTTTATTTATTTATTTTTAATTACAGTAGAAGTCCAGAAATCCGCAGTACTTGGGACCAGAGGTTGTGCGGATTTTAGGATTTTGCGGATTTCAGGACAGAAAAGCCAAATCATAATATTCAGACTAAAAGTACAAAATAAATAAGGCATATTAGATACATTTACTTAAATTATTATGTAGAATAATATACGTTATTACATTATTTTATTATATGCATTAAATTATATATATATTATATTATTCATTTATATTAGTGATTACAAGAATATGTTAAAGCATAAAGGACATAAAAAATAGAGACAAATAAAAGATACTAATAAAGCATAAAATAGTTCATTTTTTTTTTACTTGTTTCAAACATTTTTTTGATAGAGGTTTGTTTTAAAACTTTAGGTGCTCCAGAGTAAGTTTTTTTTTTTTTTTTTTTTTATAAAATTTTACAGGGTCATAATCTCCTGGTCTCTGACACAGCTCTGTTGTTCTAAATATTTTAGGTATTTTTCATCATGTTCCAAACATTCATTAAAAGATATTTTCTCACTTCTATCAAATTCATTATCTGTATTGGTGTCGGAATCGTTTTCTTGCTGTGGCGAGCTCAAAACAGAGCCAATGATTTCATCATCGGTTATCTGATATGCCAGTGTTGGCTCATCTGAACACATCATATATACTATAAACCTCCTCTGGGCTAAGATTTTTTTTCTGCCACTAACACAGAATCAGTATTATTCGGTAATTATGACGTCATTATTGGATAAATATTTTTTCTTTGGTATTTCATTCTCCATTCAGAGATTTCTGGAACCTATAAATTCAATGTTTATATTTTGAGAGGCAGTGCGGATTTCAGGAGTTGGAGGATTTCAGGTCGATGTAAATTTGGTATTTGACTGTATCATTTATTTATTTATTAGTCCAAAGGGATTTGAATCCCGAAGGACTATTACTTTCGTTTTAACATTTTGCGTCGTTTCACTTTTCAATTTACTGCTTTTTTTGACGTAGCTTTCTCTTCAAAAATCGTCTGCGTTGGACGGGAAAATAAAAAGGAATTTTAATTACAATTCTAAATAAATAGCCAAATAAATGTGAAATTCGTAATAATATTCTCTAAAACTTTAAAGAATTTTTCATTAACAAACTCAAAGATTTCAAAGCCGGCAATACCAACGTTGTACAGAAAAACACTTTTATCTGTAGTGCGTGAGAGTGTATACCGAAATTTCTAAAGATATGCTCAATTTAAAATTATTTTGCGATATTGCTGTTGAACTGTATTTTATGGTTTGAGTGCGAAGAACACAGTATTTAATAAATAAAGGCAACACACAAAATGCTACATAAACGCCCCTTTGGACGTAATTAAAATCTGAAAACTTTCAGATTTAAAAAAAAAATAAAATAAAAATATATATATATATATTAATTTATTTTTAATTATTAGATTATTCTTTAAACTGATTCCACAACTGTTAAATTAATTCAGGATCAATGTCTTAATATAGTTGAGAACTAAAAAAAATAGAAATGTACTACCTAAATCAAAAGCTTATTTGAATGGTTTATAATGTATTTTCTCCCTCCTTTCCGCATGCCTTCGTGGTGTAATTGGAAGCCCACTCGACGCGTATTCGAGAGGCTCAGCTTTCGAGTCCCGGCAAGGGTTATTGCATTGCACATTCTTCACATCTTCTGCGTTTAAAAAAAAAAAAAAAAAAAACTTTCCCAATGACTGTAAAAGTTTTAACACATACAATTTCAGCGGTAGAAAGCGGGGATATTGCAGTTATTTATTACCTACCGTTAAGAGGTGAAGAATTTCAGATGGATACTTTTTGTTTAGCCTGAAAAGGCAGGTTTAACAGGAAACAAATTTATACTTGAATTCGAATGCTATTAGCATAATACCGACTAAACTATTTTTCTCTAATACTCAGTTCTGGTAATTGAGAGAATCAGACTCAACGGAAAAAGCTTCGCTGTCGGTATTTATTTTCACAAAACTTATTTTAAAATAAATTAGCAAAGTAAAACACAGCGTTTTATTTTCATTAAATATAACTCAAACATCGTTCGAAACGTTTATAATTTCTCAGTAGAACGATGCGTAAGAAAAACGACCAGAAACTGGACAATGCTTTCTTTTTTAGTTATCCTAGCCTCATTTTTTGAAGATGCGTTGCGGCGATATGGGTCTTTGGTGCATTCCTTTCCAAATGCTTCAAGGGCTGACCTTATTCATAATTGTAATCAAACAAAGCTCCGTAATCCAGTCCTCGTGAGTGCAGGGATTTAAATTGATTTATTATTTTGTGAAAGTGTGGCCTCATATCCTATTTCGCAATACTTAACGCCTGTTAACCTTGAGTAAAGAATTTGATGTCAATGTGAAGGAATTAAATATGTTCTTCAAAGTGATTACGTGAATGTAGAATTAATGTTTATGCTTTTAAACCTGTTTTACGAAATGTGAATACAGCTCATTTCTGGCTTAAAATTTTAAAATGTACCTCGCATTTTTTTTTTTAGAAAAAGAAAGCTCTTATTTTATTGTAAATATCATTAAATTTATTTAAATGCTATACATGTATATTTATATTTAATTTACGATCATTCATACCGGAATAAAAATAAAGACCGTAGATATTTAGAAACTTCGTATTAAACTAACTCTCCGTGAATATTTATTTTCACATGTGCTAAGAATGGCGGAGCAAATTCTAAGCGACTTAGAATCAAAGTTTTAGATCATAAAAACAAAATTCGATACATTGCTAAGGTTATGTTGTCATGACTGAGTGTTCTGTGCATACTTTTGGCGAACATATTCGCGAAGTAGTTAAAGTCCTGATCTTGAACAGGGAGCTGAATGCAGCTATGTTCTGTGGTAGAATACTGTGGTTAAGTGGTAGAATAACTAACTGCACGTAAGAAGGATTTAAAATCCTCTTTTATTAAACCACTATTATTTACAGCCACTTCCCAACTCGGCAGGGATAACAGAAAATAATGACCGCACTTGGGTCTAACTTGAACAATCAAATAATTTAAAATAAAGTTAAATAGAAATTAAGTAGTTGTTGCTCACAGAGCTATGAACGCGAGGTTGGCCTCTATGCTAAACAATCAAAGGTGCGTAGAAAGATTTAGCTAATACTAACGCACTTAGATTATTTCAATAAGTAATAGCGTAACAGCGCTAAGGCTTAGAATTTAAATACTAGCTAGTCAGGTGGACGTCGAACAGAGCCGCAGTGATCTGAGACTAAAAGCTCTCTCACACCGAGAAGTTCCTCGCTAACCTTTAAATACCAAAACTTGGCTCCACTTCAAATTAGCATACAGCTGAAACGCGGGCTCATTCTAACGGGAAGTTGAAATAAGAACTTACAGGAAAGAGAAAATTAACATAAAACTTTGTTAGTTTAAACTAAAACCTTACATATTAAGCATAAATGCTATCAATGATTTCATCAGGTAGAGGAAGCACATGACAAGATCAAAGTCAGGCCATATGCTAAAGATAATAAAAAGGTAATCAAAATATCGAAATCAATAATACAAAAAATATAAACACAACAGAAAAAGAATATTCTTGATTTCTTCTTTTTTTTTTACCATAAGAGATTAAGGTTGCATTTAAAAAATATTTACAGCACATTTCTGTAAGTAAAACTCAGTAGGAGAAGAGGACTTACATGAAGTACAGTAATGTACTGTAGTTTATGTACCCTGAAAATTTAAAAGAAACCAAAATTTAAAAAAAGCTAGATTAAAACAAATCGAAAATGCCTCAAAAAATGCGGTAGGGAGTAAAATTATGTATATAATATATTGTAACGAATTTTCTATTTAGATAGCTAAGTTTAGTAGAATTATAATTAAAATCGTTTTATTTCCCCGTGCAATGCAGCACGAGACAAATTCTGAGAGAAAGCTATGTCGGAAAAGTAAAAGTATAGGAGCACGTGCATTTAACATTAAATAAATGGATTATTTGTTATGACATTGAATAAATGTAATTGACCACAATGTTAGCTGTAACCGCAATTCCCTCCTCGGCTGAAAACTATTTAAAGTCAGAGAGAGACATCTCAGCTCAGTTGTTTAGTTATTGTGATTTATCTAGTTCCGCGTAAACTGAGATATCTGAATTAGCTTTCTTTTTAGATAACGCATTGCATTGCGTTGTATGACTGATAACTACTGATTATATTGCGTGATATTGTGAACACTTGTACGAATATCTCTGAGGAAAATTCCAGCGTTCTGTTGTATTTCCTTTGATAAGAATTAATTTTATTAACCTTTTATCGGAGTTGTGCATTCAATCCATTACGAACCCGTACCCACGCAGCGATATATATGTGTGTAAGAAAATAAGGAATACGTAAAAGAGAAATTAATTAGTAGTGTAAATTAACTTCCGTTCTCTACCTTAAAAATAGTAATGTCCCTTTGCACTGCGTCATTTCGAGACTGATCTATGTCATATGATGCGTACATAACTCCTTTTGACTTTATGATGTAAATGGAACTAAAACCCAAGCAGCCAATAATAATTTTACAGCAGCATTTATTATCCAATCAAAATGCGTTGAGAACCAAAACTAACTCAGTCCTAAGTAAAGATTTCATCCTGAAAATGACGCACTCCCATCCTACTCTTCGGCCTAACTGGACCTCTGTCTGCTGTTCAGTTCTTATTGCAAATGTATGAAAAATGTAAACATTTTTAAGTAGAAACAAATAATGCCAAGTTCTTTGTGGCAGCAACACGTTTGCTGAAAATAAAATGAAGATTATTTAATCTGCCTATTTAATCTAATATATATAATTAATTAATCTATTATATATATATATTTTATAATATA
>KK113959.1:125913-156563 GCA_000611955.2 Stegodyphus mimosarum
CCTCAGTTGTGTGTGTGTTTTAATTTCTTCTGGGGTTTATCCATGAGGTGAATTTCTGCTTGCTTTCAATTTTTTAGCTTTTTAGATTGCTTCTGTTTCTCTACACCTCCTTCTAATAGGTCAGGTCCAGCTCCAATATTTTTGGAGGCCTAGACCAGTGGCCCCAAAATGAAATATTGGAGTTCACAAAAAGTTTATTTAGATACGTACATGAATTTAAAGAAATTACATTAATTGACATTAATGAAATCAATTACCTGCCATATAAAGACCAAAAGGAGTTTAATGAGCTATCGAGTGGCTGAAAACTTAAGTTTTCGCAAAAAACCTTGCCTGAATGCTAGATTAAAGCTAGAACTGAAATTCCCAAAATTTCTGATATTCAGTCGGCACCACATATTTAAGTGAAACGACTTTTTTAGCTTTTACGTTGATTAAATTCAAATGTCATTGAACGCTGGAAAACACTGAAGATGTTTTACATCCAGCAGTGCCAAATATTGTACCAACGTTTAATTTGTTATGCAGCAAAAAACACGCCCATCCGTATCAATGAAACGTAATTTTCTTTCATTAATTTTTTATACTTCAAACAAATCCTAAAACTGTTTATTTTCATATTGTTGCGTTATACGGGTTCGTGGATTTGAGAGTATCCGATGAAAACACGATGCAGAACAGTAAAAAGCACAATTTATTTACAAGAATCACTATTTACAGCACAGTTCCAAAATTACCTTTAAAAGCGTCGAAAATCTACAATAAGTACGCTGAAACAATCGGCAACACAGCTTCAGGCTGTAACTGTACAGGTAGCTTCACGGCAACACTAAACTTCTAATAAACACCGTGGAACAATCACCAATACACTGTCAAGCTATACTGTAAAGGTAGCTTCACGGCAAAGCACTATATCGATCGCTTTCCGTTCACCAAAACTCTCGCGTAGCTTAGCACTCACAGTAAGCAGCTATTCTCACACTTCTCACAACTAATCACACTGCTTCACAATCTGCCTGCTCTCAGAAACGCAAGGGTTTATATAGCTTTTCTTTAAGTTCCACACGTTTCGAGAAATATCTCGACAGGAAGTTATTCTAGAAGCTTCCCGATTGGACCATGGGATATCGCCAATTTGGTCGCCAAATGGGCGATAAAGTCGCCAATCTGGCAACCCTACCATACACTATTTTATGGCAACCCTAGTGCTATGCCGGAAAGCTTACATACAGGCGCAACCGCCGAATTTTTCGCAACAATATGTATATTGCTTACTAAAGAAATAAATTATTTATCGGAAGTATTTGCTTTTATGTCTTTATTCCATATTCAATGCTTGGAGTCACAAAAAAACTCGAAAATGGAAAGTTGTGAATGAAAAGGATTTGAGAAGTTCTGTTCTAGGTGATCAGTATAAATTAAGCGCATTAATACTTCAAAAAGAAATACACCCTTATTTAGTTAACAGTTGTGCGAAAAACTTTCCAAGCTGCGGCTACTTAACGTCGCCTATACTTTTAGCTGGCCCTGTAGTAGGTATCCTGAAAAGGAGTTTTCTCTGAGTTCTTTTGTGTAAAAATTTGTCCTTTCCCTACTCTCCTTTCTTTATATGCTTTCTTTTGATAAGGGACAGTTATATGCATCCCGAAACTAGAACAACTCATGCTGCCCTTAAAAAGAACTTGAGGTAACTGATAACCAATATTTGAATTATTTTGTTCATGTTATAAAGTTCTGTTTCTTGATTTTTAACCAAGCATGAATTACATTTTATTCTATAACGAATATTAAGAGAAGAAATTTCAAATTCGGAATACTTCAAAGTAGTTAATTTGGCAAATTTCGGAGTAGCAAATGCAATACGTACGTTTGCGTAAGTCGTACCCATTAAGAAAAAATAGGTATAAGTAGTAGAATCTATGAAAAAATATAAATTATGTGAGGTAATAATATCTTGTGTTATCGTTGATGATATTTACTACGATAAAATTCCATACAGCCTACTCTCTTGAATAAAATTAATAAAACATTCTGAACACAAACTTAATACGACTTAGACAACCAGTATTCCAAGTCATACCGCCTATAGCTTAAGTCGTACAAAGTTTAAAATTTGATAATTATCTGTATAATAAAACTTTCCATCTTTTTCTCAATCAATTTAATTCTACAATGATCCCAAAAATATATTTTCATTTTCTTGTCAACTCCAGCACATATGTCATGTACCCATCTCTAGCGTTTTAGGCACCGAATCATATTCTCTTCACTATCTTCTACACAAATATTGTTATATTATGCCTAAGTATTTAAAAGGTGCCACTTAAGCGGTGGTACGACTTGCAGAACCTTACCCTACATTCTGCTGCAGAAGTTAAAAAATAATCGTTTCGGCAAAATCCCAAATCTTCTACAAGCCATTTTCTTCTAGTTTGAAAAAGGGCATACGAAAATGGCTGTATGTTTGGTACATGTATGTTTTTAACTCACTTTCAATGTAAAAAAGCTTTTGCTCAATTTTCTGTATTAAACGATTTACTTTAATATTCTTTCAACTGTTTTGAATTTTTGGGCTAATTCATTTCACGCAATGAAGTCTCAAGTTTCATTTTTCAACCAGCCTCTCTTTTAAATTTGTGCAATTTTCGATAGTGTTTATTAAAATTATTATCAGTAGCGATATTATTATTTGTAGGGAACAATTTCAAAACAGTTCCTGGTAAACAAGCTTTTATACTCTCTTCATTTCGAGAAATAAAGCTTTAATTAAATCTTGAAATCGGCAGTAAATGTTAATGGACTTGTATTTTGCATGGCAGGGTCAAACTTCCAATGTAATGTGGTTGTTGCGACAGTATATATCTGAAGAAAAACGTCTTAATTAAACTGCGTTAACGAATTAATTCAGAGAAACGTCTCAATTAAACGGCGTTTGGATGATATGTTGAATTAATGGTTTTAGTCCAATGCTTACCTACTTTCGAATATAAAACATTTCCCGTTTACATATTTATTGATGTCTTAACAAATAAGTACGTTACAGATTTTCGAGCTGGATATATTTTACTAAGTATTATTTTATTGGATTTTGGGTTATTTAATTATGGCAAAGCACACGAGGGCTTTCTGCCTAAAGGGAGGGATGCCTTCGTGGAGGACTTTCTAAGGGAAACTGGCTCGTATACACATTACACATGGGGAAAACCACGAAAACGCCCATGCAGCCAGCCCGTTTGCAGGATTCGAACCTCGGACCGAACTACCAGTGTTCAGCGTCTTTACCGCTCGACCGCTGGTGGGCTTAAGTATTATTTACTGTATTATTTAAGGATATGCTTTACAGTAATTTATTAAGATTGTGATAAATTCCTGAAGTAGTTTCAGAAAAAATAGCTATTATCTTAAATGGTATTATAACCTGTTTAAGTTGTTAACTGGTTAACTTGTCAGGATTGAGTGTTCGGTGCATATTCTTGGCAAACATCTTCGTGAACTTCTTAAATCCTGATCTTGAACAGGGAGCTGAATGCAGCTATGTTCTGTATTAGATACTGTGATTAAGTGGTTGAATAACTGCACTTGAAAGGGATTTAAAATCCTCTTTTATTAAATCACTATTATTTACAAACCACTTCCCAACTCGGGAGGGATACAGAAAGTAAAGACCACACTTGGGTCTAAAATGAACAATCAGATAAATTTAAAACTAAAGCTAAATAGAAATTAAATAGTCGTAGCTCACAGAGCTTATAACGCGAGGTTGGCCTCTAACTAAATGGTGCGTAGCAAGATTTACTAATACTGACGCACTTGGATTTATTTCAATAAGCAATCACGTAAAGCGCTATGGCTTAGAATTTAACTGCTAGCTAGTCAGGAGAACGTCGAATAGAATGATCGTGGTCTGAGTCTAAAAGCTCTATCACACTGAGAGGTTTCTACCTCTATTTTAAATATAACTTGGCTCCACTTTAAATTAGCATAAAGCTGAAAACGCGCGTTTTTCTAACGGGAAGTTGAAAATGAGAAGGGATAGAAAGATTTAAATTAAAATAAAACTTTGTTAGTTTAACTAAAACCTTACAAACTTTCTACACTTTTGGAAAAGTATTATTATATAGAATATTATCTTAGTTCATATTCACTAAATGAGTACACAAATAAGGTAACATATTAATTAAAACATTTACTTGCAACTAAAAGCCTATCATATATAAAAATTTAGAATAACTTGCGAGACGAAGCGTCTGCTAATTGCAAGGGAAAGTATTTAAATCCAAACTTAGTAATGAGTTTCGATACAAAATTTAATAATTTTTCAACCGCTGTAGACACAAGTAATAAATTAATTAGCTTCATTTTCACTATTTAAAGGAATTTAACCTACGAACGAATTTAACGAAGGTTAAACTTAATCTCAGGGGTTAAACTTAAAATTAATGTAAAACTTAAAGGTTAAAAGTAAGAGGTTAAACTTAAAGGTTAACCTTAAAAGGTTAAACTTAATATGCATTGCCGATCAAATACTGGTTTCATAAAATATGGTATTTTTCTGGATTCTAATTTTTTTTTTTTTTTTGTTTTTTTCTTTTCTTAGGATGCTGGAGCGATCGGTGCTCGTGCTGTTAATGTTTATGCAGGCAGCCAGCACCACAGAAGCCTATACACCGTTTTCATTTAGACCTTCCGTTCGGTATGGACACCGGAAAAATGACCCAGGTCGAGTTATTCATAAAATACCGCCAAAGAATCTGGACCTGCCGGCTTCTTCGAACAGTCCGCAGAAATTTTTTGATCAGAACTTTCTCTACCAAGTAATGAATGTTGCCCAGTATCTCCAATGTAAGTAAAAATATTTTAAAAGTTCCACGTGATTGCCATGTAACTCTTAACCAGAAAATCTTCTAGTGAAATTAAACGTAAACACAAGTTTAACTGATTTAAAAACTACTGGTATTACATCGAAGCCAAATGTATACTCAGATTTCATAGTAAGACCTCAATGACCATTAGCATTAAAAAAAAATGTTATGCTTTGATATTATTCGTGTAGTACTTGTACACGAAAAAGTTACGAATTTTTTTTTTTTTTTACACAATTCATGCAAACTTCAGTACTCAGTTCTCTCAGCATATACTACATTCTCGATAATTTCTTATTTTATCTTGACGGGGGAGTCACTATAAATAATAGAAATCATACGGGAGGGAAAAGACTAAGAGACTGAAGCAAATCTATAAGAAATCAACTGGAATTTAGCCAGAGGTCTTCGCAGAAAAGCCTCGATAGCTCTGCTGAATATCACTGCATTTAATATATAATTGTTGGAAATGCTGATTTGGTAATAATTTCTTTTATTCTTCTGTTATTAGAACTGCAAAAATTGCGAGAGCAAGATATAAATAATTTACAAAGGAAAAGAGCTCGATATCTGTTTATTTATGGGGATGTCATCCTGAAGGAACTCTGAGAGAAAACTGAAAACATTATTCACATTTACACAAGCAGAAAACTACGAAAACACTAAGCACTAAAAATCAAGAGTCTGAGTCTTATTTCCAAGAATCCTCAAATCATTCAACTGTCCAGAATGTAACAAAGGCAAATTATAGGAGTTCAGGTTTTTTAGTGACTCAGTTACTGATAGGATCAAAGAGGATGTAAAAGAATATATCCGGGTTGAGGCTGTAAGGAAAGTTAAACTAAGTGGCAGAAAAATTACGATTTTCTACGAAAGATTGCTAACTCTTACAAAACATGATCTTTCTTTATCAAAAGCCTACTACGCTTCTAGGAAACCTTTCTTGACTCGATGATGGTCTTTCGAAAGCAGCTGCATCCCATATCCTCTGGTTCTATTAATAGCTGAGTTATTAAGGGCATTAAAATACGGGTTTCCCCCTTTTTAATTTATAAATCTGAAAGTGGTAAACGTTTCCTAAATAATGCCATAAGTTTGTTTATATCTTCATTATTTTATGAGTTATTAAACATCAAAATGGATCCAGGACTTTATAAACACCCTGTATTTATATATAGATTTATATATAGCATTGTCCTAACATAGGTATTTTGACACAAAATCGGACTTTTTCTGAAATAACATACCGTCTATATATATATACATATATTTCGATTCTACGACTCAAATTATGCCTAGATATTAAATTTTGCAATTTTTGGTGAGAAATTTACGGAAAAATTTTAAAATTTATCTTAGCGGATTTTTTTCAGTTTGCGCCAAAAATAATTCACTTGGCGGAATTCTTAATTTATAGTAACCTAATTACTTTCCTTTTTTTTTCATTGATGCACGAGAGGGAAAAAGGTGCATCGTTCATTTTTTTATAAATAATTTTAACAAAGTCTGTAAGCCGCATTTTCGTTATTATGGCTTATATTAAATACGCCAAATTTCAAAACGCGCCAAAATGTAAATACACGTTATCTTAGGAAATTTCGAATAAAAAACTCTAATTTTTTGCAGGTATGCTTAGAAATACATCTATTTTAAGGTGATCGTAAAATTTTTATACGTTATAATTCAAAAGGTTTTTCGAGAAATTTATAAAAATTATTTAAAAATACAAATTTTAAAAATAAATCACAAAAAATGGGAGAATCAGTTAATAGAAGTTTAATAAAAAAATATTAATAAATATCAAATTCCATTATAATTATATCAAATTCCATTATAACATGAAGTAGCTAAAGTTTTGAAAGCTAGTTTTTTTAAAAACTACGCTTGCGATTTTTACAAAACTGGCAGTTTGGCATAATTTGAGTCGTAAAATCGAAATATGGACAAAATTTGGCATGTCATTTCAGAAAAAGTCTGAATTTTGTGTCAAAATACCTATATTAGAACAAAGCTATATATAAATCTAATACATATTCTACGTCACGCTTTCGAGACATGAAAAACGCAAGTTGAATTTCGTCAATCGGCCCAGTAGAACGGAAGATGTAGAACTGTACTTCCTCCCCCTCTCTTTTTCCTGCAGTGTGCATATCTAGAAACTGATACAATAGACTCTCGATTTTAGAAGCTCAAAAGGATCGCAAAAATGTTCGAGAATTCGAAAGTTCACTGATGCGAATGCGTTTAAAAACTAAAAATGTCTTAAAATGCCGAATTAGGGTCAAAGCTCATATATAAAAAAAAAAAAAAACCTTTAGCAAATCGTAAATTACAGGTTTTTAAACAGGCAACTTCAAGGTATTTAAGCAAGCAAAGTCTGTCAGCAATTTTCTCTAATAATATGTATAAATTTCATCTAACCATGACTTGTTATAATCAATCTCTACACTTCTTAGAGTACACTAATCAAGACTGAATGCTTAATACTAAAAAGGTATTTAATAAATGTTACCACCATTTTTGCAAACAGAAATTTTATAAAAGCATTAATGACTGTACTCAATTTGAAATAAGGCAAATTCTTAAATAATTCAAAACTGAATTGATTAGTTAAGAATTTTTTTTTAAAAATTGGAAAATATATAATATAATATATATAATGCTTACATTTTCTACTAAAAATTAATTATTCAACAAAGTATTATCCTTAATTTTCATTACCTTTTGCCCAAACCTCTAAACATGTCAAAAGTGAACTACTTATGCGTTTCATTTGGCAATAACTTTATCATTGTTATTAATATAAGAGATGAAATTAAAAATTTTTTAAAGGAAAAATTAAGATTTACACTGCTCGACGTTGAAAATGCAACGCCAAGAAGAAGTGGTCAGAAATTTATGCAAATTTTAGAGTAGACGCACGTCACTGAGTTATGCGAATGATGTGAAATGCGCAACTCTCCGACGCACGTGAAGTAAGATATAAGCGAAGGAACGTGCTGAATGGGCAAGATTCGTGTCGTTATTTCTGCCAGAAGAATTATCGAAGAAAGTTGGTTTTTATCCCAAAGGATACGTGTAGTAGGAGAGAATGCCAGGCCGCCGTCAATGAAGGCATTTCCAGCAGATAGACGATTTTATGAGGGGCATGGTGATCGGACTGAGAAGGGCGGGTTGGTCCTTACGTCAAATCGTACCTGATACCAACATGGATGCGAGCACGGTGCATCGGCTATGGCGAACTTGGTTGGAACAAGGGAATGTGGAAAGAAGGAGAGGTACAGGTGCAGCCAGAGTGACGTCAGCACGCGTAGATCAACGCATCCGCCGACAAGCTGTGGCGGTTCCGCAAGTCACTTTTACCGAGATTCTGCAGCATGTGCAAGATACCCTGGATGTTCCCGTGTCGATGGAATCATTTCCCTTCGATTGGTTGAACGTGGCCTGCACTGACGGCATCCGTTAAGAAGACTGTCATTGACCCCACAGCGTAGACGCCAACGTTTAGAATTGTGCTGGACTGGAGCGTTGTAGATGACAGAATGTCGGAACGTCGTGTTCTTTGATGAGTCACGCTTCTGTTTATCCAGTGACAGTCGCCGCATACGTGTGTGGCGTCGATGTGGAGACAGATCTAATCCGGCAGTAACTGTGGAACCCCCACCACGCGACAACGTGGCATAATGGTTTGGGGCGGTATTGCCTACGATTCCAGGTCACCTCTAGTTCGTATTCAGGGCAATATGACGGCCCAGCGATACTTGGATAATGTACTGCTGCCGGTGGCAATCCCCTACCTTCAGGGACTGCCTAATGCAATTTTTCAGCAGGGTAACGCCCGACCACATAGTACTCGCATCTGCCAACATTCTACACATGCTTCCCTGGCCACCGTACTCTCCTGACCTGTCACCAATCGAAGATGTGTGGGATGTGATTGGACACCGTTTGCAGACTCTGTCTGTGCCTCGTTCAGAAGATGAACTGTGGCAAATGGTTGAAAGGGACTGGAGAGCCATCCCTCAGGACTCCATCCGTACTCTTATTGACTCTATGCCTAAGCGTGTTTCTTCGTGCATCGCTGTCCGCGGTGGTCCTACATTCTACTGAGCCGACGCCGTTCTCGCTCTGTATTCTGACTATCATTTTGAAATAAAGATCTCTTATTGCTGCTTGCTGTCTCTGTCTTTTTTCCAAATTTCATCACTTTCTGACCACTCTTTCTTGGTGTTGCATTTTCAATGTCGAGCAGTGTATATCCGAAATATATTTCTTTCAAATTAAATCAGTCAGCACACTACAAATGAAGTTTTTTATTACTACTCATGAAAAAATTAATATATAATAAAGAGTTAAGAATCAAAGTAATATTGTAGTAAGAAATCTATCTTCTCTGTGTGCCCTTAGATTTATTTTTACAAACAGAAATTTTTGATAAAGATCTGCTTTAAAATTACGGTAATGAACTTTGAACCTAATTTAGAAATTTTAGCAACGCGAGAAAATAGCTTTTATGATACCAACCTATAACTGATTTTAATGATTATTTTGAAAGTCTACAACAACAAAATTAAAATGATATCTTAATACAGTGTGTCGGCCAGAGAAGTCATTATAAATGTCAAAACATTCAAAACACCCATCTAAATTTCATTTATCATAGCGGTTAAGTTCGATGTCTTCACGATTTTGTTTGACAAGTCCTTGATTCCAAAGAAATTTCAAAACTGGAAGAATATTTTTTACGCTCCGTATGCAAACTGATTTCGTTATCAGCATGTTTAACGCAAAAATTGCCAAATGAATGATGTGGATGAGGAATGGTTATTAATAAAGGTGAACTGAAATATAGATTTACTTAAAAGGTAGATTATAATCTAAACTTGTACTGTTTCTGAAATCGTCTTATTGATTTGGAACAGTTTTATAATTTATATCCGATGGAATGAGTTTCATGATGATAATTTCATTTTCTGTTTTTAAAGTGAATTTTGCAAAATTTCATTTTGAAATTTCCTCGGCGTTGTTCTAGCTAGACCAGTGGTTCTCAGCTGTTTGTGCTCCGGCGTCCGTCCCTTTCAACCACTGCTAAACAATCATTCCCGTCCTTATACCAAAAGGAAAAAAATTACATATACATTTATTTAAATTTACATTAATTTGTAATATATGTTATAAATTAAACAAGAAAATGTATAGGAAATATTAATACATAGCAAAGCTCGTATAAAGGTAGTTTTTTGTATTTATAAAATAAAACTAAATATTTGAGAGTTAAGTAAAAAGCTGACAGCATTTCCCCCTGAAACTAAGAAATTCACCCTAATTTGAGGGCTTGCAACGAACACTATATATATGAGAAACAGCTTATGAAATGATACGTTGTGAAAGCCACTTTCTAGAAAACTACAAGATCTAAAAATGCACAACGCTAGTCGAAACGTAGCTTTCGTAAAACAGTTACTTAACAGTTTTCGATCCCCATCGAGGCGTGACTTTCGACCTTCTCCCTCTCGAAGGTCACGACCTAAATCGGCAACACATGGAAACTGGTTAGTGGCGACATCTATTGGAAACAAACTTTATTTTCCACAGACAAAATCCTTAGTTTGCTAACAATTAACTTCCAAAATCTGGAAAACGTTTTGCAATTTTTTTAGAAATTTACATCGCTTAAACAGCATAGAATAAAGTAATACTACGGTATATGTTGCAATATTCCTACCCATTTCCACACATTGCAAAAACTATAAAGGTAGTCCTTTGAAGGGTTCTTGTCATATTTAGTTAGGTTCCTATAATTCTGGCTGTGTACCAAACTATCTTTCCCAAAGGTTCCAATACAAATGTTGATAGTCCCTATGTAATTTAAGTTATTCATGTTAAAAATTTGTGCACTTCTTCCCCTATCTAAAATTTCTATTCTTGTAAAAACGTTTAAAATTTAAGAAGAGCTCCAAAATAATGCATAAGTAGAAAGTTAAAAAATAGAACTAAAACTGCAGACTTCTGAAGTCTCTCAGAACTTGCATCTCACAGTCAAAAATTATCGCATTTCTCAATAATAAAATAAGGTACTCTTCTGTTATCGGGATTGGATTTAGAAATGTATGTATGGTATGCGTGTGTGTATGTATGTGCATATATAAGTATAGACGGTCTGAATACGGTCCCGATAACACAAGAGTACTTAAAATTATAGCGTGTAAAAAACATAAAGTTTAATTTGTCTTCAAACTTCTGTTCAAATTTAAACGAAGGATGTATATAGACTTACGTGAAAACGGTAGTCTCCTCAACTAGTAACGAATTCTACTCAAAAGGGCAATCTCACGCTCTGCGAAGGGAAATTACTTCACTTCAGAGTAGTAGACAAAAAACTGCAGCAAAAAGCCGGTGGCAGAAACAGGTGCTCACCTGTTTTTAAAAAATCTGCAACCAGAAGAGTCTGAAAAGTTAAAATTTATGTATTACGTGAATTGATTGGAATTCAGTAAAAAATAATCTCCTTATTTATTAATAATAGCAATTAATATATTAATAAACATATAATAACTATTTAATTACATATAATAAAGCACTCTTGCAAAAATCTGCTTGCAGCATAATTTTATATTTTATAATAGTATATCATACCCCAGTTTAATTTATTAATTAAAATGCATCATTAAAAAAATAATAAAAAATTAGAGAAAGAAAAAATTAGGAAGAGAGAGTGAATGAATATTATTTTACATGGTGGGCAGGAAGGAATGGGCCAGAAAACGTTAATAATTTCTAAGCATAAGGTGGCTCCATCTAGTGATCAACATTTAAACGCATTTTTTAACGTTTATGGATGGAATATTAGTCAAAGAATATGTATTGTTGAAGTTCTTTGTGTTAGTGGTGCCATCTAGTAATAACATTAGTCTCTTACTTGTTTTGAAATCTCGCAACCAGAAGAGTCTGAAAAGTTACAATTTATCTATTATGGGAATTGATTGGAACTCAGTAAAAAAAATCTCCTTATTTCTTAATAATAGCAATTAATATATTAATAAACATATAATATCTATTTAATTAAATATAATAAAGCACTTCTGCGAAAATCTACTTACAACATAATTTTATATATTATAATAGTATAGCATACTCCAGTTTAATTTATTAATTGAAATGCATCATTAAAAAAAAATTAAAGAGAGATAGTGAATGAATATTATTTTACATGGTGGGCAAGAAGGAATGGGCCAGAAAACGTTAATAATTTCTAAGCATAAGGTGGCTCCATCTAGTTATCAACATTCAAACATTTTTTTTAACGTTTATGGATGGAATGTTAATTGAAGAATATATAGTGTTGAAGTTCTTTATGTTAGTGCTGCCATCTAGTAATAGCATTAAAGTTCAGAGATATGATAGGGGATATAGACTAAGGAAAAGCTAGTATATCAAAAACCATATGCAATTTGATAAATAAGCAGTGATAAAAACGAGCAGTTCACAATTTCCTCACCTATTAAAATTTGTTACGTTTTTAAATTTGGGAAATTTTTATAATTACAATCATAAAGACTATATGAGAAACCTTATGTTTGTTGTGCTGCCATCTAGTGACGAGCTTGAAAGATATCTCGTTATGTAATACGTCACTTAAGTACTACAAATGTCAGTGTAACAAGATAGTTTTATGAGTTTAGGGTTAAATATAGCTTATTTCTGAATAATTTAATATCCAAAAACAAGGTGAGAAACTGTGTGGCTAAGATTTTATAAAAATAGATAGAAATGCATCTGTAATGTTAGGAAATGTGAGAATTATTTTTGCTGATATGAATTATAGACAAAAATATTTCAAAACCTCATTCCTTTTTGTTAAATCAACGTACTAAATATGTTCAGCTACAAAATGAGAAACAAATCAGGATATTCATCATGAAGCGATTAACATGACAAACTGGAAAAAAATTTTAAATGCTCAATTTTGTGAGAATTTTTGTCATTACTTGCAACTTTTTCAGTGATTTAATTTGATAATTCATTTTGCATTTCATACTTTATAAATTTAACTCATTTACTGAAGATGAAAAGGCAACATCTCTTTCTTTGCACGGCATAGCATGTACTGATATCTTTTATTTTATATATATATTTATGATTTATATGCAGTGGGAAATTTTGTTTGTACCTTATTCCGCTTCGGTATCTAATGGGGGCCATTGTTGAAAATAAGAAGTTTTATATTCAACTCGGAGTTATTTTATTCAATCTTCAACTTAAGAGCAGTACTTTGAAAACAAAATCTCACTAAATTGAGGAAACGCCATTATTTCTAATGCAACTCATAAATAAAAAAGCTAAACAAAAAAATTTTAATTATAAGATTTAAAAAAAAATCTGAAAGGATTCAGATTTTAGGTTACGTCCAAAGGGATCTTGCTTAATAATATAATAACTTGCCGAACGAAACAAACATTAAACTAAACCCAATACGAACACAAAAACCAACCCAATATAATTCCAATAGTCAACCCAATACAATTCCATTAATCCATCCAGTACAGACCTAATAACCAACACAGTACAATTCCAAAAATTCTAATAGCCAACCCAATGCAATTTCAATTACCAACAAAGAAACATAAGCACTACACTGGTGTGCAAAAATTAAGGACGAAGTCGAAAAATTAGCGTATCAGCTGAACGAAGAGGCAGAGCGGACAGAAAGACCAATCAGGAGATTAAGTAAGGTGATGTACGGTAGCATATGCGCAGACATGCAGGTAGACGTAATGGGGGAGTGTCTGAGTAGTATAAAGCATGTTGTCGGTGTAAGATCAGTATTTCTGGCAAAGAGATTGCACGCCGTATAGCAGTTAAAATCACACCGAGTTGCTGCCTCAGCGAGAAATGGCGAATAATCAATCTGTTAGACGACATCTGGATGCTTTTACCCGAGGTCGAATGATTGGGAAGTTGGAGGAAGGCCGCAGTGTGACAAGTGTGGCTGCAGAGTTCGGAATTGCTCACAGCATCGTTTCACGACTTTGGAGACAATTTCAAACTACAGGAACAGCTATCCGGGGGTTTAATAGTGGTCGTCCACGAGGAACCACACCCGCAGATGACCGGTATATTGCCTTACAGGCCAGGAGAAACAGGCGGCAGACAGCGGGAGAAATCGCTAGACACGCGACACAGGCGTCTGGACGACCGATATCGCGTTTTACCGTGGCCAGAAGACTGCACGGTGGTGGTCTGTTTGCACGACGCCCTGTACGGTGTGTACCTCTAACGCCTGCCCATCGGAGAAGGCGTTCTCTGTGGTGCCGGGAACACCGGAATTGGAGAGACAATGAATGGGGACGAGTACTCTTTACAGATGAGAGCAGATTTAGTCTGAGTTGCGATTCTAGACACATACACATCTGGACAGAGCGGGGAACACGCAATAACCCCTTCAACATCATCAAAAGGGACTGTTTTGGAGGTCGCGGAGTTCTCGTTCGAGCAGACATAATGCTTGGTAGCCGGACCGACCTTCATATCTCCCAAGGAGGTTCGTCACCTGGGACTGCTATTGTAACGAGGTTCTTCTTCCTTACATGCGTCTTTTCACAAGGGCTATGGGTCCTCAGTTCCTCTTCATGGACGACAACGCTCCACCTCATCGCACAGTTACTGTCGAAGAGCTGTTGGAGAGTGAAGATATTGAACACATGGATTGGTCGGCAAGGTCTCTGGATCTAAATCCCGTCAAGCATGTACGGAACTTACTAGGGAGACCCGTGGCAGCACGTAACTTATCGCCAGTAACGATTCCGAAACTGCGATTGGTGCTACAAGAGGAACGAGCAGCAGTGTCTCAACAGCTCATTAACAACCACATATCCAGCATGCACAAATGATGTGAAACCTGCCTAGCAGTCAGGGGAGATCATATCCCCTATTAAAGACCGGATGTTTCTTGCTGGACACCCATCACAGGGATGTTTCGGCCTTCAGTCGCATTGCGCTCCATGCTACTTTTTCAATAAAGCTTCTTTTTATCCCTCTGATTTCTCTTTTAGTAAGTGTTGCTTACATTACTCATGTCCTTACGTATTAGGGATCTTACGGTATTAAATGTGTTGATTTGGAAAGCTTTTGTACAAAGTTATATTGAAAAAACAGTCTCGTCCTTAATTTTTGCACACCAGTGTAAATTGAAAAGTGAATCGGACATTTTTGTGAAACGACGCAAAATGCCCAAACGAAAGTAATAGTCCTTCGGGACTAAGTCCCTTTGGACTAAAAATTTTAAAATTTAAAGGCATTAAAAAAATGCAGTTGTGTATTTTTTTATTTATATTAGTAATTATATAAACACATAATATTTTATATGGAAATTGAAATTTGAATCAGAAATTGTACTTCTAGAATAACTGGGAAATGTACCAAGGTTTAATGCTTATACAATATTAAGAGGGCTCGTACACCTTAAAACCTTTAAGATCTTCGAATATGTTACTGTTTCAAGAATTGGGATAACTTATTTATTTTAAAAGCAATTGCTTTGAACTTTTTACAGCTGACTACATAATATAGTTGGTTGGCAACTAATAACCAGAACGTTTTTGTTGCCACAAATATTTTTATAATTTCTTCTGCTTTGTGAGAAAATTTTTCATGCGCTCTCCGGTCGATAGAAAACATGTGGTCCATGGTTGCTGAACGATTGACCCAGATTACATCCCAAGCTGCCAGCCAGATCAACATTGGCAACGCGTAGAAGCTGCTTGGTCTGCTGTACCCCAAGAACACATCCAAAGTCTCTATGAATCAATGCCGAGGCGTGTGGCAGCGGTGATCTCCAACAATAGCGGTTACTTTGGCTATTGATTCTGGAAGGAACCTTATTTCACAGAAGTCTATAAATTTAATAATTTGATACTTGGTCAACATGTACTAAATAAATTTTGGTGCGATATCTGTTGTCTTTCTTGGTGTTGCAGTTTGGGTGGCCAACAGTGTATTTATGATTTGTACGTTATATGTTTTAAATCAAGTCATAAATAAGATACACTTACATTTTTAGGTTATATCAGACATAACGTTTTATGTCAGATAACCCTTTTTTTCATCAGTCAAACCGACGCATATTAGTAGAATGGTATCATGGCATACGAATCATTATTATCCAATACATTTTGTGC
The DNA here is from genome assembly GCA_000611955.2 of Stegodyphus mimosarum. Lineage (NCBI taxonomy): Eukaryota > Metazoa > Arthropoda > Arachnida > Araneae > Eresidae > Stegodyphus > Stegodyphus mimosarum. Next base: position 141,953 of record KK113959.1, read on the forward strand.
GTCGTTTATGTTCATGTTTCTGTTACAAACGAAGAAGGCATCCTCCTCTAATTCCGAAATAAGTTCCGAGTTAAATACAGCCTATTTCTCCGCAATTCAGTTTCTGAAAGCATGTATAATATTGTAAAGTTAAGATTTTATAAAAAACAGACATGAATGCTTCTGCATTGTTAAAAAATACGAGAATAATTTTCGCTGAAATGAATTATGAACAGTAAACTTTCAAAATTTCTTTAAAAAATTATTCTTTTTTATTAAATTAACATCGAAACTATTATCAGCTAGGAGATAACTAACTACATTTATACCACCCTCCGTTCAATTAAGACCTCTCGGGGATAAACGTCACCCGTCCTGCGATGACATTGCACACCTGCTGGGCCCAAGGTCCCACATCCTCGAGACACCAACAATTTTATCAGGCTCCCTCTGCTAAACGCTCAACGTTTAGCCGACCCACCGCTAAACACGGACCAGTCAAGACCACCGCCTCGGCCGGACCGAGACCACGGTGGGGTGGGCAATGACAACTTAGAGCGATGACTGGCCGTTGATTGAGGCTACCTGCCAGCACTTCACGGGATGCCCCTATCCTTAGGCTTTACATGGAATACCAAGGACAGCAGTGACCAGACTTTCAATGGTCCAGTTTGCTATTTGGCTACCAGTACCCTGGTGGAGGGGACTAACACCACCCGGCCCATGAAGAGCAAGTATGGACTTACCCCATGGACCATCGGGAACTGCCAAGTTCGTAAATTTTATACCCCCGTGGCCGAGACTGCCTAGGTACAGATCCTAGCCAGTAGCTTCGCAGAGTACTCTGCGTCGACCCCCGGGGGGAGCTAGGAGATAAGAGAGACTCGAGAAGTTCCTCGTGATCAAATGGTTAACATGCCAAATAGAAAGAAAAAAAAATTTACAACTAAATTTAAAATGCTCAATTTTGTGACAATTCGTAAATATTTGCAATTTTTTCAATGAACCAACTACATAATGAATTTTGCGTTCACACGTTACAAATTTATATATTCGAGTAGAGTTTGAATTAACAATCAGTCCATTTGGGGACGATCTGATATAGGTTCCTCTTTTGTATAAACAATAAGAAGGGAAAAACTACTACCTTTCATATGCTTATATGCTTTTTAACCTTGCATTTCTCAAATAACACATATATGAATATAAGATTTAAAAATGTTAAGTTTAATGATGGGGAGTTATTGAAACATTTACACCTTGAGTGTATTTTTGTGCAGGAGTGTAACGAAACCCTGTAGCGTTTACGATGAGAGAATTTTAGACGCGCTTTTCCAACGAAGATTTCGAAAATTACCACTGAACATATTTTTGTGTTTGCTCCCAGAGTAATAATTGAAATATCTGTCGCCTGTTCCTTCTGTTCCGCCTTTACAGGCAATCATTTTTTTTTAGTCGAGTTATACTTCTTCTGTGATACGAGCGTCTTTTATTGATACATTTTATTTATAGAAATTGAATGTCATAGCTCTCCTGAACTGACGTCCTTTTCTTTGGTTGAACGTAGCTTATGTATGGTTCTAACAATTGTTTTTCAAGGAAAGTTTCGCATGACAGCTACCCGTATCTTTAAAGATATTTAACGATAGCGAAAGAGTTAATTCTTAGGTTTTTCTTCGTGAATCGTCCGTTTAAAAATATTAATTTTAAAGATTATTTTTCTGAATGGTGTCACGTTATCAAAATTTTTCGGGTCTAAAAGCTCCCTTACATGATTAATTTCTTGAACTGCAAGCATAGGACTACAACAAATCGTTTGTAAGATATTTAATTTGTCACTTTCTTCCGCAAACATCTTGTAAGATACGCATATTTATACGAAACTACCAATATATAGGGTGTTTATAAAGTCCCGGACCCCTTTTGATGTTTAATAACTCATAAAAATTAATAACATAAATGGTTAGATAGACTCAAAAAGTTTCATGACCCTTGTCAATGAACTTCCACGTGTGCCCCCTTCGTCGCACGGAGAATGTCGAGTCGATATTTAATTTCACGCCAGGTACCGGCAAGCATGTCGGTATCCACAGAGGCTATTGCGGTTGTCATTCTGACTTTTAGGTCATCCATGTTCGACACTCCTCCTGTAAACATCCCATACAAAAGTACTAGAACAAACACATCAAAAGTAAACATAACATTGCAATAGTTGCAAAGAAGAACAAAAGAGAGAAAAATGCAGTTAATAAGCAGAAGATATTTAGAAAAGTACAGATATTTAGACTGGAAAATGAAATTACCTGAAATGAACCACACGCGCAGACGATATTTACAAAAGTAAAGATATTCAAACCTGAAAGGAAAATAGATAAGTTATTCCATCAATAAATGCCAAATGTTTGTTTATATCTTCATTATTTTATGAGTTATTAAACGTCAAAATGGGTCCGGGGCTTTATAAACACCCTGTATATTTATGATTTATATGTTAGATGCTTTAAATCAAGTCATATTTCAAATGCTCTCATCTAGTTATAAGAATCGTTAGGTTATATATTTAGGTTGTATTAAACGTAATGGTTTTACCGTATTTAACATTGACTATTTTTTTCAATGATAACATAGTAATTTACATGATAAATTTCTCATTTCATGCATTATGAATTTAACTCATTTAATTTAAAATTAAAAGATAATTTCTGGTATGGCGCACGTAATATAAAATATTAACAAAATTTTTTAATGACAAAATAAACCGAAATGTTTAAGTGATTCGTGTAATTTTTTATTTTGAAAATTTAAATAACGATTAAATTTGTTCACTTTCACGTTTTGTAGCCTATGGAGTATGCGGTTGAGTATGGCATACACGTTAGCTTCATTGAAAACATTCTAAGGCATTCCTTTAGCAGTTAATTGTCTTTTAAGAACTGTAAATATTACATTCTCTTCCTATTGTTACGGATTCCATATTTATTTGGCTATTTATTTAGCATTGTAATTAAAATTGCTTTATCTTCCCGTGCAATGCAGATGATTTTTGAAGAGAAAGCTACGTCGGAAAAATAAAAATAAAAGAGCGCGTGCATTTAATATTTAACAAATAAATATCTCGCAATTACTGTTGCCATCCAGAAAAATCTAGAAAAATCGAGATTGTTCTAGTGATTTTTAAAAAGCTTATAAAAGCCGAATTGAAACACCTCATCTCGGTTGTAGTTGTAGCTGTTTAAAGCGAACTGCTGGTTGTTTACCTAATACTCTAGCGATTTCGCTGTGAGATAGAATTCTTTTATCTGTTTTGAATTGAGTTTTGCTAAACGTTTGAGATATTGTGCGAATATCTCTGAAGAAATATTTCAGCATTTTGATTTATTTCTTGTGGAAAGAATAAATTTTGTTAACTTTTTAACGTTTTGTGCATTCAATCCATAACGAACCCGTACGCACGCAACACTATGTTTTATAACATTACATTATTCTTTCAAAAATTAAGTGAGATAAATTGTAAAACATTTTCTTCATGATTCTTATTCACTGTCAGAGTTTGGCTTCTACCTTGTTCTGCTGGGAGTCTAAGATGTGTCATTGTTGAAAGAAAAAAAAGAAATTTTATTCAACTCAGTGGTGTCTTAATGCTACCTTCAGCTTAGGAGCTTACTTTAAAACAGAAAGCCAATAAATCGAGGAAGCTTCATCACTTTCGATGAACTTCATAAATAGGAAAGCTAAGCAATTTTTCTTCAATTCTAAAAATTCCTTACAAAATTTTTAATAAACATTTTTAGAAAATATTCATTTTATATTTTCGACTAGTCATAATCATTGCAGAAATTCAATTTCTGCAATTTAATTTGTCACTCACCTGGTTAAAGACACTCAGAACAATCACTGTATCACAGAAAATAATCCCTGTATATCTGTATCACAGATCTTTGTTCTGCAGAGCTGCAGGCAGTTATGCGCTTCTGAAATATGATGAAATAATTTTAGTCTTCATTTGCAGCAGCAGTCTCCCACTAAACTCACATACTGGAAAATGATCAGCATCAGAAGCTATGTTATATGGAATTAATTGTGTCAGAAAGCTTATATGCATAATTTAGCACATTTTAACTTCTCAGTTTCAAATTAACATATTTGCTGTGTAAGCTTTAAAATTGTTCAGTATAACAATGGAGAGTTAGTGAAGCATCTTGTTCTGGTTTAGGCCTTGCGTTTATGTTTTTGGAGATATATAGGAAATACCTATATTCCAACACGATGAGATAACATCAGGCGGGTTTTACCGAGCGAACTTCTAAAATTATTAACCCCTTAATAATTATAGATATTAATAACTGCCGCGGAAAACGCACAAGATTCACTCCCGTTTTTTACACAGGCGCGCGTAGTTATGCGATGTATTATGTGGGAAATAAGTGCAAGTTTTGTTGTCTAAAACCTATTTACTTGAGAAAAAATGATAATACAAAATTTAATGTTTAGAGTAGCAGTATAATGAAAAAGATGGAAGTATAATAAAAATTATGTTTGTGTAATAAAAAACATTCCCCAAAAATGGAGTTTCGATCAATTTATTTTTAAACCAGGTATCAGGTTTCAGTGTTATACCTTGCAAAATCAGTATACCTAAATGGAAAGCGTGCAGGCGGCATAGGAAAGTTTTTCATATCAAGTCGTACCTAACGTGGAGCATCTTTCGAAAAATAGTCACAATCCTCTTCATCTGACGTAATATTATATTCTGAGATGTCCGATCCTGAAGATGACGGAAAGTAATCATCTATTTCACTGTCGTACATATTCGTAAAAAAGCACCTATTACAAACAGTAAACGAAAAGGGAAGACACGCAATAAAAAATGCGTTTTACGCAAACAAAAACGTGACCAATAGCTGGGCAGTCATTACTTGCACCGTTCCAGAAACATCCCCTTCTCCATGTCTTCCCACCTTCTCTGAAATAGTGTCCTCCTTTGCATACTCTGTCAAGGTCATTGTGATGTTGCATTCCAAAACTTTGCGATTAATTTTACTGGTAGCAGCGCAAAGCAAATGATAGCATTTCGGAAGGGCGTATATATACGCCCGGGGCAGTTAACGCATCGGCTGAGCAGTTAAGGGGCAGTTAAGGGGTTAATAAATATTTTTTGCTTCTAAACCGTAGCTGAAAAAATAGTTCTCTAAATTACAGTTTTACAGTCAGGCAGTTTTATTAATGAATGAGTTATAATTCTTCTACGACACCAGAATCTTTGTAATGGGTGAATTATTGATAAACTTTCTTCACAGGAATTTGATGTCACAGGACCCCTGAATCGGGGTCTTTTTCTTTGGATGAAAGTAGTGAGTTCCCGTACGATTTTGACAGTTTTTTTTCAGTGAAGAGGCTATTCATGCAACAGACTGGATTATATATAGACTTTATTAAAAAAAGTTTAGCGCGATAACGAATGTCATTACTTGTGTCTTTCTCCATAGAGCGCCGTTTAAATACTTTAATTTCAGTGATTTTGTGCTAAAAAGTGTCGCGTTATCAAGATTATTTTGGTTTAAAACAACCCTTTCTGATTCCTTCTCGAACTGGACGTATAATAGTACAACCAAGCTTTCACAAGCTATTTAATCTTCCAATTTGTTTTTCAAACATTTTGCAGAGACATATATTCCAAGGATGTTAATGACTTGTATGTTAGATGCTATAAATCAAGTCATGAATAAAATACACTCATCCTGTTGTAAGAAGTGTTAAGTTACATATTAGGCTTATTATAACTGTTTGTTTTGCCATCAGTCAAACGAAAGCAAATTTTTAAAATGATATCTCCACTTTCGAATCAAAATTGTCTAATAAAATTATGTCTCGCTTTGTAAATGAAAGAGGCATCTGTATTTCCCCCACCAGTTTTATCGTTTGTTAGCTGGCATATCGCTCAAAAGTTTAACATCACTCTTTGTTTATTCAGTTATTTAAATGGTAAGTGAAAGCAATTATTACGTTCACCCACTTGCTAACTGAAGGCAACTAAACTCATTACTGCAAATTCAAAAATTTATGACGGCGTGTTTTTAAGGTAAGTAACTGAGCTATAGTTCGACAGCCTCATCCGCACAAGCGTCTAGACCCAAACCTCACTTTTGCTCATTGCCCGGTTTTCGGAATGACAGAAGGAAAAAGGGAATTTCGTTCAAGCGCTCACAAATGCTCATGTTGAATTTCATCCAAGCGCTCACAATTGCTCACGTTCGAAGACCGCGTGCTTATGTTGCTATCGCTTTAAATGCTAACGAATATGTGTTAGTGGTGCTATATTTACTTAGCTTAGTTTTCTTAAAAATAAACTGGCTAATTTTATTCTGTATGTTGTGGAAGATTAAATGTGTATAAAATTTCCATTTGTAACTTGTGCAAAAGCTTGTCTGAATGCAAATATTTCGCATATTTATATTATCCAATATGAGCAGGCGATCCCATGCCAGCAGGCTAATAAATTTTGGCTAATTAATTGTTAAATACAGTAATTTAAATCTCATCTCTATAATGGGTAAATAAGGGCATTATCGGACTTTTGTATGAGGAAAATGAAGAGTTTTGCTTTTCATTAGCAACTTTGATATAGACTACAATTCCCTCTACTCAAAATCCCTTTTCCCTTCTTCATTTCCCAGAGAAGGGATAAAACCGGTTATGAGCAAAAGTGAGGTTTGGGGTCTACACGCTTGTCGCATCCGCGACCATGAGCGCAAACACGCATGCGCCATTCGGACCGAATTATTCTCAAAATAGGGTAAAAGGATGGAGACTTTCTTTCCCTCCATTCTGTCTTTCCTGAGAACAGAAGACTTTCACGTGACCTTTCACGTCGCAGCAAGCAATAACGCTCGTTTTGGAAGAGTCCATATGCTTTGGCAGAATGCCAGCCAGGGTTGCGTTTAAAACGGTTGAACTACATCTTGATTTTTTATTATTCTGGGTATCAGCAAGCTACGAAGAAAAACCTTTATTTATAAGAATTTATTTAAAAGCTGCTTTTAGCTTGTGACGTTCTGGTTTATTATTATGACTAGGAGCTGAAAGGTTTAACTGGAAATCTCGTTATGCTTAAAATGCCTTGTACTCAGTCCCATCTTAACAACGTTATGGGTCGCCGGGCAAACCAATGTTTTGTGGCCCTACGGCGATCACTTCAACAACTTTATTAAAAAGAATGAAAACTTTTTAAGTTATTAATTACTTAATAAGATTTTTATAATTTTAAAGCTTTAACCACATGTTAAAGAATCGTCCAACAATTGGATTTAATTTAGATGTCAGAAAATTTTCATCATAATTATTTCCTTCTTTTTTATATTAAATTAATATTTTAAATTATTTTCTTATTACTTCTTTAATTAATTAAATTTTTTTTTAGCCTTGCCATCCAGCTGCCATTTCGAAGGTACTAGGTATTCTTGTAACATTGGTTTGGGCTGTATTTTTCAAGGTCAACGTCCTGTAGATTTGTGTAATGGTGGACTACTGTGGAGTTGTTGTGTTCCTAGAAACGTCGTGCCATCCCTTGTCAACTTAGTCAACGAGCCTGGCAAGTAAACTTTTACTTGATAGATAATAAATTTCAAAATTAACATGTGCTTAAATTGTAACAAATCAAAAGCAAAATCTATCAGTTCATATATCTGTACTTCTAAACTGCAACAAAGGAAATTCTAGTAATGTAAACTACACTAGATTAGCCTTCTGGGCATAAAATTCATCCATTTAAAATTCACAGCCTTAGGTCGAATAAGCTGAATGATTTCCTATATAATATCTTCGTTTTTCTCTCTCTCTCTCTCTGTATATATATATATTTATATATACATAATTGATATCCTGTGTAATCAATAACATTGAATCAAAATTATTTTCTTAATTCAAAGTGCAGAAGTTTTAAACGAGGCCTTCTATAAACTTTGCAAAGAAAGATATGAAAAAGTTTTTAAAGCGAAAGATGCCAGAAGGAAAGCCTGTAACAAATTCATAATGGTATCATAGTATTGAAGACTTATGTGAGTTTTATCCTAAATGTAAGCAATATAAAATAGTATTTTTATAATAGTTATTAAATTATGTGATAGTTTAATAGAAAATCATTATCTAAATTTGTCAGGACTGAGTGTTCGGTGCATATTCTTGGAAAACATCTTCGTGACAGTCACTGAGTCCTGATCTTGAACAGTGAGCTGAATGCAGCTATGTTCTGTGGTAGAAAACTTGTGAGTAAGTGGTAGAAGAACTACACTTCAGAGGGATTTAAAATTCACTTTTATTAGGCCACAATTATTTACAGCCACTTCCAAACTCCGGAGGGATACAGAAAAAAAAAGACCGCGCTTGGGTCTAGAATGAACAATCAAATTAAATTTAAACTAAAGCTAATTAGAAATTAAGTAGTCGTTGCTCACAGAGCTATGAACGCGAGGTTGGCCTCTAAACTAAAGGGTGCGTAGCAAGATTTAACTAATACTGACGCACTTGGAATTGCTTCAATAAGCAATCATGTAACAGCGTTATGGCTTAGAATTTAAATACTAGCTAATCAGGCGAACGTCGAATAGAGTAACAGTGATCTGAGACTAAAAGCTCTCTCACACTGAAAGGTTTCTACCTTTCGTTTAAATACTACTTGGCTCCACTTCAAATTAGCATAAAGCTTAAACGCGAGGCTTATTCTAACGGGAAGTTGAAATGAGAAGGGATAGAAAGCGTTAAATTAAAATAAAATTTTGTTAGTTTAACTAAAATCTTACAACTTGTAAGGTTCTACTGTCTATCTGTTGTGTAGAATCTTGAGAAATAGTGATTGCACCGAAGAAAGGTTAAAAATACCCTTTATTAAACTTTTTAAATTACTTACAATGCGTCAACAGGACGCTAACATACTACGCCTCTACTTGGCGGTAACTAAAACAGTAGAATAAAAACTCAAAATTGGAGATATTCACAAGTAGTGACAAGGCTACAGGGCTAATTAAACTACAGGGCTCATACAATCCTGTATCCTACAGTACGTAAATGAGTCTAGTGGCAGCAAAAGAATAGCTATAAAGCCACGCCTAAGCAGCGATAACTGCTAAGCAGAAGCTTGCGTATAAGCACGCACGGAGATTTCCCAAACTCTCTCTCTCTCTACTGGAACGTCGATATTTAACTTATTCTTCCACTGGTAGAATTTGCATTTCTTTCGCGTGCTACCAAATTTAAATATTCTGGCACTGACAATTAGGGGAATGAAGACTTATAGGAAAGTAACTTAAAATTAAATTTTAACTGGTTATTTAAAATAAATATAAATCCCTACAAACTGTAGCCGAAGATGAGTGACACATTACTTCTAATTTTGTGAAACATGAAATTTAGATTTCTGCTTATCTGTAACACCGTAGAATTATTCACGTTTTTACTTAGCAATAAACTCTATTTTATAATATGAATGACTTATTGTCATGTAAAATTTAACTATCTGAGTATAAGTGTTAAATTTCTGATGTACCCATAACTGTCGAAAACTATAAAATAATGGCTAAACTAATAAAGAAAATGAAAATATTATTCTTCACGCTTATGGTATGTGATTAAACGAATCTGTGATGAACACTCAGTTATAAACTTGGCAATAATAATCATGATCAAATTTAATTAATATATTATTTCTCTTATTATTAAATCGGTAATGTGTGTAGGAGCGAAAGTCTATATTTGGTCCTTGCAGGATGCATACGGGTCATGTATAAGTACTATTTTTTTTATTAGTTTTCAAATTGTTATCAAACATTTCTGCGTTTATGGAATTGGTAAGTTCATATTCGTTTTCCACATCTGAATTCATAACTAAATGCTCTTGGATTTGTAAAAGATTTTGTGTTTCAAAAGGATATTTTTATCATTTATATTATTTAAAAATGCATATAATATTTCCTGATACCAGAATAATCTTTTTGAATGTAAAACATACCAAATGCACCGAATGTAAATTGCACCGAATGTAATAACATTTATTTATCATTATAATATACTCCTTATTTCCCTGATATTTTTGAAAAGTTAAAGTGCGAGCTATAAAAATATCATTCTTCACGCTTAATTTCACAAAATAATTAACAATGCATTTTAAGAATTTAAAAATAAAATGGTTTAGCGGTAGTTTAGCGTGAGTAGGAAATTAAATGCTATTAAAAGAGGAAAAAAAGAGATAAAGAAACTATTTAATGCATATTAAAGAGAATGAAAATATCATTCTTCACGCTTAATTTCACAAAATAATTAACAATGCATTTTAAGAATTTAAAAATAAAGTGGTTTAGCGGTAGTTTAGCCTGTGTAGGAAATTAAATGCTAATAAAAGCGGAAAAAAGAGATAAAGAAACCATTTATTGCATAATAAAGAAAATGAAAATTTCATTCTTCACGCTGAATTTCACAAATTTTCACAAAATTTTGAATTTTGTTTTTTTTATATGTAAACTATTTATTACTTGTATATCTTCTAAAGTAATCTTCTTATAGTATTTTCATAAAAATTAATATAAAATTCTGTAAAACGTAATAAAACAAAAATTATTAAGTAGAAATTTTAAATTCCATCTATATATTATAAAATTTCGTTCATGTAATATAAAATGTCATCAAACATTGCTGTTTTCTGATAAACTGTAACACTTTTGACACATTGAAAAATTGCGTTCTTGCTTCATTTTGTATTCAAAAATGACTACGTTTCATTTTTAGAAAGCTTGATAACGTTTCATTGCGTTTGCTAACGTTTTCTTTTTCAGTTTCGGAAATTTTAAAAAGAAAAAAAAATCGCTTTCCAGGAAAAAAAACCTTTACTGTCACCCAGCAGATTCTTAAAGGAAAAACTTTATCATTTTCGTTGCGTTTTATTCATTCTTTCCATTCTGCGTGTCCCTAGCAAGTTCGCTTCACCCTTTGCGAATATCTAATTGTTTTGAACTTTCTTCTGTTTCTTTTTCGCTGGACTGCATTCCAAATCTCGTTATTTCCGACCCTTCGTTCTTTGGATCTGCGTTCCTTCGTGGGGCTTCAGCTTTCAACTGAAATAAGAATTCCGCAATGAAAAAGAAACTCTCGCCCTTCCTCCTTCCAACAGCAAAAATAATATAAATTCGAGCTGAGTCAATGTCCCGATTGCCATCGTTGTCAATAATCCGTTTCCTAAAAGAAATGTAGCCAATGAATGACATCATCGTAAAATTAAACTCATGACACATTGCTCCTCTTCGTTGTGCCCTCCATAATGAACATACTGTTGCGAAAAATTCGGCGGTTGCGCCTGTATGTAAGCTTTCCGGCATAGCACTAGGGTTACCATAAAATAATGTATGGGAGGGTTGCCGGATTAGCGACTTTATCGCCCATTTGATGACCAAATCGGCGATATCCCATGGTCCAATCGGGAAGCTTCTAGAATAACTTCCTGTCGAGATATTTCTCGAAACGTGTGGAACCTAAGGAAAAGCTATATAAACCCCTGCGTTTCTGAGAGCCGGCATTGTGAGAATAGCTGCTTACTGTGAGTGCTAAGCTACGTGAGAGTTTTGTGAACGGAAAGCGATCGAGATAGTGCTTTGCCGTGAAGCTGCCTTTACAGTAGAGCTTGGCAGTGGAGCTTGGCCTTTACAGTAGAGCTTACAGTAGAGCTTGGTGATTGTTCCACGGTGTTAGTGTTGCCGTGAAGCTACCTTTACAGTTACAGCCTGAAGCTGTGTTGCTGATTGTTTCAGCTTATTTATTGTAGATTTTCGACGCTTTTAAAGGTAATTTTGGAACTGGGCTGTAAATAGTGATTCTTGTAAATAAGTTGTTGCGTTATACGGGTTCGTGGATTTGAGAGTATCCGATGAAAACACGATGCAGAACAGAAGCTTCCCGATTGGACCATGGGATATCGCCAATTTGGTCGCCAAATAGGCGATAAAGTCGCTAATCTGGCAACCCTCCCATACACTATTTTATGGCAACCCTAGTGTTATGCCGGAAAGCTTACATACAGGCGCAACAGACGAAATTTTCGCAACAATACGGTACGAGCCGGTTGCGGTGCTGCCTTATACAGCACAGTTTCGGATATTACGCTATGGTTAAACGATACTGGCATTATGAATTTGACAAAAAAAATTAAGCCTCAAAGAAATTTTACGGTCTAATGAAATAGAGAGCAAAGACGAATGAGAAAGGTACTTGGCCACCAACATGCGTTGAAAATTTATAAAATACGTCGAGGCTGTGACTCGAAGCTCAAAATGAGGATTTCGCTGAAGCGGTGCAATTATTCTCTTCCAAAAATTTATAATTTTCAAAAAATAATTGCGTTTTAAAAGTAGCTGAAAGTTTCGAAAACTTTTTCAATATTATTTTATGAAATATGTATAGATAACGAGATTTTGATCTACATTTTCATACATACATATAGCTGTAAGTATATTCTTTTGATATTCTATGTGCTATATTTTGCCATTTCCTGTTTTGTTTGCTGTTTTGTGGTTGTATAATTGGTATTCATAAAAGGGTTTACGAGTATGAAGCATGCATTACTCTTTTATTCGGTAGAAGTATCAGAGTAAGGAGAACATAATTTTCATTGTAATGCTAGTAGCCTTATAACGTGAATTTGATTGCCCCCAGCGAACGATTTCGTACCAACAGCAGTAATAGCATCATATGGCACGGGAGCCCGTAACCTGGGAAAAAGAGCAAACTTTGAATTTTATGACATTCAGCCAGAATGGAGCATCATTCAATATTGATTCTCTTTTAATGTTTTTCTAAAACTGAGTAATAAATTGTCACTTTCAATAAAAAAGGCCATCTTGATCTCCAGATTTTGAAACGTCTACCTTTTGACTATAAGGCACTTGAGATCACCAGTACACGAAGCATTTAGCGTTACTGGTTACTTCACAAAAGGATGCTACGAGACAGTGTCACAGAGTGTATTAGTTTTTTCTATAGAAAAAAAAGCTGCTCATGCATGTTATCTCATCTTCGGGCAACTGTCAATGATGATGATTGCCATAATGAACTTTTATTATGAGGTTGTCGTGTTTTATGTATTTATGTTACACCGTTTGTTTTATGTGTGAAGAGCTATCCGCGAACATAAATGAAAAAAAAAAATGCATGATAGAATTCGTTAAAAACTGTTCACGATCTTATACGTTTATGTGCTATTGACTCTATTATACACAAAAATTTTCCTGAAGTACAATTTTTAAATTTCACTGGCTTATGGATCACTCTGTATTTTGCTGGATTCGCAACAGCTTCGTGTTTTGCCATGGTTGCCAAGGTATTTCCTTTTAAAGCTATCAGATTTGTCAACTTTTACTACAACTGACATATGGTAGCATATTTGCGAACTTTTGCTTCAACGGAAATAACATTCTAATTCGAAGATTCAAAGAAAAAGTGTTTTTGCACTCCGTGAAATGCAGGAAAAAAAAGTCTGAAATGTTTCAGATTTTAAATTACGTCCAAAGGGGCGTTTTTTTAACGTCTTGTGTGTTTCCTTTATTTTATTAAAGACCACGTTCTTCGCACTTAAACCATAAAATTCAGTTCAACAGCAAGATCGCAAAATAATTTTAAAATGAGCATATCTTTAAAATTTCCGATACACAGTTCCGCGCGCTGGAGATAAAAAAAATTTTTTCCCCCATAGAGTGTTGCCATTGCTCGCTTTTCAATATTTGAGTTTGTTCATCAAAAATTCCTTAAAGTTTTACAAAATATGAAATAGATAATAAAACAAATTCCAAATTCCAAATTTGGGCTTCCAGATGTCCATATTCGGATGGAAACGTACGTTATTCAATATTAGATGCCTAGAGGTACCGTTGTTTTATCACTATGCGAGAAACATACATACATTTATGCAGATTCTTCATCGTTTAATTTCTTTAAATATAATACAGGCCGATAATGTTTGGTGGCAACAATTTGAAAAGTGAATCGGACATTTATAGTGAATCAACGCAAAATGCCAAAACGAAAACAATAATCCTTCTGGGACAAAGCCCCTTTGGACTAAAAATCATGTAACTCAGAGAAAATAAGGAGCACTGAAGAAGAGGTAGAAACTGAAAACAGTGAGGCATTTTTCAAATATTATTTTATATTCAAATATATCTCGAAGATGCAGTAGTCTATAGCTGAGCTGTATGTTCTTTAAAATGTTATCGCAATAAATATATGTTTTCTTCAGTGACGTCGGCATAATCAAAGTATCGCGAGCACTAAAATTGGGTAGAGTTTGTTAATGAAATGCATGTAAAATTGATAATCGGCTTGATTTAGCACATATGCAATAAATACCTCATTGGCAGCTGTAGAATAATTTTGATTCTTTCTGTCAGTATTTTTCTAACTTCAAGAACTTGAAGAACAGTTATTTGCAACGCTTCTGGAAGAATATCTGTAGCTTAAAGACAGGCTATGTCTCTATAGTTTACTTTCCAAAGTTATCAGTAATTAATGACAGTATTTAATTTGTTTTCTAATTTCTTGTACCAAACATTTATTAAACCACAAAAATATTCCGGATTTTTTTTTTTTTTTTTTTTTTTTT
>KK113959.1:157318-201691 GCA_000611955.2 Stegodyphus mimosarum
TTAGGGAGTTATTCTGAGCACTAAATTCTCAAATCCATGAGGAACAACAATTTACAATAAGATTACAAAATAATACAAAGCAATTACAAAACTCAAATTCATTAGAATTTTTTAATAAAATACTTCCACAATAGTATCCTCTATATTACATAAAAGCTCTTAAACTCCAAAAATATTATCACTTTTAAGTTAATATAATAAAACTAAAATGTTCATAACCATCCTTAATTCCTAGTAATTTCCATTCAATACCTTATCAACTCTCAATTCCAATAATTGATTTATTGCTGTTGATGATACTCAATATATCTTTCGCAAACTGTTTAAATTTGGAGTTTTTAATTCTAAGTTCATTAGTACTTGTAATTCCATATTTCGTCCTCACCCCCTGAGTAAGTGCACAGAACTCGACGAAGTATTCTGCGGTTCCAACTTGATCACAAATGAGGCATTTATCGTTGCCCTGGAGGTGGAATCTGCTTAAATAAGAGGGGAACCTCCCATGATTAGTAATGATCTGGTTAACGTCTGTATCTTTATAAACCCTCATCTTAGTTCAAACTTCTATATCTTTCATATACACTCACGTTTGTGAAAATTGCAACACCAAGAAGGAATCGTCATAATTGAATGCAATTTAATACACAGTTGAGTGGTAGTGGTACAAATAAATGATTAAATGTTCAAAGCAAACAAACAAGAACAAGAGATCAGAATCAGTATTTTGTGTGGCCACCACGCGCCGCAATAAGTGCTGCTACACAACGTGGCATGGAGTCAAACAAAGTTTGAATGTCTGACTGAGGAAGAGCATTCCATATCGTTTGTACGCGTACCCAAAGTTCGTCTGCAGACGCAACAGGACGAGGATCACGAGCAAGACGCCGACCAATGACATCCCACACATGTTCAATTGGCGACATATCCGGGGAACATGCAGGCCAAGGAAGAAGCTGTACCTGCTGCGCTGCAAAGAAGGATTTAACAATCCGAGCAGTATGAGGGCGGGCATTGTCCTGTTGAAATACAGCGCCTGGCAAGCTTTGAAGGAAGGGAACAGCTTCGGGCTGTAGAACTTCACGGATATACCGGTTGCTGTTCAGATTGCCCACAATTCGTAGCAATTGAGATCGTCTATGATATGCTATGGCGCCCCAGACCATAACTCCGGGTGTTCGTCCACTGTGGCGTTCGATAATGCACTCCGGAAGGTGGCGTTCACCGGCATAGCGTCTGACACGAATGCGGCCATCATGGTACCACAAATTAAAGCGGGATTCGTCAGAAAACACGACATGCTGCCAATCAGCACGCCAGTCTCTATGCTGATTGGCCCATTGTAGCCGCAGGCGGCGATGGTCGTGCGTTAGGGGGATCCTGTATAAAGGAGTCCGTGCGCGCAGTCCACACTGCAGCAGACGTCTACGAATTGATGAAGCACACAATGAAACACCTGTAGCTATTGACCACAGTGCTGCCAATTGTCTAGAGGAAGCTGTACGGTCCGTCCGCGCCATGCGGACCAGGTGTCTATCATCGCGAGCTGACGTCACATTTCGGGGTCCACTCCCGGATTTCCGAGTTGTCCGACACTCGTCCGTCCACTGCTTCCAAACGCGCATCACTGTGCTGCTGTTACGCTGCACACGAGAGGCTACTGCACGATACGACAATCCAGCTTCACGAAGGCCGATGATTCTCCCTCGTTCAAACTCTGTAAGTTGTTCAAATCTCGCTCTCTTTCGTCGACGAGGCATAAGTACAGATTGAGTTAACGTTTACCACTAGCAGATAACCACCGATAACCATACACGCCTCACTACAGCCGTCTATTTATTCGAATCCATCAGCCGTTCAGAGGGCGCTGCTCAGCATACGCATGCGCTACGGATTTGCAATTCTAATCATTTGCATATCATGCGCTACTTTGCATTTCCTGAAAATTTCAGCTCACTCGCGTAAGTCCTTCATGGTGTTGCAATTTTCACAAACGTGAGTGTATATACCGGCAAGGCTGTATATATACGTCCTAGAATATTCTTTTTGTGATGTCTGTAAGAACATATATATACATGCATTTTGAAACATGTACAAGAAATTAAGGCAATACATTAAAAGCACATAAATCTAGGTATAAACGTCTAGGGCAATTTTGGAACTAAAATCAAGAAAATACTTCTTTCTCATGGCAATTTTCTGAAATTCTGGCTTTCTTTGTGAAACTCCGTGTCGCTCAGAGGTACATGCACTACTTTCATCATCAAAGAAATCAAAAACATTAAAAGAAATCAGTTTTTAACAAATCTGCAGTCACAGAATCTAAATTCTGGAAAAGAAATATTCTTATCAAATTTCGAACGTGACTTTTGTTTGAATTCTTAAATGTTCCCTCCTCTAGGCACGTGAAGTGTTATTCAACTTGTTTTCATGACAAATGAATTTCGTTTGAGCCCACCTAAATCTGATAAATCCTTGTTTTCAAAGCTGTGGTCACATTTGCTACCTACGAAAACTATAACAACTTTTTCCGTTCTGCATACAAATGGCTACTTATCTTCGTACAGATAAATCGGCTCCTTGGGTTAATACACCTGTGAGAGCCGAATTTCAAAGTCGTAATATATCTCCAAACCAAAGGTCAAGCAAAATATTCCTATTTCATTCGGTTCAATAAATTTCTGTTATCTGTATTTTCTTATATTTTTACAAGACGAAAAGTTTAACTTCGGGTCTTAGTGATTTTTCCCTTCTAGAACGAAACGGTTGCGTTGTCCTTGATAGCGAACTTGCTGATCTATAATAGCATCTTACCATAAGGATTAGTTAAAGAGGAACATCTTATTTAAAAGCGGATACTTAACCGCTGTGGCGAGTTTTATGATAATTAACCGATTATTCCAAGATTTTGAGCTAGGCTATAAATTCTACTTTTTGTTGGCTCTCACAAGGATGTAAATGATATACTTGTATTTAAGAACAGGGTTCCTGGAAGTTAGGGAGCTTTGCAACTAAAATTATCCGGCGAAAGCCAATTTGCTAGCCGAGTTTAGTCGCGCATTAAATTAAAACTGAGCAGACGCTTGTTAGGCTTTTGCAATTGTAAATACTTAGCATCCAAATAATTTGAATTTTAAGCTCATATTTCTGTTATCTAAAATTCCGCGGGCTGTAGAGATTTAAACTGTAAACACAAACCTTGTATATGTTCAGTTTAAAATTTTAAGTAAAAAAAACGTTTACATTTTCTGTAAACGTAGTCAGTTGTTATTTTCCTAGACGAGGCGATAACTCGCCTGACACTCTCTATATGGTTTAAGAATTAAGAGTAAAATTAATTAAGGAATTAATTAAGGAAGGAAACCCCACAGGTGAATAGCCATGTTTTTAAATGGATTGGGAAATGCCATTTATGAAGAAGAGCCAGAATAAGCGCAACTTTCTGAGAGCACCTGGGCTCCGTTGATTTAGCCACCGGCGGGGGGCACAATTATTAGACACCGTAACTCCATTAGTGCCGTTATATCGATGTGCCAAATAATCTTAACATTTCACATGAGTGAAACCTGCAAAGAAACTGTCGTTATAAAATGATTTTAATTAATTGGTTACTTATCAGGCTAGATGAAATGAATGATATTTATTACATTTCTATACATGAAAGGATATTTCAGAATGAATACATTTTATGTCTACTCCAAAAATGCTTTTTAATTAATAATTACCCATCTTAGAAAGAGTCTCGGAGTATATTAACGTTTTCACTACAAAAACTAAAATATAATACAATCTACGTCACCCACCGTGTTCAAAATCTTTCAGAAGCTCTTTGTGGCAGACATGCATCTTGCAAAGTTAATAGCAAACTTATTAGTAAAAACCCCAAGCATACTCTGAGAGTGTTTCAGCTATGATAAAATGCAAGAACTATCATAGCAGAGACAGTGATAGGAAAACTTAGAAAAACAGAGTGGTCACTTCCCTGTTGGCACTGTCTTCCGTTTTGCCCGGTATTCGTGTTTTTCTCATTTTACTTGAATTCGGATCGCGTCGGGGAATTCCTTTGAGGCATTTAAAAATAGATTGATTTGATATAGAATTGAAATATTTATTAGCATATTAGCATTTTTTAAATTGGATTTCGTTCAAATTTAAGAGAGTGACGAAACACGAACGGATCTCATAATTATTGCTGATTTTCTCGAAAAGAACTTATTCCCGGAGTCAGTCTTTTTCCATGGAATCAACAGTAATTAACTTTGTTTTATTTTATCTCTATTTTTTAAAATTTAAATACATTAACTATTAAGTTTTATAATTTCCATAATTTAAGTTTGTAAGGTTCCACCCTTTTATTTAACAGTTAAATGTGAGGAACATTTTACACCGATAAGCGAATAATCGCTTGAGTGTGTGAACAGAGACGTAAGACTGAAAAAATGTTACTTACCCTTTTATTTCTCAAAATAAGATTTAACACCGTCGGCTCCTATCTCAGAGCGTACAGCAAAGCCTCCAGTTGGACTTGAACTTAAATAATAAGAATTAAAGCTAAACTAATGCTTAACCAAAAAGATATAGACGAAGCTATTAGTAGTTGGCTTCCAAATCTCAATTAAGTAGGCGAAGCTATCAAGGGTCTGAAATACGGCCGAGCGTAGTAATAGCTTAGAGAGAGACGTAGCTCAAAGGCTGACGTGCGCTAGTCAGAAACTCTGGCTCTCTAACGAAGTCAGTTAAACATCGGCTTAAATACTACTCTTACTCATTTGCATTAAACGCGTTTCTGAAAATACATTCTGGTAGGAAATTGTAAGCTGAAATTAGGAGAGACGGAGAAGTGTGACAAACTTAAAGTAACTGTTATAAACTTAGAATAAACCTTACAAGTTCATTTTCGTAGAAGATTCACTTTTAATAAGTTTCATAATTACCATAGTTTTTGTTTTTAATTTTCAAAGGGATAATCGATATTAATAATTAAATTTATAATCTTAGCTTTATTTATTAAGCTTTGAAACTCCTTTTTTTTAGCTTTGCAGGTTAAGCTTTGAAGTCCTTTTTAATCCATTTTTGCCATTAGTGGATTTATATGTTTGTTACGCCTATTATGTACATATATAAGTAATATTTCTGAAGCACAGAAGAGGAATCAGCTTTCAGTCGTTGTGGCTTATGCTGACGGCGTACAGATGAAGATAACAAAACATGAAGAATTTCCAGGTTTTATTTCCGCGCATATAAAATCATCATAATAGATATTTATCCAATCATAATTCGAATCCTGACGACTTTTAATTATAATGTAATATTTCTGAAGCATAGAAGAGGAATCAGCTTGCAGTCGTTGTAGCTTATGGTGACGGCGTACAAATGAAAATAACAAAACATGAACTTGAAGAATTTCCAGGCTCTCATATGAAATCATCACCGTCGATATTTAGCCAATCATAATGAAATCCGGTACATTTCTATGATTCAATCATAATGAAATATGATAATTTGCTATGTGCACTGGTTCTCAAAATTAAGACGCAGGCATTTTAGACGGGGAAGCGAACCGGTGAGATATTAGCAAGGTGGAAGCTAGCAGAAGAAGAATGACGTAATTAGTTTGTCAGAGTATTTATACCACAGTAGTTGCAATTTTAGAGACAAGCTATGATTGGTTAGTTAGTAGCGTTACATAACGATCGAAAGATCTCGAATTTGGGAAAACAGATGAATTTAGGGGAAGAGCACCAAATTTAGAATGTTAATTTTGAGATCGCCAATTATTTTTTAAAGCAGCTATCATATTTTGTTATATCTTACACACATATAATTTTATAGAAAGTAGTACATGAGCTAAGAAACGATAAGAATTGAGACATACGGTATTATGTAGATTATTATCTATTTTTATCTGTTAAAGTTTTTTCGCTTTTGTCTCAATTATTGTCGTTTGATGAAACGCGTAATGGAGTTTACCTATGAACGAGATGTAGAGCTTTTCCCTTGACAAGTCCGCAACAAGCTCGACGTAGGCTAAATTGCCATTTACTGCCATTCTTTGTAATTTTTCTGGTGTTTTATTTTTATTTTAGTTTGTACTTTAAATGTTTTTTTACGAGTTAAAATTTTTTAAATGTTGAATTTCTTGAATACCAACATTTAGTTTTTAGTTGTTTTTTGCGTTACTTTTACTTTTGAGTAATTAATTTTTGTTAAAGTTTTTTAAACTATGGAACGTAGGTATCAAATTTACTTTTAGGCAAATTTACCTTTAGAATTTTTCTCTTTTTGCTTGGAACTTGAATGTCTAATTTACTTTTACGCAATTGCTTTTAGAATTTTACTCCTTTTGCTTACACACACATATATATATATATGTATAGAGAGAGAGAGGGGGGGAGAAGGGAGTGCCTAGGACACCTCCTCGCCTACGTACCTGTATATGTTTCTTCCATCCCTCTTTGTTTCTTTACTCAAGGCAGATAACCCCAGTGTGCTTTGTCTCAATAGAAATAAAGTTTAATCCATTTATATACTTTAAAGCCGTTTTCAGAATGATTCTAACACTGCTGAATGAGAAAGTTCGCATATTGCCATTGCGAATGCATTTCAGTAAAATTACAGCAAAACTTACTTTAAACATGCATTTCCTAATTTTGTCATTGTAAACATTTTGTGCTAAAATTGGATTGCTTTATAAATTTTTAGCACAAAATTTCATGTCTTGATGAATACTAGCAGTCTTTTGTTTACGTGGCAATTTTTTTTTTCGAGGTTAAACAATACGCCAGTGAGTTACCGCCTACTGGAAAGCAATCAAATCTTTTTTCTTTTTTTTTTTCAGATGTAAGACCAAAAACTAATTGCTTTCTTAATAATGCGGGGCACTGAAATATTTTATTCTTTTCTTTTTCAGAATGCGGAAGAAGCCACATGAGAGACAGCAAAATAGTGGGAGGTGAAAATGCGAATTTTGGTGACCAGCCTTGGCAGGTATATCAAACTATTCACCAGTTTTTAGTAATTGAAAGTGATTAATTGTATTAATTACTTTTTGTCGTCGCAGTTTTACATATAAGTATTATTAACTGTAACGGAAAATCTCTAAAGCGGTCGCCCAGTATTTCCAAAAGATTTTGGTTTTTTTGTAGAAATAACAATCTAAGGGAAATTATTATCGGTGATGTTCAACACCAAAAATGATTCTATTGCCAATTATTTTCAACTGTGCTCTCAGAAACTCTAGTCACTTTCAGAAATGGTCGTCTGAAGAAGGCGGTCACCGTCAGAGGTTCCACCGTGAGCGGTTCCTCTGCATTTTAATTCACTGCTTTAAAAATTCTAAAATATGGAAAATTTGGGTAGAAGTACTTAATACAAAATTACGCAACTAATTCCCAAACAATCATCCCTTACGAAAATGTCGCATTGAATTATATAAAAAGAATCCAGTGTTAAACGTCTTTAGAATCTTTCGGAATCATGGCCTTATTATCTATAAACTAGGTATCTCGCATAGAATTCTATAACATTTTAGATATACCTTCTATAGACTTCTATAGGAATTCTATTCAAATAAATGTAGATATTACATAATACTTTGCACAGATTTTAAACATTCCACTTGTAGAATCTTATATAATGTGTATAGAATCAACTCACAGAATTCTACTGAAAACATCAAATCCTTTTTTGTAGCAAATTTGGCCGTAATTCTAAACAAGTATTCTTGTTTTAATCTTCTATAAAAGATTCTGCAGAAACTTCTGTATTTTAAAAGTACACTGCTCGACATTGAAAATGCAATACCAAGAAGGAAGGGTCAGAAATTTATGCAAAGTTTAGAGTAGACGCACGTCACTGAGTTATGCGAATGATGTGAAATGCGCAGCTCTCCGACGCACGTGAAGTAAGATATAAGGGAAGGAACGTGCAGAATGGGCAGTATTGGTGTCGTTATTTCTGCCAGACGAATTATCAAAGAAAGTTGGTTTTTGTCCCGGAGGATACGTGTAATAGAGAAAAAGCCAGGCCGCCGTCAACGAAAGCACTTCCAGCAGATGGACGATTTTACGAGGGGTATGGTGATCGGACTGAGAAGGCGGGTTGGTTCTTACGTTAAATCGCAGCTGATACCCACATGGATGCGAGTACGGTGCATCGGCTGTGGCGAACATGGCTGGAACAAGGGAATGTAGGAAGAAGGACGGGTGCAGGTGCAGCCAGAGGGACGTCAGCGCGCGTGGATCGACGCATCCGCCAACAAGCTGTGGCGGTCCCGCAAGTCACTTGTACCACGATTCTGCAGCATGTGCAAGATACCCTGGATGTTCCCGTGTCGACAAGGCCCGTGGCCTGCACTCACGACGTCCGGTAAGAAGACTGCCATTGACCCTACAGCATAGTCGTCAACGTTTAGAATGATGCCGGACTGGAGCGATGTGGATGACAGAATGGCGAAACGTCGTGTTCTCAGATGAGTCACGCTTCTGTTTATCCAGTGACAGGCGCCGCATACGTGTGTGACGTCGACTTGGAGACAGATCTAATCCGGCAGTAAATGTGGAACGCCCCAACGCGTGATAACGTGGCATAATGGTTTGGAGCGCTATTGCGTGCGATTCCAGGTCACCTCTAGCTCGTATTCAGGGGACTATGACGGCCCAACGATACTTGGAGAATGTAGTGCGGCCGGTGGCAATCCCATACCTTCATGAGCTGCCTAATAAGGATAGCGCCCAAACCACACAGTGCTCGTATCTGCCAACATGCTCTGCAAGGTATACAGATGCTTCCCTGGTCACCGTACTCTCCTGACCTGTCACCAATCGAACATGTGTTCGATGTGATTGGTCACCGTTTGCAGACTCTACCCCTGCCTCGTTCAGAAGACGAACTGTGGCAAATGGTTGAAAGGGAACGGAGAGCCATCTCTCAGGACACCATCCGCATTCTTATTGACTTATTATACTTTTATGCCCAGATGTGTTTCTTAGTGCATCGCTGTCAGCGGTGGTCATACATTCTACTGAGCCGACGCCGTTCTCGCTGTGTATTTTGACTATCATTTTGAAATAAAGATCACTTATTGCTGCTTTCTGTCTCTGTCTTTTTTCCAAATTTCATCACTTTCTGACCACTTTTTCTTGGTGTTGCATTTTCAATGTCGGACAGTGTATTTACTGTATTTTAAAAGTATTTCTTTAGTGTTTTGCTGTGCTATATCCTATTGATAACATCATATATTGAGAATTTTCTTTAATTCCAGTTTGAAAAATTTTCAGATTTCTATAGAATACCATTCTATAAAGACTTTATAAAATGTTCATATAAGTTTGCTAAGCAGCATTTCTATAGAATTCTGTTTTGTGAAAAAGCTTTATAAAATTTATATAGAATTTTATAAAGAAGCATTTATATGAAAGTTTACCTTTAAAATTACATAGGAATATCTGTAGAACTATGAGAGCCTTTATAAATATTTTTCATAGGGAGTATTTGTAATATAAAGCTTCAGAAACAGTAATTTCCAAAAACGAAGTCAAAGATAATACGTTAGCAATAAAATGGGAAAGGAAAAAGCAAAAATAAATTCTATAAAAAAGGAAAAATAAATTATATGTGTCGTTTTTGGGAAACTATAATGAGAACCCGGCAAGCTCTCAGCTATCCGGATACCAGATATTCTGAACGCTGCTTATTTTTATAACTTGTTTTCTTTTCTTAGCCTAGTAAAAACAAGGTTGTTTTTCATCTACTAAATTCTTTCAGGGATTTAAAATAATAACAATTATGATTAAAAACAAAACGCTGGTTCTGTAGAGCACATATTTTTAAGGAACTGTTAAATAAACTTCGTTGACATATACTGTTGAATGTATGTGTTTATTGCTTAGTTTAACAACGAAAAGGCTATTTTTTTACGGAAATAAATATATTTTATTTTATAATCTTTGTTAAGTAAAAACAGTTAAAGGAAAAGTAAAATTCTCTCACATACATTGTAATAAATGCATATTTGACTTTGAGAATCAAGCAGGATTTTTTAATATTTGGATGGTCATGGCTACAGTTAGTACGGATATTCAAGCTCTGCTGTGGTTATTAAAATACACGAAACGCTTCTGCTATCTAACTAAAAAATGAACATCAAATCGACTACACACAAGATTTCCGGATGATTATGGTCTTAGTAAAACATGGCTCCAGATGATTTTGGCTTTATTAGAAAGCATGGCTCCAAATGACTTTGTTTTTATCAAAAAGCATGGCTCCAGATGATTTTGGGCTTATTAGAAAGAGTAGTTCAAATGATTTTACTCTCATCAGAAAGTTCTTATCAGATAGCGGATGTTCAATAGCGATATTTATTTATATTCTCAGAGATAATAGTCCCTTTCAAAGAAGATCATCTTATGGAGGTTGCAGCTACGAGTGATTTCATTTCATTTATTATGACACGCATGGCATGTTCTTGCCTTTTACGAATGACTAAATCATTTCAAAACAGTGCAGTGAACCTTCTCTAAAGCGATCTAACGATCATAAACTACTTTTAATGATTTTAACCTTCTATGAAAGGGTCGTCTTAGAGAGGTGATATTTAATACCAGCTTTTGTATATGTTCTCAAGTATACTAGTACTTATCATATGTGGTCGCCAAGAAAGAGATGATTGTATTTCAGAACTAAATCTTATAGTATTTACGGGGAAAATATAAAATCTTGTAGGTTTTTCTAATTAGTTACAGGCAAAAATCTGAAATTACTATCACTTATTTAAGTGATATTAAAGAGCAATTGCATGTTTTTCAAAAAATAAGGAGCTAAATAGCATCTTTAAAAAACGAGCAGTAACTGCTTTTCGAAACATTATTCGCTAATTTAACATAAGTAGCGCAGGCACACGACAGAAATAATTGCGTATCTAATGTACAGTTGAACTTTACTTGAACTCACGCTTTCATATTATTCTAAGAACATAGCTTCTTAAAACAAAATTAGAAATACTTAACTTCTGCCTTTTATGAAATTAAAACAAGTAGAATTACTTTCATAGACAAATTCTTCACGGTGACCACTTTCGAAAGTGACTAATATTTTAAAAAACATTAGTAGACGTCGGTCTTGAAAATGCCTAAGACTGTCCCTCCCACAAATAAAAAAAACATCATCTGGAAACAAGGACGGATCGGAGAGACGTTTCATCGTTGTTTGTTATATCAACATGTAGCGTCATCAGGTTATTTCGAAGCATGAGACATGAAAAATGGGCAACGCCTTCGCCAGGACTCGAACCACGGGCCTCTGGAACACGCGTCCAGCGTGCTGACCACTACACTACGAAGGCATGCGAAGAAGGTGAGAGAAATATCTTATATACTTCCCCTTTTAAAGGGCGACTGAGATTAAGGAGACCCAGTCGCCAAATCCCAGTGGTGGAGAATCGTGATCCACCACCTTTTTAGTTCGGGCGCCAGTGTAGACACATTAGGTTATTTCGAAGCGGAAGACATGAAAAATGAGCAACGCCTTCGCCGGGCCTTGAACAACGAACCTCTGGAATACGCGCCCAGCGTGTTGACCGCTACACCGCGAAGGAATGCGAAGACGGTGGGAGAAATACCTTTTAAACCTGTGAGATTTATCTATTTACTTTTAATTATAGTTCATTTCAAGTTGAAAATCCTTTCCTATTACTCCCGTTTCACCCAAGCTTTTCATACCAGAATGTGAATAAGATAGCTACAGTTTATTGAGGTAGAATGAAGTGCTACTTAAGCAAGAGTTTTGGAAATTAATTTTAGAGCTTGTCTGCCTATTCCAGGTCACGTTGTGCTGTGATTATTAGCAACTCGCGTTAGTGACTTTGATGTGTTCTCGCCTTTAGGCTTGTCTCGCCTGTTACTACCAGAGTGACCAGAGCTCTTCCTGCGCGTTAAAGTATTCTGTGAGCCATTAGGCTAACCTACCACGCCTTAAAATTATTATTTGTTACGCATTTCTGTTAAGCCAGAAGTGTCAGAACTTCCAGCAAGGCAAGTTGGGTCATTTGTTAATTTTATGATAGAATATCAGAAGAAGGGTCTTATACACCCTTCTTCTGATATCTGTAAAGTTTCATGAAGGCTAGAAAATAATTCTTCAAGAGTCGTTTTAAAAGTTTATGTTCCCAAAAAAACACAGACTATATAAACCTGTCAGGACTGAGTGTTCTGTTCATACTTTTGGCGAACACATTCGTGAAGTAGTTAAAGTCCTGATCTTGAACAGGGAACTGAATGCAGCTATGTTCTGTGGTAGAATACTGTGGTTAAGTGGTAGAATAACTGCACGTAAGAAGGATTTAAAATCCTCTTTTATTAACCACTATTATGTACAGCCACTTCCCAACTCGGGAGAGATAGCAGAAAATAATGATTGCACTTGGGTCTAACTTGAAGAATCAAATAATTTAAAATAAAAATAGAAATTAAGTAGTCGTTGCTCACAGAGCTATGAACGCGAGGTTGGCCTCTATGCTAAACGATCAATGGTGCGTAGCAAGATTTAGCTAATACTAACGCAGTTAGATTATTTCAATAAGTAATAGCGTAACAGCGCTAAGGCTTAGATTTTAAATACTAGCTAGTCAGGCGAACGTCGAACAGAGCAGCAGTGATCTGAGACTAAAACCTCTCTCACCTTGAGAAGTTCCTCGCTAACCTTTAAATACAAACTTGGCTCCACTTCAAATTAGCATAAAGCTGAAACGCGCGCTCATTCTAACGGGAAGTTGAAATAAGAACTCATAGGAAATGGAAATTAAAATAAAACTTTGTTAGTTTAAACTAAAACCTTATAAGATTACAACGTGAAGGAATACTAGTGAAGGTATAGATCCTCTTTACATTTCTATTGGTTAATTAGGTTTGGGTTCGCAAAATTTATTTTTATTACTGGCCTAAAGACCATTTTCGCTTTATAAGTAAGTATGTTGTTATTTGTTATCATATTTGTAATTTTGTAGTTTGTTATTATTTTATTGTAAGCTTGCTATACTTTTAGGATAGAAATGTCAAATAATCAAACTGAAAAGGAGATTTAAGGGGCTATTACAAATTAAAATTACTATTTTATCACTGAAGAAAACTCCATTGCATTTAAACAGTGCAGCAAATGCAGCTGACTCCATTGCGTCAAAAGGTTTTGTCCCCCCCTATAGTCCTTTTGCACATATAAAATGCACGTTAAGTCATTAGTTTCCAATTACAAAATCTTTTATAAGCTATTTTTCATACAAGCACTCACCGTCATAAGTGTAAGAGCATCACACCTAGTATGAATTCGTCCTCACAAATCTGTTCAAACATTAATGCTAGAGAGGTACTAAACCTTGAACAAACAACTAACAGAAAGCTGCTGTAGACACATTTATTAACTCCACGGTAAAGGATATAGATATATATGTGTTGGCGTGTATATGTTACGGTGAAACACCGAAATCTGGAGAATGTCGACTTTCACCGGTGAATGTCAACATTTACATAGTCTCTTGGTGTATGTCCGAAATATTTCCCAAATACTCTTATTTCTGACTTACACCGGTAAATGTCGACATTCACCATGTACTAACGGTGAATGTTGAATATATAAGAGTATTATATCTTCTTCTCCGTAATTCAGTCGCGAAAAAACACATTTGAGACTTAAAATAAGAACTTAAAATACACAGTACATTCAAAATGAGAAAGGAAAATAATAGAAGTTAAAAACTTAATTAATTATACAGTACGTTCTAAATGAGAAAATAAAATAATAGTAATAACAAACTTACTGAATTCTGTGATTCAAATCTTAATTATTGCAACAGCTTAAACTACACTCACGTTTGTGAAAATTGCAACACCATGAAGGACTTACGCGAGTGAGCTGAAATTTTCAGGAAATGCAAAGTAGCGCATGATATGCAAATGATTAGAATTGCAAATCCGTAGCGCATGCGTATGCTGAGCAGCGCCCTCTGAACGGCTGATGGATCCGAATAAATAGACGGCTGTAGCGAGGCGTGTATGGTTATCGGTGGTTATCTGCTAGTGGTAAACGTTAACTCAATCTGTACTTATGCCTCGTCGACGAAAGAGAGCGAGATTTGAACAACTTACAGAGTTTGAACGAGGGAGAATCATCGGCCTTCGTGAAGCTGGATTGTCGTATCGTGCAGTAGCCTCTCGTGTGCAGCGTAACAGCAGCACAGTGATGCGCGTTTGGAAGCAGTGGACGGACGAGTGTCGGACAACTCGGAAATCCGGGAGTGGACCCCGAAATGTGACGTCAGCTCGCGATGATAGACACCTGGTCCGCATGGCGCGGACGGACCGTACAGCTTCCTCTAGACAATTGGCAGCACTGTGGTCAATAGCTACAGGTGTTTCATTGTGTGCTTCATCAATTCGTAGACGTCTGCTGCAGTGTGGACTGCGCGCACGGACTCCTTTATACAGGATCCCCCTAACGCACGACCATCGCCGCCTGCGGCTACAATGGGCCAATCAGCATAGAGACTGGCGTGCTGATTGGCAGCATGTCGTGTTTTCTGACGAATCCCGCTTTAATTTGTGGTACCATGATGGCCGCATTCGTGTCAGACGCTATGCCGGTGAACGCCACCTTCCGGAGTGCATTATCGAACGCCACAGTGGACGAACACCCGGAGTTATGGTCTGGGGCGCCATAGCATATCATAGACGATCTCAATTGCTACGAATTGTGGGCAATCTGAACAGCAACCGGTATATCCGTGAAGTTCTACAGCCCGAAGCTGTTCCCTTCCTTCAAAGCTTGCCAGGCGCTGTATTTCAACAGGACAATGCCCGCCCTCATACTGCTCGGATTGTTAAATCCTTCTTTGCAGCGCAGCAGGTACAGCTTCTTCCTTGGCCTGCGTGTTCCCCGGATATGTCGCCAATTGAACATGTGTGGGATGTCATTGGTCGGCGTCTTGCTCGTGATCCTCGTCCTGTTGCGTCTGCAGACGAACTTTGGGTACGCGTACAAACGATATGGAATGCTCTTCCTCAGTCAGACATTCAAACTTTGTTTGACTCCATGCCACGTCGTGTAGCAGCACTTATTGCGGCGCGTGGTGGCCACACAAAATACTGATTCTGATCTCTTGTTCTTGTTTGTTTGCTTTGAACATTTAATCATTTATTTGTACCACTACCACTCAACTGTGTATTAAATTGCATTCAATTATGACGATTCCTTCTTGGTGTTGCAATTTTCACAAACGTGAGTGTATTATGACACTTTGAATTGCACAAGAGGCCCTTGCTTTTACAATTACATTTATAGGAAACAGCCAGTCACCTCTTTGTCTACTCTTTTCTTTTCGACCTACACCAGAGTATATCTGTGATTGTCGACATACCCCGGTGAGGGTCCGAGTGTACAAGAACGTAATGCAATATTCGATCTTTCACCAACGTATTTGGTGAATGTTGACATTCTCCGGTGAAAGTCGACATTCTCCAATATCGGTCTTTCACGGTAACATATACACTGCGTTCACAAAAATTCTAGACTGGGCTTTATTTCCGAAATCGTTGGTCGTAAACATATGCTTTCAGTTACAAAAATATTTCAAATGATGTGAAGATCCATGTTTTTATATTTTTAATTTTATAAAATTTGATTTTGTATAAAATACGAAATCTAACTTTTTATACATTCCTCCTGTTCCTGTACTTGTATTTAAAAACATTTTGTTCTCTTATCAGAGCAAAACACAAAACGTTTGACTTCTGTATTACAAACATTTCACCGGTATAATTAATTTCAAATTTTGGGATATTTGTTGTCGTTTTTAACTTGCCTTGAGAGGTCGGTTAATAGACAAATTACGACAATTCGATGCTGATTTTTTTTTCGTTTTTAAGACGGCATTCAATAATCTTCTTTTATGATTTACTAGTGTCTTTACTTATAATTTTGTTACATTTGGTAGAATTTGGTTAAATTTGGTCGAAAGAATTATCACAAATAATTTTCAAAATCTAAAAACGCGTAATTTATATTCTCCTGAAATTTTATTACTTTGTAGGATTCAACTCTTTAAATCTTACGTTCTTACTTAGAACCCCACGAACACTCTACAAGCGAATAATCGCTTAAGTGTGAACAGAACAAGTGAGACTTGAAAAGGGTTTAAAACCCTTTATTATTCAGTATATTTACAATCAGTTCCAGCTTGGAACTTTACAATAAAGCCACCACTTGGGCTTGAACTTAAATACTAATAATTGGAACTAAAACTAGCTTAACTAAAGCTCTTAAATAATACAGCCGAAGTTATCACAATCTAACTAGTCACAATCTAATACTTATAATTGAATCGGCGAAGCCTAGCAAGGGCCTAGATATGGCCGAGCGTAGTAATAGCTAAGAGAGATGTGGCCAGAAGGCAAACGCGTGTTAGTCAGGAAATCAGACTCTCTCTCTGTTGGAAGTCGGTTAAGTCACGACTTAAATAGTACTCATTCTTATTTGCATTCTCTGCGTTTCTGAATTCACATTCTTGCAGGAAATTGTAAGCTGAAATTAAAATAAGATAGGAAAGATACAAAACTTAAAATAACTGTTAGAAAACGCATTATAAACCTTACAACTTAAAAGATCATAATCTGGTAATCGTGCAAAATTCATTGAAGAACATATATGTTTCATTTTTAATTAATGCTAGCAATATTATGAGTTGGGTACATGCTAACACTGAAGCTCCGCTAGTGTTTTCTAGAACACGGTTCGTCAAGCATTCTCTTAAGATTAGAAACCTTTTTCTAAACGATAGTTTGATTTTAGTTGCTTACAGATGCGAACATTTTTCTCCTCAGTTTGTGTAAATGATTCATATCAAATATTTCGATCAATTTTTGTCGCACGGGAGGCAAACCTTTTGCTTTTCATTTTTTATAAAGAATGCAAAGTTTTCCTAAATACGAGTGCAGGGGTCCGAGGAACGTGTAATTTAATTTTATAAATGTATGGACGTAACTTTAAAGCAATTTTATTTTTTAATTATAGGTCGCGATTGTGAAACAATCTTTCCTGTACAGGAAGATTTCCTGCGGAGGAGCCCTCATTAACAGACAATGGGTCGTGACGGCTGCCCATTGCGTTGCCAGGTACGAAACATTCTTCGGAAACATTTATACAATACGTTCCTCTTAACGTTTTTCACAAACTTTCTTACGCCTGTAGAAGCAAGTTTTTTACATAACTTGCATTTACAGGTGTAGTATCAACTGTGAAGCTTAAAACTCTGCTAATACTGAGCAAATACTAAGCTTTTTAAAAGCAATAGATGAAGTGCTACTTTTTTTTTTACTTTTTAATTTGATTGATTTAAATAAATGCATTTATTTCTTGATATAGCGAGTTAAAAACTTCAGATAATTTTGTAGAATAAATTTATGTATTTTTTCATTTTGCAAATATACAGAAGATGTATAACGTCCCCATACTAGTCTAAATGCCTCCATGTTAATGTAAATGCATATAAATGCATATATTCCCGTGTTAATATAAACGTTATATTCATCTAGTATTAGTTGTATACCTCGAGTGAACTATAAAACGTTTCCCTATTCCACCTGAACTCACCACCATTCCACCAGGTCTATTGATAATGTCTATTGGTAACACATATCAAACTTTAAAAAAGCGGTTTTGAACGGCCGTTAAAATCTGAATCCGTTTAAATTATTATTATTATTTCTTCTTCAGACTATTTAATAAATTCCAGCAAAAAGCTTATGCCAGAATCATGCTTATTTCACTTTTAAATTTGTTAAGAAAAAAATCTTTTTTTTTTCACTTTTCTCTTTATTCTGAATAAAGAACTGGACCATTTCGTAAAATTATTCCTTATTTGGTCTTATTTACTATAGATAAGATTCCAGTTATTTTAATTGTATGAACAAGGACTTAAATTTATAATCTATATAAAATTAATTGTTGCGTTATATATTTCACATTTTGGTTTTGAATTTTATCACACATAGGTTATGAATTATGACTTTTAATACGCGCTTAAAGAAAGAATAAAACTGCTTCTTAAACTGATATCTTTCTTAGGAGATTATCAAAATGATGAGCTATATACCTGCGTCTTGCGTTAACTAATAAATAATGTTTCGTATTAAGATATAATTTCACTCACAATCAAATATTACCCATTTAATATCTCAAACTAACAAATCATGCATCTGTACCTTTAGTTATGTACTAAATAACAGCATAAACTCTGAAAATTAAAAAATTATAAAAGGCAAAGTAGGATCATGCATCTAAACTGAAGGATAACGTCTTTTTTTTACATTTGTTTGCATTTTAATCTATGCTGCGAAATTTCTAATCTCTACTTCCTGCACAAATTTGAGTATAAGTTTAAATATTACTATAATTTCACTCACATTTCCCATCTGGTTTCTAGAACAGTATGTAAAAATTAGTTTCATGGTATGATACATTTCGAGCCCTTCTTTTTTCTTTCAACCTGGTATAAACTAAGTAGGCATATCAATAAACTATTGTTTCTTTGCTTAGAAATCAGATTTTAATTTCTACAAGAGATTTATCTTAAATTTATAGTTCATTGCAAAAATTGTTTTACCCTAATTAGTCATTCAATAGTATATTACTGTATAATTATTTAGATTATACCAGCGTATTGTATTTTAACTAGGACTCAAACTTCGGGTTTGAGAGTTCGTTTAGGCGAACACGATATCAAACAGACCACTGAAAAATACGCTCATGAAGAATTAGCAGTACGAAGGAAAGTCGTTAATCCAGGCTACAACCCTTCGAACTATCAACACGACATAGCTCTGTTACAACTGCAACGACCGGTCCGATTCCGACGACACATCATTCCAGTTTGCTTGCCACTCTTTGGCGAGGATTTTTCAGGTCAGAAAGCAACTGTAACAGGCTGGGGACGAACCCGCTACGGTAAGTAACAAAGTTTGAACTATCTAATTATAAGCCGATGACACAGTGGAATAAGAACTGCTAAAATATTTTCATTATTTTTGCTCGAAAAGATGAACGGCATTTTATCTGAGGCTAGTATTGATATTGCACTTAATCACTTTTCGAAGAAGAGATGCTCAGAGCTTTCTAAAATAACTTCGACAAGCTTACATCTCGTGAGTCCAAATGCTCTGTAACTTTGATCTGCAATAGAAATTTTATAGCGGAAATAAAGTGAGATTTGTTAAATATTGAGGTGTTCTGGGTTTCATTTCTTCTGTAGGTATACTAACTTTTAATAACTCAAGGAAGTAGCAAAGTGCGAAAGAACAAATGATAACTGGCCGAGGTTTACGTAAGGTGGAGTTGAGAAGCGTGTAGATTTATGCGGGGAATAAAGCATTGTTCGCTGGCGGTTCCTTTCCCGGGGTAGGTGTTAATGTTAGTCAAAGGTTAAGAGTCAAAGGTTAAGAGGTTAACGGCCTGAACGACAGGGTATGAGTCTTATCTATGGGCAGCAATAAGCAAGTATGTTCAGTTTCAGTAGGAAAAAAAGTCAGTAGGAAGTCTATAGATCCTTGCTCATGTAGCATTTGTAGCCGCAAAGAGGAAAGCACTATCTCCGTAGTAAAATCACATATCTTTCTAATATTTGCACTGAATAGTTTAACATTAATTTTCAAGAATATTTTCAATTTCTTTTAATGCAAGTTAATACTTAGGAGTTCGGCAAAATGGCTGCGATACGAAAGGTATTCTTGAACGCATAAAATTTTAGAGCCTGTTTTCTAAACTAAGGTTACTTATTAAATATATATTCATCGTTTGTATATACATAGTTTGACTTATATCACCTTGCACGTAATTTTAAGTGTGTTTGTTTTTTTACCTATTTTTAAGTGTGTATATTATTTCCGTTCAATTTTATGTGAAATACAAAGATTTAATTTTATAGTTTAACACTTCTAGTAGTTTTAAATCGGGACTCAGTAATAATATGCCTGAAGCACAATAATCATAACCTGCTTTTGAGCTAATGAAACAGACCACCATAGGAGGAGATGTGTATAAGACATAGTGAGACCAATATATTTGATAATAATATAGTGATTTCTTGACTTATTATGGATGAACAAATAATAGTTTTGAGTGGTTAAGGGATAGAATGTAATTTTAGAATTTCGAAACTTAGAAGTAAGAATCCAGCCTAAGCTATAAGATTACTGAAGATATTCCCAAGAAATATACTCTGAAAAATAGATTATGATTTTGATTATATGAAAGCGAGTAATAGTATACCTGTTGGCCAGAACCGTGCCTAGATATTTTTTCACCTGAGGTGAACAGTGAACTTTTGTGGTGAACATCTTCCTTAGCCGATTCCTCTGAAAAAGAGCAGTATTTCTGAGAACGTAAATAAACATCCATATTGAACATCAGCTTTCTAATGTAACTACATCTAGAGCTGAGCATAGTCATCTGGTTTGGCTTGGTGTATCTGGTTATGACAAAGTGTTTGCGTTCAACACTGTTAACCTAATGTGTAAAATGCCTTTGTGGAGGACTTTCTATGGGAAACTGGCTCATACATACGTTATACATGGGAAAAATCACGAAAATGCTTTAACTCCGGACCAAGCTACCAGTGTTCAGGGATTTTAATGTTAATGTCAGGCCGCTGATGGGCCGCACAATCATCTGGAACCATGAGTAAAAACGTTAGAGGGACTGCATGGAATATCAGTATTTTTTATATTACTCAAAAGTAACTATTTTAAGTCATAGCTGTTATAATAATTTTAATCGCAGTTTTATATATTCACAGAAAGTTTTATGTTTTTAAAAATAAAAACGCCTTTTTTGATGAGCATTACTAAAATTGTACAAACAGTAATATAATTAATTTAAAGTATTACACTGACTTTCGGACACTTTTTTATACTTTTAATTAACCGAATTCTTCAATGTATTTTTCAAAATCTACTTGATTATTTGATTCATGTCCTATAGAAAGAATAACCATGTTTAAAAACTTTTTTTAGTTGAATCTTTCATAATTCTTTTATTATTAACAGTTTTCTGTATTTTCTTTCTCCACCAGCAACAATTACTAACAACATTAAAAGTATTCTCATTTGAAGTAAATTTTATCCCTGAGTTTTCTTTGAAAGACCTAAACTTGTTCTTGGTTTAGTGTCCAGAATTATTGGAATAGAAAGGTTGTTGAATAAGATAATTCTGATTAAATTTCTGCTGCATTTGTTTCATTTAATTATTATGTACTAAGTTAGAAGCTAAGCCTATAGAAAGAATAACCATGTTTAAAAACTTTTCTTAGTTGAATCTTTCACAATTCTTTAATTATTAACAGTTTTTGGTATTTTCTTTCTCCACCAGCAACAATTATTAACAACATTAAAAGTATTCTCATTTGAAGTAAATTTTATCCCTGAGTTTTCTTTGAAAGACCTAAACTTGTTCTTGGTTTAGTATCCAGAATTATTGGAATAGAATGGTTTTTGAATTAGATAATTCTTATTAAATTTCTACTGCATTTGTTTCACTTATTTATTATGTACTAAGTTAGAAGCTAAGCCTATAGAAAGAATAACCATGTTTAAAAACTTTTCTTAGTTGAATCTTTCATAATTCTTTAATTATTAACAGTTTTTGGTATTTTCTTTCTCCACCAGCAACAATTATTAACAACATTAAAAGTATTCTCATTTGAAGTAAATTTTATCCCTGAGTTTTCTTTGAAAGACCTAAACTTGTTCTTGGTTTAGTGTCCAGAATTATTGGAATGGAATGGTTTTTGTATTAGACAATTCTGATTAAATTTCTGCTGCATTTGTTTCATTTAGTTACTAAGTTAATTTACTAAGTTAGAAACTACTCTTTTAATCAACTTAAATTCAAAGAATAGTTTTTCACAAGTTAGAAATAGAAAATGTATCGTTTACTTTCATATCTATTCATATTTATTAATTTTCGTTTCATTTTCTTCATTTTATTTGGGAGGTCAAAATATCTATCGCTTCTTTGATTTTTACTATAAAAATATTTTTCTTATGTGAACAACTACAAAGGGAGTAAAATTAGTTGTGGAAAGTTGAAAATTCATTATAAAAAATTATGCTCGTTAACTTTTCATTTAGAAACACAGAAGAAACATCATATTTACTGTAATCAAACTTTATTAACACAGTTTGTAGAATATGAAAGCGTTGTATTCTCTCCGCTATGTCTGACAGATGG
Source organism: Stegodyphus mimosarum (assembly GCA_000611955.2). Classification (NCBI taxonomy): domain Eukaryota; kingdom Metazoa; phylum Arthropoda; class Arachnida; order Araneae; family Eresidae; genus Stegodyphus; species Stegodyphus mimosarum. Next base: position 179,585 of record KK113959.1, read on the forward strand.
CAAATGTCTGGTTTCCGGGAATCCCCTTTTCATAGCCGGCCCAGCAGCGGCCGTGCGGTAAATTCATTTGTAAGGTTTTAGTTTAAACTAACAAAGTTTTATTTTAATTTCTCTTTTCTATGAGCTCTTATTTCAACTTCCCTTTAGAATGAGCGCGCGTTTCAGCTTTATGTTAATTTGAAGCGGAGCCAAGTTTTGTATTTAAAAGGTTGGCAAGGAACTTCTCGATGTGAGAGAGCTTTTAGCCTCAGATCACTGCGGCTCTGTTCGGCGTCCACCTGACTAGCTAGTATTTAAGTCTAAGCCTTAGCGCTGTTACGCTATTACTTATTGAAGTAATCTAAGTGCATTAGTATTAGTTAAATCTTGCTACGCACCGTTGATAGTTTAGCATAGAGGCCAACCTCGCGTTTATAGCTCTGTGAGCAATGACTACTTAATTTCTACTGACTTTATTTTAAGTTATTTGATTGTTCAGTTTAGATTTAAGTGAGGTTATAAGGTTTCTCCTTCAATCTCTTGACTTTCTTTGTGAGCATACGCTGTGAAACCCTATGTGGAGGACAGTGAGCAAATTTAGGCTATGTCCTTTAGTGTTGAAGAACTACAAAGTCAGAAGGAGGGTTTAAAAGTGACCCTTTAATTCAAATAATTACAACTCTCCAACTTGAGAGTAAGCCACTACTTGGGCTGAACTAAAATAATATGTAATAAAGTGTGTTAACAAATTCAAATACCTAACTTAGCTTAAGTAGGACGGCGAGGGAAGCTTAACACTTAGTGAAATGCAATAATGCGAATTTCACTAGCAAACACTGGTAATTGCAGATACCTATGAAGGCGAACTTTCAGTAGACAGAGGAAATCTTGGCGCGCACAGCCTTACGGCGATAAATCCAAGGCACTGTTTTTCCCCTCGTTAACTCCTGCCTTTTAAACTGCTAACAGATATATGCGATTTGCATAAATATCTCGCTCGCGCTAAATTCGGGCAGCAACTGAAACTTCGAGATATCGATAGGAAAGTTCAAACTAAAAATAATTTGGTTAATTAAAATAATGAATGCTACAAGGTCAGTATTTTCTGTTATCCCTTCCGAGTTGGGAGGTGGCTGGAAACAGTCGTTTAATAAAAGGGTCATTTTAAAACCCTCCTTACGCGCAGTTATTCTGCCACTTCCACAGAACATAGCTGCATTCAGCTCCCTGTTCGAGATCAGGACTTTGATAAAGTTACGAATATTTTCGCGAAAAGTATGCACAGAACACTCAGTCCTGACACGCTGAACCCTGGTAGTTCCGACGTGGGTTCTAATCTAGGAGAACGGGCTGGCTACATGGTCGTTTTCGTAGTCTTCGCCTTGTGTAGCGTGTATAATTTGCAGGGCCACAACCGCAAGGGTTTGTTTTAATTCTTTCTTAACAAAATTCAGAATTTTAAATCTTATTTTTTATTTCTTTCATATTGGACAATTAATTTTATTGTCGTATTCTAAACAATAGAAAGCTTAGTAAAAGAGAATCATGCCTTACCTTTACTCTTTATTCTCCACTCTTCCCAGGAAATATAAAATGAGAACGATTCGCTTAACCTTAGCAATAAGTAGCTATTCAAGGAATGACCATTAATGAAACCAAGTGTGAAGTTCTGAGAGAAATTAAATAATGATACAACGGGAGGAAACATTGGAGAGTCGAGAAACAGATAATGAAGTATATTTCAGCTTCCGAAAAACTTATTTAATACCCCGATGCAGTTCCAGTAGACTTCAGTGCTTTCTGAAATAAAGATGCAAGGTTTACATTATGTTAATTAAAAGTTATTTTAAGTTTTGCATCTTTCCTACCTTATTCTAATTTCAGCTTACAATTTCCTGCCAGAATGTAATTTCGGAAACGCAGATAATGCAAATGAGAATGAGCACTATTTAAGTCGTGACTTAATCGATTTCAGGAGAGAGAGTCTGATTTCCTGACTAGCGCGCGTTTGCCTTCTGGCTACCTCTCTCTTAGCTATTATTACGCTCGGCCATATCTTAGGCCCTTGCTAGGCTTCGTCGATTTAATTAATACTTAGGGGCCAACTAGTTAGATTCTGATAGCTTCGGCTATATTCTTTAAGAGCTTTAGTTAAGCTAGTTTTAGTTCAAATTATTAGTATTTACGTTCAAGCCCGAGTGGCGGCTTTATGTAAAGTTCCAAGTCGAAACTGATTGTAAATATACTGAATAATAAAGGGTTTTAAACCCTTCTCAAGTCTCACGTGTTCTGTTTACACTTAAGCGATTATTCGCTTGTTAAGTGTTACTGGGGTTCGGAGTTAGAACTTTAGACTTAAATAGTTGAACCTCACAAACTCTAAGCGAGCATCACTTCATTCCAAGTTCAGTTCGTGTTCTTTGCAATGCATTTACAGCGAAGTTATACCAGTTTAATGGGAATTTTGAAAACTTCTTAAATAAAGCTTCTTGAGTAAAAGCTGCAGTATAGAAGCACTGACATGGACAACAGTACCTTCAGTAGTTTTGAGAATGCGTTAATATCATTAATTCTCTAAAACGTCAACTGAGTTATTTCTAATACAACATTTTCCTTGATATCTTATTCTGAATTAATGAAAATCATTCTATAAAAATATGTATTATAAACACTAACTTCCAGGTTGGTAAAGTAATTAATACATAACTAATATTGTTGCTTATTACATTGACACTATGCCATGCCAAATAAACTAAGAATTGCTATCCTGACCAATAAAATTACTACGAAAAATGATTACAGGAAATCAGCCGTTCGGCTGCACAGTATTTACAATAAAGGCAGTATCGAAAATGCAATCCTTTTTAGGTATCATAAATAGCGTTAATAATTTTTTTTACTTAAAGTTGTAGAGACATTAGGTTATTACGAAGCAGGAGACATGAAAACCGAGCAACGCCTTCGCCGGGAATCGAACCATCGACCTCACGGTTTCGCGTCGAGCATGCAGACCACTACACCACGAAGCCATGCGAAGAAAGCGGGAGAAATACCTTATAAAGTATGGTAAAGGACTTCTTAATGTGCTTCAAAGTTGGATGTTACGAATCATAATTTTTTAAAATGAATTTCTAGCCCTTTCTAATAATTCATCTTAGGCAAGGACCTAAGATGAATGCCTCACCCTTATACCCGCTCTGCTGTTGGCAAATAAATTCCTAATATTATGTATTAAATAAATCAAACTGTATGTTAATAAAGGTATTTAGGTGTGTTTTAACGAGTTATTTTATTTATATCTTTAAAATTAAGGGTTTCGTCTCACAATTGAAGAAATGTAGTAGTTATTCATTTCCTGGATAAAGAAAACGTTTTAAAAATGTATTTTTAAGCCCGGGTTGTGGATTGCATTTGAAGTACTTTATCGATCCATACAAGATAGAAATGGATTATTCGATTAAGGTAAACGCACACGAGGCCTATGTTTCAGCATGGGACTGTGGAACTACTTCCTGAGGAAAACTGAATCGTATGTATGTTAACACAGGAAGAAAACCACGAAACCCTTATGCAGCCAGCCTTTTCAGTCATTAAAGATGAAATATCTGCATTTTTCGGTTTTAGCTACTCTGCCTGTGGTCGACCCCATTGTATGTAAGAGGCTTACGATACATTAGAACAGTAGACGGTAATCTATGGCCCTCGAGTTATCGAGTAACCCATTTCATAATTTCAAGTGACCCACTTGAGTTCTGGAAATAAAGTAGAATATATAAAAATAAATTGTAAAACATAAATATGAAACGAACACTTGAGTTCAAAAACACATAAAAAACAAACTAAAAAAAACTTAATAACAATATCATTTTTGTTTGATTATAAAGTTATAGAAACGAACATGCATTTTTATTAAAAAATTAACTTAATTTCAAGGAGCAAACGCTAAGTTTGGAAACGCCGAGCCATAATCTCTTGACAGATATCTCGCAACACTAATGTCGTTCTCTTAATTCTCTCAGCCCACACTCAGTTGTAGCACTTGTTAAATAGCGCAAGAATAAATTCAGTAGCGAAAAAAATTGACTTTGTCATCTTCTCCGCATTCGGTTCAACTTAGAATGCGAGAAAATATTTCCATACGTGAAATTTTTTTACGTAAGAACAGGAGCAGCTTAACTATTGAAAATTCAGATGCTTGTATTCGTCTTAAAACCACTAACTATAAGCCAGACTTGGCTAAATTGACGTCACAAGTTCAAACTCCAGGCAGCCATTGGTATCGAAGAAAAAAATTCAGTTCGTTCAGTTATTTTTGATTTTTCTAATAATTTAAATTTTTTTGTTTGAAGTTTAAAGCGTATTGGAATCATTTTCTCAATAAAACTTATTTTATTCACAAAAAAAGTCTATTCTAAAATGACAGTACCACTGGCCCGAATCGTCTTCTTCATACACACATTTTGGTTAATTTTGACCCGCAGCCAAGAAAGGTTGCCGTTAACTGCTTCCGCCGAAAACATCGCGGACGAACACATCGCGGAGAAAACAACGCAAGGAAAAAACGTAGTGGGACAAAACAACGTGGGAGAAAAGAAAGCGAAGAGAAAACATCGCAGTTCTAAAACATCGTGGTGCAAAATATCGCGGTCGAAAATAAAGCGGTTCAAAAACTTCGCGCTTTAAAAACATCGTCGTTGAAAATATCGCGGTAAAAAATAAAGTACCTACAAATCATCGCATGACGATAACATTGCACACATGAGTTTTCAGGTTTTAAAAATTGTAATTGCATATTCGCATAATGATTTGAGAGCGCAAGAAGGAAACAGGGTTTACTTCCACATTTCATATCTTGGAATGAACTATTTGATTTTTACTGAAGAAGTAAGAAGAAAATTTAAGCATTTAAAAATTGAAAATGAGTAAAAAATTAATTCTACTTATAACACTCAATAGAATTTTAAATTTACATAGTTAATTAACCTCGTGCAGTTATTTATCTTCCTTTTGCTAAAAACTTTTAGACTGCGTTTTTCATGAAAAATTATCAGGGTAAAATTTATAAAAAAAGGATTAATTTATTAATGATATTTCTTAATTAACTATGTAAATTAACTATGTCTTAATTAACTATGTAAAAATTATGTTAAGTTCTAGAAGTTGCATTAATTTCCTACTCATTTTCACTTTTTAAATGGTTAAGTTTCCTTCTTACTTTTCAGCAAAATTCTGTTAGTTGATTCAAAAATATGAAATACAGAAGTGGAAATATTCCTCTTTCCTTCTTGCACTCCCCAATCATTATGCGAATATACAATTACAGCTTTTAAAACCTGAAAACTCATGTGTGCGATGTTATCGTCATGCCATGATTTGTAGGTACTTTATTTTTTACCACGATGTTTTCGACGACGATGTTTTTAAACTGCAAAGTTTTTGAACCGCTTTTTTCTTTCTCGCACGATTTTTTGTACTACGACGATTTCTCCTTTGTTTTGTTTTCTCCGCGATGATTTCGGCTGTAACCAATGATTTAAATTAAAAAAAAATTTTATCAGCAGCACCAAAATAATAAAAATTACTACCATCAAATTTTGAAAATTCAGCTGTTCCTACTTTATCAAAGCAACGGTAATTTACTGAATTTGGTTTATTTGATTACTGGAAATCGCGCAAAGGCTATCTGCCTAAGAGGAGGAATGACTTCGTAGATGAATTTCTAAGGTAATCTCGCAGGTATACACATTGATGTACCTGAGACCGATGTTTGATGTCTGGTCACTTCTAGTTATGTCATCTGGTGTTATTATTGATTGTTATTGATATAGGGCGCAGCCCAGGTTCCCCTAGCTGGCAAAGCCAGCCTTATGACCAATAATAAACAGGCCTCTCCAACCGACCCCCCCCCAAATCGAGCCGTCCGTGTTCCAAATGACCTAAAATCTAAAACTAAATCATGAGCATAAATTGAATTTTCATTCTTTTCTAAAACAACCTCCAGGAAACCAGGCCCGAGCTCCAAGTAACTTAAAAAAAAAAAAAAACATAATAAACCAAACAAAAAGTATGAATCATGGTTGGAAACCATTAAACTCTTAAAAACTCACACTCACATAAACGAAGTTAGGAAAATCATAATCAAAACCGGTTAGCAAAATAATAAAAAGACAATACATAACTCACTCATACAACACATAAACAAAAAAAAAAAGGATCTTTAGTTCACTATGCCTATTTCAGTCTTATTTTCATTTCCTATTCTCATTATCTCTTCTGCATATATATTCAAATATCGATTTCTTTCTTTTATGTTTTGCTCATTTATAACACCAAATTTCTTCCTAACCCTTTCTGTTAATTTACACTCTTCTATAAAATGTACTGCATTACCATATAATCATATTAAACATTAATCATTTACCTGGAAATTAAATCGTTTCAAATAGGTCGGGAATCTGCCATGGTTTGTTATAACCTGTATTGTATCTATATTATTTATAATATTCATTTTTCGTTTTATTTCTAAAAATTTTAAATATCCTTTGTTTCCATTAGAATAAGTCCATTCCCGAGCCCATTTTTCAATTACATTTTCTTTCATCTTTCTCACTGTAATTCTTCTGGAATCATTAATATCGTCGCAAATATCGCCTTCTCCCAGGACTGCTTCTTTTGTCAACAAATCCGCCCTCTCGTTCCCGGTAACACCAATATGTGCCTTGACACAATGAAAAAATATACTATTTTACTTCCTAATTTTACCGTAAATATCTTTTACTTCTATAACGAGTTTATTGCTAGGTTCTGGATTATCTCCTTCCCTGGGCACAGCTTTCGAGCCTTTACTCCGTACGGGCAATCCGATTTCTATTTCGCTTGCACTGTTTCGGTCGTATTTTTTCCAATTTTAGTAACAAATTATTCGTATATATGGCGATAGTTGTCCAGTAAATGATAGTTTGCAGTTTATTGTATTTTCTACTCTGATTATTTCAACAGCGCGGGTTTTTTCGCATGTCTTGTATCAAAAGACGAATTGTTATCTTTCGGTGTATAGCTTTCTGGTTATATTTTACTAACCGCCTGATAATTTTATTGATGTAAAAGTTGAATAACATATTTTTACTTTTAAATAATGGATAATTCAGAGCGTATGGAGCTAATTTCTTGTGATTCGAACTGTGACTCGGAATCAGAAACTGAATTATCTGTAAATGATAGTAGCGAAAGTTTATTAGATGACCTGGATAGTAGTGACTCTGATAGTAGTACAGATGGAATCAGTCAAGTATATGTTTTGTATAAAAAGCACGGCGGTAAAGATACGAATTTACAGTTTCGATTGGAAATTATCAATCGACTTATTGAAAGGCATGCAGCAGTAGAAGAGAGAAAAGGCCGTCCTGGATATTTACCAACTCCGCTAAGACTAACACAAAGACATTTTTTAGAGGTTATTCCACCTACAGAGAAAAAAGTAAGACCCGCAAGAGAGTGTTATGTGTGTTCATTGAAATAAAATGACAATGGCAAAAGAATTAGAAAAGAGACGAGGTATTTTTGCCTATACTGTGATGTTGGACTGTGCCTGTCGCCTTGCTTTAAGATATATTACACTAAAACAAATCTTTAAAAAAAGAAGGGTAAGTATGTTTTGTATCAAAACATAATAGTAAATGTAATTGAATTGTAATCGAAAATATCTGTAATTGTTTATTTTAACTGTAAATGTAACTTCCCTGTTTTACATTCCTGCAGGGGAAAAAACAACGTGCAGGGAAAATTGATTATTTTCATTAAAGAAAAAAAGTTGTAATAAATGCTTAAAAATATTAGAAATGTTAATTTTAATAACATATCTTTACTTAAAAATGTAAGATGCAATAAAAATGTGACATTTTTTTGACCGAATTCTGGAAAAAAATTAAACTGTCAAAGGGTTATTCAAACACTGTAAGGCCGAAAAAGCATCTGAGTAAATATGCACTACAGAACTTATAAGGTATATCTCCCACATTCTTAGCGTGCCTTCGTGGTGTAATGGTCAGCACACTGAGCCGGTATTTCAGAGGCCCGTGGTTCGATTCCCGGCGAAGGAATTGCATATTTTTCACCTCTCTTGCTTCAAAAAAAAAATACCTAATGTCTCTACACTGGCGCCCGAACTAAAAGGGTTGTGGATGATGACTCTCCACACCCAGGATTTGGCGACTAGGTCCCCTAAAACCCTAGTCGCCCTTTAAAAAGGGGAGTATATAAGGTATATCTCCCACATTCTTAGCGTGCCTTCGTGGTGTAATGGTCAGCACACTGAGCCGGTATTTCAGAGGTCCGTGGTTCGATTCCCGGCGAAGGAATTGCATATTTTTCATGTCTCCTGCTTCCAAAAAAACCTAATGTCTCTACAAACTCCGTTCCAAATTTTTGTAAATCCATTTTAACGCTTCTCTAATTGCAATTACTTCGGCTTGATAAACGGAGTTACGTCCTTTCAACTGAATTTTCTTAATGCATATCTCTGTACCGTAGTAATATATAACATAAGCACAACCAATTCCACCTTGATATCCCGAGCCGTCTGTGTAAATATCAAACATACCAGTTTCCATATAATCTCTATCATACGATATTCCCTTAAAATCATTTTCTTAAAATGTGTATTAAAATAATTTCTTCCAGTCAAGCCATTACTACTCAATATCACTCCTTTCTCACTTACTATATTCTCTATTAAACCATTACTAAGTAAAACTTTTCATAAGAAAATTTATAAAATATAGAGAGCGGCGGAATGCCGGCAAGCAGACAAATTATTTCAGTGGAAACAGTACGAAAAGATTTGGTTATTGCAAGCAGCCATCTCCTTTGCAATGTATCTAATTTGTATCTCAATCTAACCAATTCCCCTGCCCGGCAGCCCTACATGCCAATACATACAAAATTTTTGGTCTAATTACATTTAAAAATATATCCCTAAGGGTGGTACTCTTAATGTTTAAAGTTTGTGAATCAAAAGTACATCTATAATATTTTAATTTTTTTTCAATATCTCTATATCAATTATTGCCATGCAGAATTTGAACTGAAAAAATGCATATGTTCGGGTTTGACCTTTCCCCGAAAATGTGGTTGCTCCAGGTATTTTTAATTAATTGCATTTTCAGTTTTTTATCCGTTTAGCTATAATTCCTTCTTAGTTTTTGCTTAAGGCTTACTTCTCAAAAATCTTTATACCAAGTTGCCTTCCTTTTCGCTGCAACGTATATTTTGTGGAAATCTCTTAATTTATTTTTATTTTAATTTTCATTGTTTTTGTTTCCTTATTAGTGATTAAAACATTTTTTCTTGTTTTTTTTAAATATATACATATATATATATATGGCTTATGAGGTTCAACTCTTTAAATCTAAAGTTCTAGCTTCGGACCTTACGAACACTTTAGAAGCGAATAATCGCTTAAGTGTGTGAACAGAATACGTGAGACTTGAGAAGGGTTTAAAACCCTTTATTATTCAGTATATTTACAATCAGTTCCGGCTTGGAACTTTACATAAAGCCGCCACTCGGGCTTGAACTTAAATACTAATAATTAGAACTAAAACTAGCTCAACTAAAGTTCTTAAGAAATATAGCTAAAGCTATCAGAATCTAACTAGTTGGCCCCTAAGTATTAATTAAATCGGTGAAGCCTAGCAAGGGCCTAAGATATGGCCGAGCGTAGTAATAGCTAAGAGAGATGTAGCCAGAAGGCAACCGCGCGCTAGTCAGGAAATCAGACTCTCTCTCTCTTGAAGTCGGTTAAGTCACGACTTAAATAGTACTCATTCTCATTTGAATTTGAATTCTCATTTGAAGTTTCTGAATTCACATTCTGGCAGGAAATTGTGAGCTGAATTAGAATAGGATAGGAAAGATACAAAATTTAAAATAAATGTTAATTAACATAAGGTAAACCTTACATGCTTTTAGAAAGCTAAAAATTCATGTTTACTTTGTTTTGTCTTTAGATTAAAGCAGACAGTTTCAATGTAATTAGATTAAAATTATGCATAAGTTTGAGGCATTAAACTATAAGCAGGTTCACACCTTCAGATTTAGAAAAACTGATTGCTTCTTCGATGGCGATTTAATGCTGCAACTACGGTTTGCCGCTAGACCTTTTTCCCGGCTGGTGTATTATCTGTCGCTCCTACATTCTGAGCCCGGTTAGCAATTTTTGTCACCTAGTATCTTCACAGTTTTGCCGCCCGGAGTCTCGTTTAATGTCCGTTCAATTACTGATCAGAAGAAAATTTTTGAGTATTGATTATATCAAAATTTTCAAACTTACTGGCAAAATAACCAGAGTTCTCTGCGGCAGACGTGAAATTAGAAACCGCTTCAGAAACTGAACTTGAAAAACCGCCAGGTACTTAACTGTGTAAGGTTTACCTTATATTAATTAACAGTTATTTAAAGTTTTGTATCTTTCCTATCTTATTCTAATTTCAGCTTACAAACAATTTCCTGCCAGAATGTGAATTCAGAAACGCAGAGAATGCAAATGAGAATGAGTACTATTTATGTCGTGACTTAACCGACTTCAACAGAGAGAGTCTGATTTTCTGACTAGCGCGCGTTTGTCTTCTGGCTACGTCTCTCTTAGCTATTATTAAGCTCGGCCATATCTTAGGTCCTTTCTAGGCTTCGCCGATCTAATTAATATTTAGGGGCCAACTAGTTAGGTTTTGATAGCTTAGGCTATATAATTTAAGAGCTTTAGTTAAGCTAGTTTTAGTTCAAATTATTAGTATTTAAGTTCAAGCCCGAGTTGCGGCTTTATGTAAAGTTCCAAGTCGGAACTGATTGTAAATATACTGAATAATAAAGGGTTTCTCAAGTCTTACGTGTTCTGTTCACACTTAAGCTATTATTTGCTTGTTAAGTGTTTGTGGGGTTCGGAGTTAGAACTTATTTAAAGAGTTAAACCTCGTAACTGAAACAGATGGAATCCCTTTTAAGATTTACTTCTGATGTTCTAAGATCATGCGTATGTTATATTCTTATTATATTCTTAAGTTCGCACTTAACAGGTTTAATGCTTTCAGTTCTCGTTTTCCATCTAATTTCACAGAGTGGTTTCAGAGTCAGTTATTAGAGTCGAAATATTAGAAAGCACATTGTCTCCCAAAGAAATTCTGCAGTTTCTAGTAATGGTATTTTAGAAATTAGGCAACAAAATATGAATACCGTAAAAAAAAGTAACCTGAACCAAAAAAAAAAAGAAGGAAAAGAGAGAAACAAGAAGAATATTAGGGATTAAAGACAGAATTCTACATTCCTGACTGGAATATGGCAATGTGAAATTTAAAATTTGGCAAAAAAACAGCCTTACTTTTGCATATATTTTTAATAAAATTCTATCGATTTCTAGGGGTTGCTCCTGAAGGAGACGAACCTGTGTCTGATCGCCCTGTATATCAATAGAATTTTATTCAAAATCTGTTCCAAAGTAAGCCTGCTTTATGCCAATTAAAATTCTATATTTAGCTTTTAAAAATGTAAAAGTCGCATGTGAATCATTTAATGGCCAATCGGAAAGAATTCCGTTAGTGGCATATTTGGAGATTTGCAAATTGCAATAACCTTAAACCTTCCCCGTTCTTCCGCCAGTTAAGCATTGACGTATATCAGACTGGAAGAATAGACGACAATTATCACTGGGTTATTCCCAAGAGGAAATTGCAAATAGCCCGGTTGTAATGGCCGTAGTGACTGACAATTTTGATTAAAAAAATTTTAAAGAGAGAATTACAGTTTCAACTGGTCCTCTACCTATATCGTTTCATTTCTCTCACGGGCCGAACAGCGGCCGAGCAATAAAGTCACTGAACACTATCCGGGGTTCGAATCTCGGCGAACGGGTTGGCTATATGGAAGCTTTCACATATATACAAGTCAGTTTCCCTTAGAAAGTCCTCCACTAAAGCATCCCTCCCCTTGAGGAAAGTAGCCCTCGAGTGCTTTGCCGTAATCAAATAAACTTCACCATCATTTCTCTCACGAAGTCGCAGTGTAATCGGTGATCGGCATCTTACAGTTTTGCAATAAATGTACGAAATTATACGGGACCCCCACAATGTCTGGTGCTGCGGGGTCCCTAAACCAGCTCTGATGCAAGGATGCATCAAGACGAGAGTCAAATGGAGTTCATCTCACAGACTGTGGAATAGTTTACGCCCAAGTTTTATATTCAGTATCATACCCAATAAATTTTCATTAAATTTATCTGTGCTGTTTAGATTTGTTTATTTTGCATGGTTTCTGAACTGCAGCATTTTATTAATGTACTGGTTTCCTAGGTGTTCGAGATTCACCAGGAATTCTTCAAAAAGTAGAACTCGAAGTCATTGATCATAACGAGTGCCAAGAATGGTATAAAAGCATAGGAAGGAAGGAAACCATATTTCCAACAATGGTGTGTGCCGGTTACAAGGAAGGCGGCAAAGACTCCTGTCAGGTAAATCAATTTTATTTATTTCACTTACATTAAGGTTTTTACATGTGCATTGCAGAAAATTATTCGAATTCTAGATATTCTATACCCAAATATCTTGATAGCTTGTACTTCATTCTAGGCCAAGTTAAATTATACCCGTTTTTGATTTATTTACTTAGTGCCTTCCAGGGGGATACTGGTTAGTTACTCTGGCTACCGTACCCAAGAGTCCGGGCTCGAAACCCGGAGAAGGCATGGATGTTGTAAATGTATAGTGTGTAAGGTTTATAATGCGTTTTCTAACAGTTATGTTCTGTTTTGTATCTTTCCTAGCTTATTCTAATTTTAGAATACAATTTCCTGCCAGAATGTGAATTTAGAAACGCAGAGAATGCAAATGAGAATGAGCACTATTTAAGTCATGACTTAACCGACTTCAAAAGAGAGAGATAGTCTGATTTCCTGACTAGCGCGCGTTTGCCTTCTGGCCACATCTCACTTAGCTGTTACTACACTCGGCCATATCTAGGCCCTTGCTAGGCTTCGCCGATTCAATTAATACTTAAGGGCCAACTAGCTAGATTCTGATAGCTTCGGCTATATTTATTTAAGAACTTTAGTTAAGTTAATTTTAGTTCAAATTATTAGTATTTAAGTTCAAGCCCGAGTGGCGGCTTTATTATAAAGTTCCAAGCAGGAACTGATTGTAAATATACTGGATAATAAAGGGTTTTAAACCCTTCTCAAGTCTCACCTGTTCTGTTCACACTTAAGCGATTATTTGCTTGTTGAGTGTTCGTGGGGTTCTAAGTAAGAACTTAAGATTTAAAGAGTTAAACCCCTACAAGTGTCTTTGCGGCATGTATGGCGAGCAGAAAGCCGTCTCTTTTGGTTCGGTGGCAGGGAAACTCTCTTTATAAAGAAAGTAACCAGAGACAATGTCTTTTACATTTTAGGTCATCATAGCCACAGGAAAAGTGGGATGGGAGACTCTCGGACCAGTCTTTAGGGTTCTCTCTCTCAAACGTTTGGGCAAAACTGAGCAAACTTATGCTGTTACCTACATGGCACTGAAGACTCTTGTCAACGACAGAGGCAGTGTGTTCTTGGTACGATAAAATTTGTGGACTTGTTCTGATTATGTCAAGAAGTTAGCATAGTCTCTCGCATTTCCCTAGTTACGTACGTGGCTTGACGTACAAGCATCCAGTGACAAATACAAAGCTCCAACCTATTTATACTGCATTTTCTCCTTCAACAGCAGTCGCACACTTAAGCTCAATCCATAGCTGTACGCCCCTAAACCTATAAGCACTATATTTACAATACATAATTGAAATGTAATACGATTAAAATATGTTGATGGGCCGCATAAAACTGTTTCGAGGCCTACGAGCCTCGAATTTGAGACATTTGCATTAGGACACACGAAATCGGAAGATTGTTATAATTTAATACGTCTGAAGTTGTAGCATACACGCAGGTTTAGCTAAGAAGGAGGGATAGAAGGATCCAAGCTACATCAAGAAATAACTGGGCGCTTTTACAAATAACTGGGCGCTTTCTCAAAAACAGATTTTTGAATATTCTCATTATATCGTGAAATTACGCGAGTCTGCTGGTTAAGCAGATATCATCCAGAGCTAAGATATAAGTTTCTTAAAAAGAGCTTATTTTTGCTTGAATAATATCTGAATTCGAATAAAAGTACGAGAATCATATTTTTATGTAATTGTTAAAAGGACAATCACATACGATATTTTATTTTTCATTTCTATGACTTTTCCTTTCTTCCTTTCATATAGTTAACAGTTAGTTAATGTGAAATAAACTTTTTTTTGGTTGGTTAAAACCGTTTTGCTTCTTCTCTTAGGGGGATTCCGGCGGTCCTTTGACAGCAGTGAAAAATGGTAGGTCAACTTTAGTTGGACTAGTTTCTTGGGGAGTCGGCTGTGCCAGGCCAAAGCTTCCTGGTGTGTATACAAAAATTTCAGAATACGTGGACTGGATTGGAAAGGTCACCAGCTGAAAACGGCAGACTCTGTTGAATAGGCGAATTTTATGATCGAAATGTTTTTTCAAACGAATGAAACTTACCAGGAATACAGCTTTTACCTCAAAGAATTTTTTAAAATCTTGTAATAATTGTCCGTTTGATTTCAGTAACAAATATTATTGCTTTGTGAGTTTCTCATAATACTTTTATGTATTTAGCTTGCATTGTATTATCTTGCGAGTCATTGGGTAAAATTTAAATTTTTAGCATTGTGATTTTATGTAGCCTATCTTGAATTTGAGAAGGCTGTTTTAATTTAAAAATGGTGCTATTTTGTTTTCCTTTCCACACTTATTATTATTAATTTATCTTTCTCTCAAATAATTATCCTTTTGATAATCGATGTGTTAAGGTTTTTTGGATAATTTTCAGGTTATAAGAAAAATTGTTATATGATTTCGTGATATGACTTCGAAGCAGGGAGCATATTTGTTTCAATAGTTAGTAAAATAAGACATAGAAGATGTAAGTTGCAAATGCTGAAGGCTCAGAAAATTGAACTTAAAGCATATGTCAAGAATTCCTTTTCTTTTTAGGAGAGAATTATTTTTATAATTTAAAGGGAAGCTGATTTGTATGGTACATCTATCAGAATTTAAGTAAGTATCTTACTATTTCTTTTGTTCTGAGAAACAGAACAAAAAATTTCGTACACAATTTCTTTTTATACGTTACCTGTGACTGAAGTAATATTTTGGTTATATTTTTTAGCATATGATAGAGAGTATTGAGTATGAAATTTTCTTGAGACTATTTTCTCTTTTTTGCACACAAATAAAAAATTTTGTTTTTTAAAGAAATGAAAAATATTACTTTACTGTGGAAATTGTGTTATTATTCTGCTTAATCGGTTTATTATGGTTCTTAATTTAAAATGTTTTCTGAAATAAGAGTTAATTCAAATATATTTTCAAAATATATTGTGCCATGTTTAAGAAGAAAATGCATCCTTGATCATCGGATAATGTGCTGGAAAAATATGGCTTGGATTATATTAAGTTAAAATCAAATAAGTTTTTTTGTTAGCGGAATAAATATATTATGTCTTTTTATTTTGCTGAAGTTCCTTATTAATAAGCAGAAGTAGGCTGGTCTTACAACATTGATTATTAACATCTTCGAAGTAATGTTAAACAATTTGGGACTGTGATAATGCTCCAGTTCAAATCCAACTAATTTGAACTTTATTATTGCTCAAGCTAATACTGTGAATTTCTTTTTGTGTATATCTATCTGATATGGTTTTGTATACAACGAGTCAGATATGTACAGTTATTCTTTTGTAATATTCTATCTTTAGAGTTCACATTGAACTTTATATGATAAGGCATTTGAAACTATGACATCTTATTATTTGTTTGTGATGTTTACTTCGGTATTTCTACCATATTTTTCAATCAAATCAATCAATCAATCAAATCGTTTATGCTATTACACGGACATTTGAAAATCACTTGCTGCTGCTGACCTACCTACTATGGTTCAACAGCAACATGCGATTTTTAAATCACAACTTTCAATAACATATCATTTGATACACTCCATTGAATGAATGGTTATAAACACAAACATTGGATAATATTTAATAACAGTTAATATGTTTCAAATTTTTCGTGCTAATTTCGAGGCTCATAACCTTCTCTTGTAAGTGTGTAGCATGTATTGCTTGCTGAAAATTACTCTAAGCTCTCAGTTTTAAACAAATTCACGTTTAAAAGTGCGACTCTTCAGGCTATGTTTTAGCATCATATTTCATAGTAAACAGTGTCCTCATCAAAAAATATTCTGTTGAAATTTCTTAAGAATTTGACATTAAGCTTTGATGCCACAAAAATAATGATTCGTCATTAAAAATTATTTTCAGAATCTCCGCTCAAAGCTGTAAAGCGGTTTAAAATGTTATATCATATGCAGTTAAATTCTGAATTAATAATGTTTTTTGACAGTTTTCCATTCCTCGTCTTGCAATTGAGAGCATGAAATGTCATTTTCTATGTGGTTTCAATTTGTGCATGAGCGGCCATGTTTTAATTTATTGCAACGTTAATCATACCCTAGAATTTTAAGTATGATGATTGCTGATGGAACAAAATATGACACAGTTAAAAAAAATGCCGCTCTGGTAAATTTTATATAGTTCTTTTCACTCGCAGGTAATATTTCAATTTTTTGAAGTACAAATGAGTATTTTACTTGCAGTTACAGATTTAAATATTCATGTTATGTCTGAACTCACTTAAAATTCAGGTATGATTATTTAAACAGAACCAGCAGCCGAAGAGCTTACGAACTTCTTAAGTTCTGTCCATATCCCTGCAATCACATTAATTTCAAGCAGCAGATACCCTTGTCCAAATTCTCTCCTAACCTACTTTCTTTACACGTGAAGTGAATTTTCACGGTTAGAAGGTATAAAACTTATTTAGTTTTAATATCAGCTCAACTCATATCACAAATAAATTCGTACTGTGTGTATAAAGTTCGACGGCGATTACCAAAATCAAAAGATCTGCGATCTGTAGAGAGCGGAATGTAAGTGAGGAAAAGTAGGATTAAGAAAACTGCACCAGTTTAAATTCAAAGATCGATTATATAAGAAAGAAATATTGAATTATATGGATGCAAAACCTGTACTAATGTTTAGTAAATACACCACGCACATTGACTTTCTATTTAATGTTCTTGATTCATGGAAAATTAGCTATAGTATCTTGCTAAGCTTCGACAATGCCGCGTACACGCACATAAGTCACACGATCTGATGACGTATTCTGTATTCATCTGCGTGTTCTAGAAAGTGTTTTGAATTCACTCAATGTAACTCACTACTTAGGACTTTCATGAGTAAAATTTTGTTAGTGCTTATTATTGTAATAAATAATGTCATTATCGAAACAAAGGCTCTTTATTCAGAAACAGACAGGTACATGTCAATTTCTCATCTTTTCTAACTTCCAGTGATATGTGTAAACTGCATAAAAGCTGAGTTTTATTCTTTAGTTGCTCTTACAAACACAAACAACTTCAACGAAATACATTTTGAAGCATATCAAAGTGCTTACTTAATCGTTTAAAAATCTGCAGAAATCTTGAAATGTTAAAAAAGTATCGAAAACGTATTTAGGGTAAATTTATACACTTAAAATGCATTCATAAAAGATTTGTTAGTGAAGGTTGTGATATCAAAACTGGCAATGCAATTTTCTTAACCAGTATGTTATAAAAATAACGCATTTTCTGGACATAACTACCTTTCGATTGCAAGGATTAGATAATATAGTATTTCACTCTCGAAAGTCCATTTATTATTACTTATATTACAATGTTGTATGGGTGATGAGTGTGTCTGTTATTATAATTATTTATACTGCAAAGTTTTATGGGTAATGAGTAAATGATTTTTTAACATGAATCTTTCGTGGCAAATCATTGACATGCTTAAGTTATACCTCATTGCATACCGCGGAATATTAATAATAAGTTCTAGCGAATTATATCGTCTCGAAAAATAAAACTTGGTTTTGCTAGTTTCTCTAGTTACTACTAGTTACTACTAGTTATCAGCTCCAGTTACTGCTAGTTATCAGTTTTGCTAGATAACTGTGTTATTCAAGTACCTCAATAAACAATTCAAAAACGCCTAGCCACCATTTTATCCATGTCTGGTATCTTCAAAACATTCTTAATTAAATTAATCCTCGCAAATCATTCCTCGCGTAATTAGTTTAACTTCTGAATTTCAATCGTTTTGATGGATCTATTGCTTTTTAACGAATTAAGTTAGAAGCACAAGCACAAATACTTTCGCATAGAGAATATTTTGAAGTCTTTATTATCCAAAGTTAAGAAGTGCTGTGTGATATTTTTTCAATCTAATATTAAAAAGATTGAACAAAACAAATTATGCATTATACTTCAATATTATACCGTATATGACAAAAGCTCAAAACAGTTTTTTGGCCATTAGCTGAAAATTTCTGCATAGCCATCAGTTTCGTAACTCTCGTTTTAATATTTTTAGAATTAGTTCTCACAAACACTGAAGCCTAACTCTCATCATTTGAAATAAATCACTATGATTTTACACAAATAATACAACTAGTACACAAATTTAAGATTTAGTCCAAAGGGGCTTTGTCCCTGAAGAACTATTGTTTTCGTTTTGCGATTTTGCGTCGGAAACATTAAAAGTCTGTATCACTTTTCAAACTGTTGCCACAAAATATTGCAGCCCTGTATTATATTTAAAGAAATTAAATAATGAAGAATGTTCATAAATGTATGTATGTTTCTCGCATTGTGATAAAACGACGGTACCTAAAGCCATCCAATTTTGAATACCGTCATCCTGCTTCGAATATAGGCACCTGGAAGCCCAAATTTGAAATTTGGAATTTGTTTTATTAACGTTTTTATATTTTGTAAAACTTTAACGAATTTTTGATCAACAAACTCAAGGATTTCAAAGCGGGCCATGGCAACGTTGTACAGAAAAAAAACATTTTTATCTGCAGCGCGTGTGTAGGAAATTCTAAAGACAGTTTAAAATTATTTTGCGATATTGTTCTTTAACTGAATTTTATGGTTTAAATGCCAAGAACATGATATTCAATAAATAAAAGTAACATACAAAATGTTTAATAAACGTCCCTTTGGACATAATTTAAAATCTGAAACCTTTCAGATTTTTTTAAAAAACTTTTTTAATTATAAATCAGTATGATTTTACACAAATGGTACAATAAGTACACACATTTAAGAATTTTTTTAACTTTGAAAGGGTACAGGAAAAAATTCTTTCTTCAAAGTTAGTGCAAAAGTAAACTCATTGCTCCCATTTAGCGCTTGTGCTTTAATTTAAAGGAAATTTTTATATAGAATTTTAAAGAAGATTCAGTGAACTATAATTTGGGAAGTATTCACACAATTTCTATTCGTTTAGTACCGTAGCAATGAAAAAGTGCAGTACTTATAACGGTATGTACTTTTATTACGATGTAATTATATGTAAATAAAACGTACAAAGCGTCATGAAAATTGGATGATAATACTTTCCAAAAATAAAATTTTAATCTTAAATTATTGCACATTGTCCTGATTGATCCTTATCCAGTTTGAATTCTTTTCTTTGTATTTTTTCTATTCTAGACTATATTTTTACAACTGCTAATTCGGTGAATAACGTTTTCATTTTCTATTTAAATTTTCATTCAGTTTGAAAAACTTTGGATTTTTAAGTACCAGGATGAATCAGTTTATGGAAACCCCTTTTCAAAAATAAATCTTTACATGTAATCAACGTAGTTTAGAAAATATGTTTCTTTCTTTTTTTTAATAAAAGAAAAAGTAATACTCTGTCCGTTAAAATTTTAATCGTTTTAGCATGTTTGGGCATAAGTTCAAGGCTTACATTAATTTGATATATTTGGTTGCTTTAATCAATACGTACAAAATATAATTACAAATTTACCTTATTTATGCATTATAAAACGCGAAAGTATAGTAGAGTTGTGCAAATAATACCACAGTGTTTTCCATGTCACAAACATGTTTCATAGGAACTTTGATATTTTGATAATTATTCTTGAAGTTATGTAGTGTATTTTAGGTTTATTTGAATCATTAAACTTCAGAAAAACTTACTTGCGAAAGTCTTCTGAACCAGACATGACAGAAAACGTCAGGCTGTTTGTGTTTTGCAACATCAGCATACCATTCCCACGACATTTTATACATTCTCTGGTATTAAAGCCAACAGTTCTTACAATAAATAAATATTACTTTTCATACTATACATACATATGCGAAATTTCACAATAATAAACCTCTCCGTTTGCTACGTCTTTTGCTTATGTATATAATTAATTCCGTACTTTAAACTTCTAAATTTACCTACTTAATGCATTTAATTGTTTTACTCGATGTAAATTAAGGCAGATAATTTAAGGCAAATAATTTTTAATAATTATTGCAAATCCCAGTGAAAATATATGATATAAGCATGCATTTACTGTTTGATTGCTTCATTTATATACTGAAATTTGTTTCAAAGTTAGTTTTTGATTTCCTTCTAAACTTGCTTGCTTATTTTACTTATTAACATATTACCCTTATTTACTGTTATTTGTTTTTCTTAAGTGTACATATAATTAGATATTTTTTGTAGTTATTATTTTTCTTGTAAATTAGCTAGCTGGATTTCTTTCTTACTTTCTTCTTTTAAGCATTTAATGTCTATTATTTTACTTAAATTTATAATCTTTGCCATTGTTTTGTTCACTGGTAATTCGGGTTGAATGCCTAACTTCCCTATCATCAAGGAGAGGTTCATATTTTGCAGTTATATATATATATATATGTGTGTGTATGTGATGTACCAAATGTAGTCGTAGCTCAAAGTATCAGACGATAAGTTTAAAGAAAAAACAGGATCCATTTATTAATTTCCATGAAAAACAGCAGTTACAAAAATCAGATCTCCGGAGTAAATAATAAAGAACAAGTAATAACTTTTTGTATTGAAGTTTACTCCATCGTTACATTAATGAAAAGACCCCTCGATATTTATTTGCGAGTCCTTTTATAATCTCTGGAAAGGCGGAGCTTCCAAGAAATGACGTCAGCCTCGTCAGCCAATCCAGTTCGCTTTAAATATTTCCAGAACATTCAACAACTGTACGTGTAGAAAAGGCGGGAAAATCAACTTGACTACGGGGCTGTGGATTTAATTCCACGTACTTTCAAATAAGAGATCGTCGCCATTAAAAATGAAAAGAACATGCATTTAGAATTTGTGACTGAGAAAGAGAAAACAAAAAGAAAAGACGAAATTTAAGTTAGGGTTTTAAGTGTATTTTTGACAATGGAATTTTATTATTACACACACATATATAAATATATATATATATATTGTTTAGTTTCTTCATATTTATGTACTATAATTTATTTCACAGTTATTATTTGATTTCTTGTAAACTTGCTTACGTTTTTCGTCTAGCATATTACTCTTTATTTCTTTTATTTGTTTCACTAATTTTAACATATGTATTGCTTTACTTTAAAATTTATAATGAGGTATTTTTTCTGTAGATAGAATTTAACTTACTTGTAAATTTATTTTCTGGGTTTCTTTTTTATTTTTCTTTACTTTAGTGTACATATTACTTTACTTAAATTTTATATTTTATTACTATCTTTTGCTCATTGGTAATTCGGGTTAACTACCCGTTTAGCAACGGCCAGGTTCATATCTGAAAAGAAAAGCATGCATGTTTACTGCGATTCCAGTACCGGTGAAGATGTATATCATATGAATGTATATACTATTTAGTTTATTTATTTATATATTGTAGTTCATTTCATAGTTATTATGTGATTTTCTTATAAATTTGTCTGCTTCTTTTACTTAGCATATTACTCTTATTTGTTTTACTTTCTTTTACATGCCTATTGCTGTACTTGATTTCTGTACTTCATTGCTAAATATTTATATTTCATTCACAAAAGTGATTCGGTTTCTAACTTTTCACCAAACCACTTTCATAACTAAAGAATGACATGAATGTTTGTTGCTGCCATAAATCCTGGTGAAAAT
>KK113959.1:201784-241999 GCA_000611955.2 Stegodyphus mimosarum
ATAAATAAAAATAAATTTTCCCTCCAATCGTATCATAAAATAAAATTTCGAAATTCAAGAAAAATCAAATATATCATTTATCTGCCATAAATTTAAGAAACAGAATATTGTTGAAATAAATAAACGTATGCTTAGAGTAAAATTAAGTATGAAAAAATAATCGTGCATGCATATATAGTTGCTTTACTTTATATATTGTTATTGTTATTATTATTAAGTTTTTAGAGTTTATATACGGTTATTTTTTATAGTTATTATTTAACTCGCTATTAAACGTTCTCTCTTCTTGTAATTAGTATGTTATATTTAGTCTTTTACTTGTATTATTACTTTAGCGTATATACCTGATTGCTTTACTTAATTTCTTTGCTTCCTTACTAATCGTTTATCCACCTGGTGGTTCGGGTTTAAGCAGCTAGCTTCCAAATCAGCAACAGGCAGGCTCATGACCAGTAAAAGGCATAGATGTCTGTTGCTATGAGAAGTCCGGTGAATAAAAAAAGGAGCTTAGAGCTGCAAACCAAATTTTAATTTACTTTTTTGTAATAATTTTTATATTTGTGTATTTGTTTTGCTTCTCTTGTCTATGATTAGTTTACTTTTTTAATTTTGTAAATATCCTTATTACAGCATATACTTTTCTTGTATATGATTAGTTTACTTTTTTAATTTTATAAATATCCTTATTACAGCATATACTTTTCTTGTATATGATTAGTTTACTTTTTTAATTTTATAAATATCCTTATTACAGCATATACTTTTCTTGTATATGATTAGTTTACTTTTTTAATTTTATAAATATCCTTATTACAGCATATACTTTTCTTGTATATGATTAGTTTACTTTTTAATTTTGTAAATATCCTTACTACAGCATATACTTTCGGTATGTGAAATATTAGTAAAATACTTAGCATTTCTTTCCCCAAAAAAGTATTTTTCAGCAAAAATATATTAAATTAGAATTTACTAGAATTTTCTTATTGTCGTCTGCTTTCCTTCATTCACTTTATCTATAAATATATAATAATAATGTTTGTTTTTAATTTATGTCGGAGCAATAGTTCTTGCGTTCAGCTGGAAAACGTATTTTTCTTAAATTACAATACAGAAATGCTTCCTCATTCTGATTTTTTATGTCTGGTAAAACTCTAAGCTGCAATAACATTTTTATTACTGTCATTTTAATCGCTTTCAAAAAGCAAACATTTAAAAATCATTCGATGTGATTCCAGTTCAGTCTCATAAAAACAAATCATTAAAGAAAATGTTTTGGTTAATTTCTTTAAAAATAATTTTAATTAACATTTTGTATGTCATTAGCAAACGTAACAGGAAAAAAGCATTGTTTTTTTTTTTGCATGGATGTATTTTATTTTGGAAGAAAGAAAAAAGAGGAATTTAGGAGTGAGAAACACTCGATATTAAACTGAATCCGTGCCTGAATCGAGACCGCGATCTTCGAATTCGTAACTTTTATGGTATGTTAACATTTGCAGTACGAAAAGCACTTGTAAATAATGCCTTTGATTCTTCCTACGTGCATTAATCACTGCACTTAACGCAACTAAAGCACTTGTATGGCATAAACAGATTTGACCTGAATAAAAATCAGTTAGCATTATTAGTTGCATTATTGAAAGATTTTATATGTATCTTAAAGCAAGAACCAACCATGTTGGAGAACTTTTAGTGCTGTGGTACAGCACTAATTTTAATTAATGAATTATCTTTTCCTCCAAAATATAAATTGAATCGTACCTTTGACTGTACAAAAATCTAATAATATAACAGGTTTTGTTTTTGTTTTGAAAAAAGCTACAATTATTTACATATTTATGGAGTTTTGTAAGTTATAATAATTACCATAATTACTATAACCATTTACAACATTTCGTCTATTTATTCTGTATGCCTTATGTTATGAAGTTATATTATCCAGTACCTTCGTGTAATTAACGATGTAATATATTCACTTAATATTACTATACAATTGTTTTTGTATTTATACAGTATAAACTTAAAGAAATGTATTAAAGTTTATAAGGTATTTCTCCCACCTTCTTCGCATGCCTTCGTGGTGTAGTGGTCTGCATGCTCGACGCGTAACCGAGAGGTCCGTGGTTCGATTCCCGGCAAAGGCGTTGCTTATTTTTCACCTCTCCTGCTTCGTAATAACCTAGTGTCTCTACAACTGGCGCCCGAACTAAAAAGGTGGTGGATGATGATTCTCCACCACCGCGATTTGGCGATTGGGTCCCCCAAACCCCAGTCGCCCTTTAAAAAGGGGAGTATATAAGGTATTTCTCCCGCCTTCTTCGCATGCCTTCGTGGTGCAGTGGTCTGCATGCTCGGCGCGTAACCGAGAGATCTGTGGTTCGATTCCCGGCGAAGGCGTTGCTTATTTTTCATCTCTCCTGCTTCGTAATAACCTAATGTCTCTACAAGTTACGTAATTGCTTCTTACGCAAGTTGTATATAATAGGGACCACATTTGTACTATTCCTTTATATAATTATTTACAAAATATGAATTACAATAATGGTTCTTTAACACGTTTTGGCTTCTCAGTAGAAAGGCTTAACAAAGACTTCTCAGTAGAAAGACTTAAGATAAAATATATTTACAAAACAATCACTCCAGAAATCTGGTAAATTTACGAAATAATCACTCTAGAATTCCGGTATATTTACAAAATAATCATCCCGAATCATAGTAATTAAGCCACACATTCATTAAGAAAGAACTCCGAATACATCCATTTTTCGACAATGTTTGACTATGGAACAATTTAGGTAACAAATTATGTATAAGGAAATAACAATTTATAAAATAGTTTTTCTGAGCCTATAGAATGTTCGACAAGATACCAGACAATGACGCAACACGATCCTTGCAATCTTAATCTGCGAACCTTCAAATCTTCAGAAACGAAAGTGTCGTTTAAACCTATTTTTATGTTGTACCTGGATACAGGAACGTTAAAATATTTTATAAGTTCTGTGTTCATCTGTTTACTTCTTATATTGTTTGAATTTATCTGTAAATTTATTGATTGTGTATTTGTACATTTACGCATTTGTTTTTATAAATATTTGTATATTTGCTCACTTGAGTTGCTTAACTAGTGTATAAACTGCTTAAATTACTCATTTTCTGAATTACTTCTATATTTACATTGTTCTTGCATTTAACATGTACATAAACGTAATTCTTTCAATTTGTGAATTTTTACTTTCGTTGTTAATTTAATATTTAGCATAGGTTTACTTGCTTTGCTTACTTAAGTTTACTTTTCATAACTTAGAAATCATTTCTTACCTGATTTTTTTTAATTATTTGTGTGAGTGTGTGTGTGTGTTTCACTTTTAAAAAAGGAACATCAAAGCGTAATAATTTCTTATATTTGGAGAATATTGGCAAAATATTGCCACCCCAAAATGCCTAACTTCCTCTACTGGAACTGCTGTTCACTTTTACATTATTTAGACTTTGTATGAAATTTGATCATTTCTTTTCTGTCATTGTTGTCACTATACTTGGCATTCCCATGTGTTTTCATATGACTGTATACTTAATGTGTAAATAAACATTTTTTAAAATTATGTTGAACCTCTTTTTTCATAAAATAAATGGGGAAAATAGTAGTTTTTTAACAATTTTATTTTTCTTCCATTTTGATTTTTACTTTCCATCGACTAGGTAGTCAAGTATCACACAAAATTCATTCGGCTAGTGAAATACTTTATACTTCTGAATTAGCATATACTAGAGAAAAACGCATTCGCTAAGTTAACATTCCCCAGCCAGACAATTACTGTAATATCAAACTAATTTATAAATCATAAACACTGTCGTGGTCTCTCTTTTGCTCTGACTCTTTTGCTCTTTAAAAGGATCTCTCTAAGTGCTGCCGTGTGCGGAGTGTGTTTTGGAGAAAGGAATTCAGCGCATTCAGAACATTCATGCTATCTGTGAAGAATGAAGTGTGAGCTGCTGGTTGCGTACCTAACCATAAAGCTGCTTCTTTGAGTGCAAGGGACTCGGCTTGGAAGACTGAAGCATGGTTGCTTAGACGGAATTGAGCTTGATAAATTTCTTCATTGTTCGAAAAGACCGTGAACGCTGCCCCCACTCGTCCTGAAATTTTTGATCCGTCAGAGAAAATCTCTCTTTGTTGTCCTCATAGTGGCGATATTAAAATGAACCTTACAAACCACTTAAAGGAATGAGTATTTTCGTAGAGGACTTTTTAAGGAAAATCGGCTTTTTACTTGGCACAGGAAGGCAGGCAAAGCAAGGGAGGTTTTCCTATATAACAGTAAACATTCGTTAAATATACACTGGTGTGCAAAAATTAAGGACGAGACGGTTTTTTCAATATAACTTTGTACAAAAGCTTTCCAAATCAACACATTTAATACCGTAAGATCCCCAGTACGTAAGGACATGAGTAATATAAGTAACACTTACTAAAAGAGAAATCAGAGGGATAAAAAGAAGCTTTACTGAAAAAGTAGCATGAAGCGCAATGCGACTGAAGGCCGAAACATACCTGTGATGGGTGTCCAGCAAGAAACATCCGGTCTTTAATAGGGGATATGATCTCCCCTGACTGCTAGGCAGGTTTCACAGCGTCTGCCCATGCTGAGAATGAGGGTGTCAATGAGTTGTTGAGACATTGCTGCCCATTCGTCTTGCAGCGCCAATCGAAGCTCCGGAATCGTTACTGGTGGTAAGGTACGAGCTGCCAAGCGTCTGCCTAGAAAATCCCATACATGCTCGATGGGATTGAGATCCGGAGATCGTGCCGGCCAATCCATACGTTCAATATCCTCACTCTCTAAGAGCTGTTCGGCAGCTACTGTGCGATGACATGGTGCATTGTCGTCCATGAAAAGGAACTGCGGACCCATAGCGCCTCTAAAAAGACGCACATATGGAAGAAGAATCTCGTTACAATAACGGGTCCCGTTGACTGAACCTGCGTCGAAGATGTGAAGGTCTGTACGACTACCAAGCATGATGCCTCCCCAAACGAGAACACCGCCGCCTCCATACCTGTCCCTTTCAATGATGTTCGAGGGATGATTGCGGCTTCCCCGCTCTCTCCATATGAGTATGCGATGAGAATCGCTACTCACACTGAATCTGCTCTCATCTGTAAAGAGTACTCGTCCCCATTCATTGTCTCTCCAATTCCGGTGTTCCTGGCACCACAGAGAACGCATTCTCCGATGGGCAGGCGTTAGAGTTACACACCGTACAAGGCGTCGTGCAAACAGACCACCACCGTGCAGTCTTCTGGCCACGGTAAAACGCGATATCGGTCGTCCAGTCGCCTGTGTCGTGTGTCTAGCGATTTCTCCCTCTGTCTGCCGCCTGTTTCTTCTGGCCTGTAAGGCAATATACCGGTCATCTGCGGGTGTGGTTCCTCGTGGACGACCACTACTAAACCCCCGGATAGCTGTTCCTGTAGTTTGAAATTGTCTCCAAAGTCGTGAAACGATGCTCTGAGCAATTCCGAACTCTGCAGCCACACTTGTCACACTGCGGCCTTCCTCCAACTTCCCAATGATTCGACCTCGGGTAAAAGCATCCAGATGTCGTCTAACAGATTGATTATTCGCCATTTCTCGCTGAGGCAGCAACTCGGTGTGATTTTAACTGCTATACGGCGTGCAATCTCTTTGCCAGAAATACTGATCTTACACCGACAACATGCTTTATACTACTCAGACACTCCCCCATTACGTCTACCTGCATATCTGCGCATGTGCTACCGTACATCACCTTACTTAATCTCCTGATTGGTCTTTCTGTCCGCTCTGCCTCTTCGTTCAGCTGATATGCTAATTTTTCGACTTCGTCCTTAATTTTTGCACACCAGTGTAGCTTAAATATCGAGGAAAGGATGGAAATCATGATTCGAATTCAACAGCGAAGCACTGATTATGTTTATTCTTGTGGCAAATATCTTTTTAATGAATTTGTATTCGTAAGGGATATGACCTCTGTTAAGTCATCTCAATAACCTACCTACGAGTTCAAAAGAATCTGTCACGGAGTTCACATTTGAATTCCAGTCGTTCAATTCTCCTTCTCCTCGACGTTTTAGTTCCGTGCGAGAGATAAAAGTTTAATATGAAAACCTGCTTAGTTTGTTTTCTTCTACAAGTCAAATTCTGTCAATGGACTAAAACAAGATGAATTCTTATTATCTTTTTTTTTATTTCCCGTGCTTTCACAGGCTATTCGTCGAAATCTGATCTTAATCAAGATTCCATTTAATTACAAACTATTGGAATTGACAGAGGCTTCTCGTATTTCAACCTGTTAGACATTATATGCCAGTTAAAAGATTTTCAAATAGCAAAAATAACAAGCATTCCTCCAATCCTAAACTACCACAGATTTGACAAATATTTTATTTTCTCATTAAAGTAGTTGCGAAATTAAAGATATTTGTATATAAATTTAACATTTGTGTCATTGCTAAAAATCACATTTTTAGTAAATTCTCTAGCTTGATTTTAAGAACAAACACCATTGCAGATAAGAATATCTGAAACGGTTCCAGTTAGTGATTCTTGCCCCTGTGATTTAAATCTCTTGCTCAGGTGTGGGGGGAGGACTCATAAATTCTCTGCTACGCAGAAATGCTAGTTGTAGAATCATATTTTCCGATTTTTCTGTGAAAATATTGCAAACGTTCTTCAAACTTTCTGTAAAAATCTTTTTAGTTTAGTTAATGGTTTCGGTTTTAATCCTTATTTCTCCCAGGACTCAAGCATTTTAATTCTGGAATGTTAAGTTTCCCGTTTTCGTTAATAAATGATGCAAACCTTTAGTTTCCTTTCTTTTGTTCTAACATCATATCCAACTATTTTCTTTTTCAACAGGCTTTGCAATTCAGTCACTTGCCAATAAACAAAGCAAGAGTCGTGATTAAAACTTCCTAAATACGTAATTTTGACATCTTTATTTATTATAGTATTCTAGTTGAAAATAACTGTTCTGTAACTGTAGTATTCCTTGCATGGTAACGACAGTACTATACACTAAGATAAGAAATAACGCACTGAGAATTGTATCACTTAACGTTTTTTTACATATGCCGCAACGCTCACTCGGCCAACTTAATTACTTTTCGAAAACTATATATATTTTTTTATTTCCTGCTTATTCCTCAACTCCGAAAAACTTCATATCCGTAGCATTATCGCAGTAGTTAAATTATAAGGTATTTCTCCCGTCTCCTTCGCATGCCTTCGTGGTGTAGTGGTCTGCATGCTCGACACGTAACCGAGAGGTCCGTGGTTCGATTCCCGGCGAAGGAGCCAGTGTCAGGACTGAGTGTTCTATGCATACTTTTGGCGAACATATTCGTGAAGTAAACTAAGTCCTGATCTCGAATAGGGAGCTGAATGAAGCTATGTTCTGTGGTAGAATAACTGTGGTTAAGTGGTAGAATAACTGCACGTAAGGAGGTTTAAAATAACCCTTTGTATGAAACTAATATTTACAGCGACTTCCCAACTCGAAAGGGATAACAGAAAATAATGACCGCACTTGGGTCTAAACTGAACAATCAAATAATTTAAAATAAAGTTAAGTAGAAATTAAGTAGTCGTTGCTCACAGAGCTATGAACGCAAGGTTGGCCTCTATACTAAACGATCAATGGTGCGTAGCAAGATTTAGCTAATACTAACGACCTTAGATTACTTCAATAAGTAATAGCGTAACAGCGCTAAGGCTTAGAACTTCAATACTAGCTAGTCAGGTGGACGTCGAACAGAGCCGCAGTTATCTGAGACTAAAAGCTCTCTCACACTGAGAAGTTCCTTGCTATCCCTTAAATACAAAACTTGGCTCCACTTCAAATTAGCATAAAGCTGAGACGCGCGCTCATACTAACGGGAAGTTGAAATAAGAACTCATAGGAAAGAAAAATTAAAATAAAACTTTGTTAGTTTAAACTAAAATCTTACAAAATGATCCATAGAACGTAACAACAATATCTTTCATAACAAATTTTCTCTCGTGATAAACTGAATGCTATTTGCATAATCTTCAAAACTTCGAAAAACTCTACTTTTGTTCAAACTATAAGTTATTTCTTCTTTTCTTTCTGTATGCCTTTGGGGTGTAATGGTAGCACACTTGGCGTGTATCCGAGAGGTCCAGGTTCAAATCTCGGCGAGGGCGTTGCTCATTTTTCATGTCTCCAGCCAAAAAAAAAAACACATAATATCTCTATAGCGGCGCCCGAACTAAAATGTGGTGGATGATGATTTTTCACCACCAGAGTTTGGCTACTGGGTCCCCTTATCACCACTAGCCCTTTAAAAGTAGGAGTATGTAAGGTATTTTCTCCCTCCTTTCTGCATGCCTGTATGGTGTAACGGTAGCAAACTCGGTGCGTATCTGAGATATGGTGTAACGGTAGCAAACTCGGTGCGTATCTGAGAAGTCTCACATTTTTCATGTCTCGTGCTTCAAAAAACCTAATTACTCTACAGTACAATGATTAAAATTTAATTTTTTTGATATATTTATAATTTGCATTTAAATATCAGGATCACTACTGATTTCAATTGCAAGAGTTGGTTTTTTCGGCTTTGCAAAGTAATTAACCGAAAAAAAATTCTTCATTAATTATATTTTGCAAATATGCCTAAATATAAGCTTAGTGGCGGTTGTGCACATTTCCAAAATAGCGTTAACAGTTTTGTTTTCAACACAGCTTGAGGGAAGGATGAATTTATTTTATTCCCAACTGAGCCAGATTTGGAAATATCCCCTCATTTCAGTTGCAAGTCTGTAAATGAGATAACGTCAAATCAGTGTTTTCAACGCCATGAGACTTTTTTTACCGTGATTTATCTTAAAGGGTATGCTTGTATACGAAAACAATATTGCACAAACATTTTGCTTTTAGTTTTTTTTTCTTTCTTGGGGGGGGAGGTGGAAGCTTTTGACCTCATTCTACGCGGTTCCATCATTTTCATTTTTGCATGTATTACAAGTATATCGCGGGACGGCTGTTAATTCTTCCTGACATCTTCTAAAAGAACTCATTCTTTATGTTTCTGTACTTCAACGTTTGTTTCACGTCATAAGGTATTTCTCCCGCCTTCTTGGCATGCCTTCGTGGTGTAGTGGTTAGCACACTCGGCGCGTATTCGAGAGGTCCAAGGTTCGAGTCCCGGCGAGGGCATCGCTCATTTTTCATTTAAAAAAAAACGAAAAACTAATGTCTCTACAGTGGCGCCTGAGCTAAAAAAGGTGCTGGATGATGATTCTTCACCATCAAAATTTGGCGATTGGGTCCCCTAATCCCCAGTCGCCCTTAAAAATGGGTAGTATATAAAGTATTTGTCCCGCCTTATTTGCACGCCTTCGTGGTGTAATGACAAGCACACTCGGCGCGTATTCGAGAGGTCTGTGGTTCGATTCCCGGCGAGGGCTTTGCTCATTTTTCATGACTCCTGCTTCCAAATAATTCTAACCTCTTGCGCATACACAACTTTTGTAATCCATGACTTCCTCATCTGTGCTTACGAGAATACTTCCATTGCAATGTTAAATCGGCAAACCCAACGGCCATTTCACCCTTTTCAGGAATGTCTCAGTTTAAAAGACCTGCTACTATGACATAGGCTTTCGGGCACTTCTGAGTTACAATACATTCCATTTTTTCTAAGGCCTTATTAAAAGAATTAGTATAATGCTACTAGTACAGTATAGTACGACAAGTTAACAAATGAAAAAAGGAGAGGTAATGACGCTGCTACTAAAAATTGGCCTTTAAGAAAGATTAAATGCAAAAATATGCTAATGTGAACTATATCATTGTTTTCATATAACCAACGGAGGGTGAAGTGCCATAAACTCATTGTCCTATACATTTATATAAGGTGTGGAAAACGAA
This sequence comes from Stegodyphus mimosarum, assembly GCA_000611955.2. Lineage (NCBI taxonomy): Eukaryota > Metazoa > Arthropoda > Arachnida > Araneae > Eresidae > Stegodyphus > Stegodyphus mimosarum. The sequence continues at coordinate 211,724 of KK113959.1, forward strand.
GACTAATGGGAATGATGGTCAAAAACTATTATCGATATTTCCGGTTTGGGCTAAAACGGGAATAAAGTCCTCATGGGTCTTTCGGGATAAGACTATTTTGGCCCATCGCCTAAATTTAATTCATAAATTCCAATTCCTTTACAATATGAGACAGTACAGTGTAATATTTTTCTGAAACGATTCATTATTCTGTTAAAAAAAACACCTCTAGTCCTTTACGAAAATATATGCTGTTTATTTTCTCAAAATATTAAGACAACACCTTGAAATCTGGCATATGAATATTCATTTATCAGATAACGCAGAGATAGAAATAAGTTATGAAAACTTTCAAATTTGTTAAATTATTTAGATAATTAGCAACACACATACCTATAAATGCTCGGATAACGCAAAAGAAATAGGAAGTCAAGTATTGTGTTAACTCGTGATTTTTCGTTGAAGGAAATCTAATTTCCTCTAAGGATGATTTAACGATGATTAAGGATGATTAGGGACAACACGAGTCAATTTTTTAGTCCCCAAACAAGTTATCCCAAATGCTGGTTAGCCCACGTTGCCTACGACAGCAGGGAATTTACTGGTCTGTTCCTTTGCATTTTATGATTAAGAAACATGTCCCCACCCCGTCCGCGTTTGACTTTTTTAGATTAATTATTTAACACAGAAAACTTGCAAGATCATTAGTCAGGGAATTAAAATATTTAAAAAACCTGTTTCAGGTTATATGTGATATACAGATATTATGAAAACTTACAATCCATTACAAGTTGTAAGTTTAATACATAATGTAGTTCAATTACTATTATTGTATTCAATTATTAAGATCCGTCCGTTTTGTTGATCCCGAGCTTTGTTTTTCATTCCATTTCTTCTGTCTTAACATTGAACTCCAATTCACCACCTCATGACATTCAGCCTACAATAGTAGCAAGACGATCACTCCGTTTTTGGCATGCTTTTATTAGATGGCATTTTAGAAACACTAGCAAAGGAAATCTTGATTTGTTTAAAAAACGTTGCCAGCACCTGTTCTGTGTTAATTTAATGATATATATAATATACTAGACGCTGCGCGGCCAGCCTTCGTCTGGCTTTTAAGTGTACCAGAAAAATGCTTAAAGAGAACACCAAACATTAAATTTGAAAACTGCACAGAATTTTACTCTTCAAAACAATTTTATCGAAAAAGAAGCAAACAACAACGGAAAAAAATTCAGTTAAAAATGCATTACATATAAAAAGCATAGAACGAAATAAACAATATCCCTTAATACAAATATTAATTATCCTAATAAATAAATTAACCAACTTCTCTTTGCAAAATCTTAAGAACTCAAATGCTGTAAACAGATTAAGAACTTAAACAGATTAAAAAATATCATGCAAAACTTTTTTATAATTAAAATTATATATAATTAAAACATAATATTACAATGGAATAAGCAATATCCCTTGATACAAATGTTTATTATCCTAATAAAGTAATTAAACAATTTACCGTTGCAAAAAGAAACAACTTTTTAATTTCTTAAACTTTTCAGTCTCTTAAAAACAGTAACATAAGAAATACGATGAAAAATTGTTGCCAAACCGAAATTTTTAAAAGAATGAAACTATTCAAAATGATGCAATTTCATCAAAAATCTATCAACAACAATAAGAAAGGAAAATTGTTGCCAAAACTACATTTTAAAGTATCTGAGATGTGAGAAGTGTATTCGGAAGCTTCATTTAAAAAATTAAAAAAAAAAATACAAAATATTATTATTTTTCCAAAATTCTTTTTAATCCTTTCGACTCCTTTTAAGGAGTCCCCTTTAAGGAGTCGAAAGGATTAAAGTTCAACGTGTCCAAAAGTCAAAGGAAAATAAACGGCACATTTTTTAAAATAAGTTTTTTAAAAAAAAATTACGCTGAAAAGGTGTTAAGCTCACCTTCCTAAATAAATTCGTATTTAATCGATTTGTTGAAATAGGGAATTTATTTTAAGTTCGTAAAATAGCTAAGTGTCTACCCTTCACGACGATGTAAAAATGAAATGTATAGAGTGAAATCTCGCTTTCCTGTAGCCCATTATGTCTCAAAATGACGTGATTTGGTCACAAAACATAAAATAAAAAAAATTTGAATTCGAATTTCGAAAAAATCGCTTCGAGGTGCACTGGCTCTTGTGGAGATACACCTGTGTACCAAATTTCCTGGCCCTGGGTCTATTAGCTTACTCGCAACACGAACAAAAGACACACACACACACTCTTTGTTTTATTAAATGTAGAGATAACGAGCTCAAGAAGCAAATTCAAGAACGATACTCTTTTAAAAGAAGAAAGAAAAATTGATTTTTATGTCACACTCTTTAATCAATGACCGTTTTAAAACTTCCAACTAAAGCCCTAAGCCGTTCAGATTAAACGACCACTTGCACTATTTCCGGAATTAATAAAACGTAAAGAGAAGGAAACTTGTTTTTCAACTCGAAGTGTTAGGCTGGAAGTTTGTTTTAGTTACAGCATTAGGTCATTAACCTTTCAATATCTACGTTCCTTCACGTACTCTCGAACCTTTCGAACAAATTTCATGTCAAATTTCGTTTATCAGGATGATGTCAAGGGCACCATTTTCTAACTGAAGAAAACTCTCAATTTAACCTAAGGGGATAATCATGTAGTTAAGGGCTAAACACTCTACGTGATCAGGTTTAAAAACGAAACCACATATATAGACTAAAAAGATACTCTTCTTTAAATATAATGATCTGAAAGAAATAAACACATGTTTATCGGTGTTACTTAGAAAAAGTGAAAGAATAATTTATAAAAGGAAGAGGTTGATAATTTGACGAGGCTTTTGGGTGTGTTTGAAATAGGTTATATGCACTTCGGAGGTCAAAATGTAAAAGTTTAACGCAGATATTTGACTTAAACAAATATCTGAAGTGGGGTAAAACAGGTACATGAAGCATTTTACTGTGCCTTATTTTAAATGAATGTTGTTTGTTGATCGTGTTCCCTGCATATAATTTTTGCTCAGTATTAGGTCATCGGAGAAGTGAGTGACAAATCAGTTTTCTGTATTAATTTTTATGACAAATTAATAGTAACGGTAAGTCATTAATTAATTCTTTGTTTTGAAATGGAAGGTTATCAATTTCCCAACCCTTAATAATCAGGGTAACGAAAACGTATGAAGTATTTATGTTAAGTATTCTTGTATGTGGCCAGTTAGAGTAAAATACTGATACATGACACTGAATTGAGTATTATTTTATTAAAAGCTCATCTATGGAATACATTTGGTAAAAAAGCAGGTTATAACGTTCCAGGTTATAACGATCCGTGCAAAAATGCACCAGAACGGTGATAAAACATTCACAGTATAAAATATCACTTGTAATAGCTTCGCGAAGCCATTCAGTTAATAATCATCGTCAATAAATAATAAATAAATAGAATAGTGATGATGCGTAAGTCCATGGTTTTATTATAGTCCTCAATGCAGAAGCCAGCTGCATTTATGTTTGTGTTTCCATGAAAGCCAATTACCAGGCCGCAAACCAAATATAGAAGCATCAGCAGAAAAGGCTATTGACGCTTTCTTCATTTTTAGTAACCTCTCATTTGTTTTATCCATGACAGAAAATGAGATACTCTGGTATACACGTCGGGGAATCCTCTTTTAGCACAGCCGGAGCCAAAGCTCGTCAAGCCAGCTAACACCCAACCTCTGTCCTGAGTTTGACAGGCAAGTGGTCCTCCAGAATCGCCCTGATTAAAAAAAGATAGCAGTTGATTTCAACATCCATTACCTTTAACGCTATGTACACATATTAGTTTTCATAACTTAGAATTATTATATACAGTCGAACCTCCTTTAGTGGCCACTTTAGTTTAGCGGACGCTTCGCATTTAAAGAGTCTCTCCTGAATCCCTAAACTCTTAAAATAGGACATCAATGTATTTCAATTCCAATAATTGACAGGCTTGATAGCGGGGCAAGGAAAACTGCTGACTGAAGAATTTTGCAGTGATTGGTTATTTTTTGACAAATGAATAGAAAAAAAGGAATGAATAAAAGAAGAGCCTCCTTTAGCAACACTCTTTGTTTTTATATTCTTGGACGATTTTAAAAGCAAATGCCATAGGCTGAAGTGACTTCCCATCAATTATCTGGGGTTCTGTGAACAATGGGGAAAGATGTGAAACGAAATTCTCCCAGCGACGCCAGGCTTTTGTTTACTCCCAATAATTTCGCACAATTTCTTTTTTCCGAAGTCGTGATAAGACATATGTTCTAGATCTAGCGCCACTCAACACGAAACATACATTCTTTCTCTTTTACTAAATTCTTTTTCTAAGATGGGAGTAACCGAATTTCTAGGTAGTCTAATTTAGGGTATGACTGATTATTTGGCATGGTACCTAAACACAAAATTTAATGTTAAAAGAAAAAAATTAAGATTATTGCTGTTTCATTAAAAACATTAGTGGAAAAGGCAACTGGACCTGCAACAGCAACGAAAATGCAGAACTGATGAAGATGCATAGCAAATGTATTCAAATGTCTTTTCAGTTTTTTCTGCATTCGCAAGTAATATTCCTATACTTATTTACTTTAGTTACAGCAAAATGCAGAATAATTGAAAAAACTGACTTCAGTTTCGAAATACTAGTTCGAAAAATCAGGTATTAAGCATAACGTGTCATTTACATCAATTTGTGGTAAGTCACAAACAATTGTCTCTTAACCTGGGGACAGAATGGGTAAAATACAGTGTGGATGAAACCAATCTTCCTTTTTTTTACTATCATCAAACAAAACAATGCTTTTAAAAAACGTAAAATACATTAGAGACTTCAAAAGACTCTTTGAAGTGATGTTGAGTGTTCAGTATGACCGATGAGTGTGAAAAACACGTTAGTTATCACATGGAAGGCCAAGGAAGCAAAAATATTTTAAGTTTATAAATCCTAGCATACTAAAATGCAGTGAAAAAACAAAATCAACCAGGATGGTATTAGAAATCATAGCGAAATGGTTTATTTAATTAAGGAACATCAAAAACAATTTTACTCTTTAAAAATAACGTTGCTATCACTTGAAAATCTCATGAGTGGGTAAAGCCGATCGTCTTTACCTTGTCAAGAGATATTAAAAGTTAAAAAGTAAAACTTAAAAATAATTTTCTACCACCAAACACTGCTTAGATGTGCCAGCCTTTTGATAAAGGAATAATTTAAGCATTCAAGATTATGGAAAACTTTATAAAAATTATCCTGCTTGCATAACCAGGAATTAATGAAATCTATATCGCGCTCAGCAGCTCGCTTGATATTAAAAACTGCTAAAGACGCCAACTTCAGCTCCGTTCAAAACTATTTCTAAAAGGCAGAATTTTGCCAAATTACTTAGAAAAAGATTTCATCTTTACTTAAAGTTTTAATAGCGGAATTAATGTTGTAGAGTACAACGTAACTGATGAACATTTATGTACAGAAGAATGAAAAATAAACAGCTAAATAAAAAATCAAGATAAAAAATGAAAGAGATTTCATAAACACAGATGAAGAAAATAAACAAAAACAAGCCAGACATGAAAATACAGAAGCAGAAACTGGGAAGTTAAGTCACATGCCAAATAACAGATAAACTGAAATACGCTGATGCAATTAGAAATTATTTCTTGAATCACGGGGACTCTGGATTCAGTATGAACAAGTTAAAAATTCGTCTCAAAAAGAATAAAGCGGGAAAAAAAGTTAAAAATAAACGGATGAAAAACTCTTTATACAAATTAATGATTAATGATTTCTATAACTGCATGAAACCTGTCTTAATAAATTCTCTTTTTAAGGTCAAAAGGAAAGTTATTTTTTATTTCACTTGCGCAGTTTTTATTTTATTTATTCATTTTAAAATTCATTCACTCATATTTAATTAATTACATGCAATTATTTTTAATACTACGTATGTTAATGAATTCTAATTAGAAAACATTTTAAGGATCCTCAGCGTAAAACAAATTCGTTATCAGACATTACACTCCCCTTTAGCGGACACTCCCAGGTAACGTCCGTAAATGCCCCCTAATGAGAGGTTCGACTGTGTGTCTATGCAATATATAAAATGTTGGCTAGCAACAGACCAACAGACCAACGTGGCTAACCAGAAATTTATCTTTAACAACAGCGCATGTTATAATTCTAAAGAAAAATCCCCCCTTGCTTTTCTGCCTTTTTATTTTTTGGTTGTAGATTTTGTCCACCCTCAAGGGTCAACAAGTCAGCAGTAAAAAGTATTACGATTCCTGATACCTGAATCTAGAAGAGTTTCCTTGGTATTTAACATAAACAAGTAAGATGTTCTACAAGCAGAAAATTTCATCATCTTAATTACTTTAAGCAAGTCTTTTCCTACCACTTTTATCATCTTAAAAATACTTTAAAATATTTTGCTTATTACCACATTTTATCTATTGCTCTGTGCTGTGTCATTTCCTGTAGCTTCTTCAAGCTATTCTAAAGTTAAAAAGTTACTCTTCCAAAATTAAGTTGCAATCGATATATGGTCTCATTAAAACCAAAATACGTTGCATAAAATAGTTTGAAGCTACTTAGAAATTATATCTAGTCTTATCTATTTTACATTCAAAATGTGAAGCCTCACTTTTATATGCCCAATAAGATATTCCATTATCTTGATCTACTTGAAAATCTGTATCTAAATATTTATATAAGCTGAAATTACCAACTTGCTACCCTCTCACCATCCTATTATTCAAATACTTTCTCATAAAGGTGGCGTACGAAATGACAGTGGTCTCAAAATAAGTTCTTCTTAGGTCGGTACTGATATATTAAATATTACAAGGAAATTTTGAAGCAGATAATTATTATACAAGGTTTCTTACTGGAAGTGTTTATTTTTATTAAATTACTTACGCATTGTTAATGAAAATCCCCAATATTCTGCATATAAATTCTCAATAGGAATAAATATGATAGCTCTAGGCATATTACGCTTTCTCCAAGTGCAAGGAACGACTAACAACCATTTAGTTGTTAGTATTGTTCTATTCCTCTCATTCGCAAAAAAGAGAAAAAAAGAGAAATTTTGTAGTACATAAGTTTCTGTATTTGTTGCTTATTACTTCATTTTAAAAGTCTAATTGCTAGCATTAATTATACACTCCGTATTATCAATTATAGTTCGACCGTCTCAAACGCAACCCTGGTTGGCATTCTGCCAAAGCACATAGATTTGTCCAAAAGGAGCATTATTACTTGCTGCGGAGTGAAAGCCTTCTCTCCTCCGGAAAGAGAGAATGGAAGGAAAGAAAGTTTCCATCCTTTCCACCCTATTTTGAGAATAATTCTTTCCGAATGGCGCATGCGTGTTTACGCCTCATGGTCGCGGATGAGGCGGTCGAACTATAGCTATGCCACTTTGAACCCTGCTAACAGAAGGCCCTAATCTCACTATCTACGATATCGAAATAATGCCAACAAAATAATCCTATGGATCCCCCTCTCAGAAAAAGGGAGGTGGGGTGTCCCTTCGGCATCTAAAAAAGCGAATTAGTATTTACTGATAATCTTTCTTTTTGTGATAAACTTCCCGATTCAGGAGTTTAATCGCGTTTTTTGCCATTTTCAAACATGAGATTAGGGTCTTGTTACTTGATACAACATATAAGTTAAAAACCTAAATATAAAATTCCTAATTTTTTTTATTTATTTCTTACCTGACACGTCCCTTTGCCCCCTTCCAGCGTTCCTGCGCATAGGTGCCATTGCTGAATTGGAATCCTAAATTTTGTTGTATATGCACTACATTTTCTGTTGTCAAAAATCTGAAGGCCAACAGCACGAAGATCATCGGAAGCTTTAGATGCTATGGGGAATGAAAAGAAGAAATGTTAAAAGCATTAAAAGATAAAGCATAAGAATTCACTTCACTGTACAATCACTATGATATAATGCTAAATATCTTCTAAAGGTAATTAATGCTTTTACAAATGAAATAAATATAATATTTTTTTATCGTTCGAAGACAATGTTAAAGAATAATTCCGAATTATTAATATATCCGACATAATCTTCCGAATAATCTGTGATCCATGACAGAAACGCCCAAAAATATACTGAACTCGCTGTGGGCCTTTTTGATGATTTAATCACGAACCATGAAATATACTATACGTTCCTATTCTTGGCTCTACTGAACACGACGACTAACACCACTTTAAACAGGCCTCTTTGAAAGAGGAAGAGAATGGGACATAAACCATTGATTTTCTCACATAAAATGTAACTTCTTAAAGCCTGGAAATCTCAAACCAACTTTTTCGTAGTGGATTCACGATTTCTTCGAGCAGGCAATCACATAAACGGTCTTCGGTTGCCATTGTTGCTCTTAGCCGCCCTTGACCAGATTTTCTGCTGACGGATTCATTGCTTAAAAAGCATTCCAAGTTCTTGATATGTCCTTTTGAGAAATGTTTAGATCCTGAACGATATTCATTTGTGTTTCTCTCCTCTCGACTCTTTCAATGAACCTCACTTTTTGCTTTTCACTTAAATGACGCTTTTGAATCATAACTAATGAATACTAATCACTCTCAGAAAGCACTTCAACAACAATTCACACCCAAATTCCATGCATCCATCAAGCAAAGCGTTGTCAGTCGCCCAATTTACATATTTTATGTGCTAACAAGCGCAGAATTCCAGTTTGGCCTTCACTTGCAGGTAATTAACATAACTAATTACAAAACCGCACATTAGTTGAAAACTTTAATCAGTGAACATAATTTTTCAGATTAGCCTTTAATTTTGACCAGCAGTGTAGTAGATAATCCCCGCTGTTCACTTCCTATAACTATAATCTGAAGCTTATTGTCAAATTTTTTCTCTTATCGAAAGACAATGGGTGTCCTGGACATGCAGATGCTCCTCGACAAATCTATCGACTAGCTGTTTCATAAAACACTAGGAAAAAATTAAAATGCAATTTGAGATTTTTGTTTTCTAATTCAGTTGGATTTCTTATGAAAAAGGGAAAAGCAATTTTTTATTATGAGTAACTGCTGTCCCAAGAAAATTATTCCTTAGCAGATATACATTGCTATGGATAAAACACTATGAATTTGCATATCAGTCAATTTATCAGACGTATGTTTAATTACTGACATTCTCAGTGTCACTCCTTTTCAAATTAATGTCCACCATTTTCAAGTAATTTTGTAAGCCTCTTAGAAAACGAAAGGAAGTATATAACTGTTTAATGCTGTAAAAAATTATAAACATGTAGGTAAGGTATTAGCCAAGTAAATAGGTTAATCAATACAAGATCAGAGTGGTACCGCCTGAGAGCATATATAGGCCTCAAAACAAGAATGGCCGAAAGCAGATGTGTTATGTAGTGATTTTAGTGAGTTTTGAAGTATGGATTAATGTGTAGTTAATTGCAGTTGTTTGTTAATTAATTATTGAGTGAGTAAATTATATGCATTAATTTATGCTTATTCTAAATTTTTCTTCACGAGTTGTATTGCTTACGTTATTGAATCAATTATTTTTATGCGAGTTAAACAGAGTTCTCATTCTTACGTTACGCATTCGATAGTAATAGCTTTCGGGAAAAGGAGACAATGGGAAATCGGTTGCTTTCTGCGTAATATTTGAAATTTAAAAATACTTCCTTTTTATTCACATGAATGAAATTTATACCTCTTAAAGAGAAAAAATTTACCCTTCTTATGAATCTACTTTCATGACTGTACGTCGCCCCGTTGGAGAATTATGCCCATTTAATTGCTAAAATTGTTGAATTTCGTGTCTAAAAATTTATTCTGCTATAAGGGTCGTTTTTGAGCACTTCTTCGTGAAGGTCATGTACTGCGTCCGGTTGCGTGGTAGGGTTGTCGCATTCTTTCCCTCATCCCTCCTTGTTGGCGAAGGGGGTGGCGAGGGTGGAATTTTTTTTTGGTGTGAAGAAGGAAAAACTAAGTTTTCGCAGCACTGTTTTGTGTTTGGCGAGATTTGCATACTAATTCCCCAAATTTGGTGATTTTTCGAAAATTCTGGATTCTGGACGATTAAAATCGGCATGCAAGGCCATGCTCAGCCCTTTTTGCCTTGGATTCGCAGCTGAAAGAAGACGCTTCATTTTTCTTCCTCTGGAAGAGTAAATGTTGACCCGGGGGGGTCCGGTAGTGGACATGTTTACGTCCTAAAGATGTACATCTAAAATTATGAATTGAAACGTATACTCCTCCGCACTTTACCATCCCCGTGTAGGAGTCTAGAATGGTGTTTTTTTCTCATCGAATCAATGCGTTAACACCATAGTGGATGCCACTTGAATCCAGCTATCCGATTTCTTCCTGATCGGTCACTTAGATCCGAGTACTACCATCAACTCGTCTGGATGGGTCTAGTTCAGTGAATTACAAGTTCCCACCTTCTTCACATCGGTCTATGGGTCCAGTTTTCATCTTCCTTCTGGGAACATCTATGCTTACTTCATCTTCCTACATCCTTCAGGACTGCTAACATCATCTCTGTGCGGGTTGGAATCATGCCCAAAGGAGAGCTTCTTGGTTTCAACTTCAAACGGCTGCTCGTCTGGAGATTGTTCCATCTGATAAACTAGCAAGGCTTAATTAAGTTTTAAAATTCTTCCCTTCAAGTGAGTTCAACCTTTTGATTGTTAATTTCACCTGAAATTTAGTACAGCTTGCAACCTAAATTCCGTGAACATGTTTCCTAAGAAATAAGGCTAATTAAAATTTTTAAGAGATTTGATTAATTGAAGAAAAATTTTCCAGTAATGAATTCTTAAAGTAAGGAGTAATTGTATGTGTATTTAATTTCCAATTAAATTCTATTTAACTTTTAGTCAAAGGTTTTTCTGCTGGATCTTAAATCCAGGCTGTTTATTTAAGCAACTGCTGCACTATTACTCTATTTAGGACTTTTAACCTTAACTTGGTTTGTAATTAAAATTTATATATAATGAATTAAGACAGGATATTAAATTTGTTAACTTATCTAAATTTTACCTTTTTACTTTAAGTTGTTACTATTTTTGGTTGAGAATTAACTTTAACTTTTGCAAATTAAGGAACGATTAAAAATTTAAATTCTACTTTACCTTTAATTGAGTAATTGAATGTAGGAATAAATGTAATCATTTTTCTCCAACGGGTCTACATGAGTATGTAATATTTTTCTAACTGCCTAAGGGATTGCTAAATTGATGTATGTAATTTTTACCTGAGTAAATTAAGAAATTTCTTGAACTAAGTAATCTCTATCAATATTGGTAAAGACACCATGCTCGGTGATTCATTAAATTCCTGTGTATTTTTATGCTGGCCAGCAGAGTTTGATAACTGCATATGAAAATTTAATATTAATTTTTACGGTGTAAATTTTTGATTAATTCATCTCGGTGCATATTTGAAATTAGCAATATATATATTATAATTCTAAATGCATTATTTTAAATAGTTGTCACCTGAACACACCATAGATCTAGAAATTTAAGTTGAAAGATTGAGTGTCTTCCTTTAATGCTGCAATAAATATCCTTGGTTATATATATATATTTGATTCAGAGTTTTTCTTATGATGACTTGTGTGAATGTTTTTAACACCAGTACTCCTGCTTGGTCTTAGGGGTTGTTCGGGTTAGTTTTGAGGAAAGATAAACACAACGCAATGAAGTTTTGGTTTTGATATTATTGTAGGCAAATTATTTAATTTCAGGTTTCAATTGTAACAGTTAGTATTTAACGTTTGGTACCATAACACTAGAACATTTGGTGCTGCGACCACCAGAACATTTGGTACCAGAACAGATGGCTAAGTTTCAATTTCTGAGATATTAAGCGGCAGATGTTTCATTCTACAGAACTAAAGTTTAAATGAAAAATGTCTTACAAATTCATTTTCAAATCATTTTTGCATTTTTTTCTTTATACCAAACAAAAGAGATATTTGAATAAAATTGATGATACGTTTGTTAGTTAATAATAAATAAACGTTTGTTAGTTAATAAATAAATAACATAAAATTTATGTATCTAAAGCACTGTGTTATTGAATCCAAATTTAATAACGAAAGCCTTAAAGCAGCTTTTAGAAACAGATAAATACTCTTTCGATTTTTAAATCTTACTACTTTAAAATGTTTTCAAATGAGTTCTTTATCCATTAATGTTGGAAACGAACCTGTAGATTTTAAAACACTTCACATTTTTTTATCAACTCCGCTATAAATTATATTCAGCCTTTGTGAATTAACGGCTTCCTTTAGCAACTTCGTTATTTCTAGAGGTTTCTTATGATATAGGATGTAGATGCTAGTACTTTTTGCCATTTAAATAGTACATCTATTCCATTTTTGAAACAGTACTTTGGAAATGCTTTTAATACTTATAGTCAACTTGTGAGAAGTGAGTGTTCAGAGCATACTCTTGGCGAATATATTCGTGAAATCACTAAGCCCTGACCTTGAACAGAGAGCTGAATGCAGCTATGTTCCGTGGTAGAAAACTGTGGTTAAGTAGTAGAAGAACTACACGTAAGAAGGATTTAAAATCCTCTTTTATTAAACCACAATTATATACAGCCACTTCCCAACTCGGGAGGGATACAGAAAATAATGATCGCACTTGGGTCTAAACTGAACAATCAAATAATTTAAACTAAATTTAAATAGAAACTAAGTAGTCGTTGTTTACAGAGCTATAAACGCGAGGTTGGCCTCTATGCTAAATGGTGCGTAGCAAGGTTTAACTAATACTAACGCACTTAGATTTACTTCAATAAGTAATAGAGTAACAGCGCTAAGGCTTAAAATACTAGCTGGTCAGGCGAACGTCGAACAGAGCAGCCGTGATCTGAAACTAAAAGCTCTCTCACACAGACCTACCTATCTAAATAGAAACTTGGCTCCACTTCAAATTAGCATAAACCTGAAACGCGCGCTTATTCTAAAGGGAAGTTGAAATAAGAACAGATAAGAAAGGCAAATTAAAATAAAACTTTGTTAGTTTAAACTAAAGCCTTACAAACTAACAAATATAGGTTGTTTGGTAATTCAGGAACAAGTGAACATAATCCTAAATTTTATAAAATTTGCCATAGAAATTAAAAACATTTCATTAACACATAAGAAAATTTTACGTGGTAAGTACATTTTGGAATAAATTTTCGATATTGCAAACAGCACACATTATTTTTTCTAATATTTAATTCAATTTTAATTTAATCTGAAAATAATTGCTGATGTACTTACTGCAATGGCCATTAACAAAAGGCAAATGAAGTACCATGCTTCTAACATCTGCTGTTAGTACAAAAACCTAAGCATATTTATTATTAAAGAGTTGACTGACTAAATTTTGGCAAAACCTCGGTAGTCATCTTCGGATTTGTTCCCTTCTTTGAAATTTTGAATCTGTACTTCGTTTTGGGTAGCCGCTGCTTCCTATTGATGGTGGACGGGTGTGGAAATAGGAAATACCTTTACATATCTCTTATTCATTAACAGAAAATCGTACTTTAATGAACTGCAAACTGGCGGTACAAATATAAACTTCACTCGTGAAATTTCCACCAGTTTCTTCTCTTACACACTACTAAATTCTAACACAAGAATCATGTCTGAAAGGATTCTGAATAGACTGAAATCTGTCCGAGGCTTCCAAAGTGTATAAGTCAAAGAAAACGACATAGGCTAAGCATCCTCAATGTGCTGAAAAAATATTTGCAGTAAAAACTACTTCACTGTTTATAATAAGTTAACTTTAGACTGCCAAGAAATCAACTTCTCTTGCCTTCATTGTAATTTTTTTTTTCAAATTTAAAATTCCTGTTTGAAAAACCACATCATGTTAAAATAAATGGATTTCAATTCTTTACATAAAACTGTTAAAAAAAATTCAACTTCTCGAAAATATTCGAACTTTATGCAACATATTTATGGATTTCATCATAACGTTCTTGGAATTCTAACGTGAAGTTTGCACCCAAAACCCACCTGTCACAAACATAGATTTCATAGTAAAGATAAAGTTCTTACATGCATTTAAAAACAAGAGAACATACACTTGGAAAGATGAATATACTCGGAAAGATGAATAGTAATACTACAAGGGAGGAAGAACTATACTTAGTATCGTACCTTGATACATTTTGCTGAAAGTTCTAGCTTTCTGAAATCAAGTTTTAATAAAGTCCATGACATTTTTATTCAAATCAGCATTCAAATTTTGGAGGGGTGTGGAGAATGTTGTTTCTCTTTGATTAATACACAAGATCAAAATCTGATTCGTAACTTTTTCCTTGAATGAATGCTTTTAAACCATTATAATAGCTTAATATTGAACTAACCCCAAAACAAAGTGGCCTGTTTTATATACCACTATTATGCTATCTCCAGTTTCAAGCAATTATTTGTCTGTCTATCAGGAGTGGTAAACTAAATCAAACCAGTCTGTGCAAAGCTATAAAAGTATTCGATAGTGTTAATGATCAGACTGGAGCAGATTGACAGATGGAAGCCATAAGGAAAAATGCGCGAGCTTCTTTTAACGTATTAATATTTAATATTTGAGAAAAAAGAATTAATATAATTATCCACTAGCCTTAATCCTTTCGTCTGCGGTAGTCTCACACTGACACAACCTATTCAAAATTCTGTGGAATGTGATCGTTTTGCTTTCCTTGTTCGTTCGTTTATCTTATGCCAAGAATACCATAAAATTTGCCATGTGTCCGCCTTAATTAAACTGGTGCCATAAAGAGGCTTCACATATTGACTACTTAAATTGAAATTCCCCAAAGAGAAACGGTGCCAAGGCAACATGAATCAGCGTAATCCTGTAGCATGCAACATATTCTGCACCATGTATCATGTATCTGCCTATATTAGTACCTTCTGCACCTTGTATCATATATCTTGTAACATCCTGCAGTCCGTAACCTATGTTGTAAAATGTAACTCTGTATGTTTCAACAAGTATCTCGTATCATCCTTTAACATGTGTCATATATCTCGTATCATACTGTAATATGTTTCATATATCTCGTATCATCCTTTAATATGTATTATGTATCCTGCATCTTGGTATCTGTCTATATTAGTATATTCTGCACCTTGTATCATATATCGTGCAACATCCTGCAATATGTAACCTATGTTGTAAAATGTAACCCCGTATGTTATAAACAATATCTTGTATAATCCTGTAATATATGTAATAAATCTTGTATCATCCTGTAATATGTATCATATATCTCGTATCATCCTGTAATATGTATCATATATCTCGTATCATCCTTTAATATGTAACCTATTTTGAACCTTCTGTTTTTAAGTATGTTTATGTCACCTTATGCATGTATTTATATTTGTCACCTTACGTATCTATTTCACCTTATGTTCTAAGTATCATGCATTCTGGCATCTGCCAAATTTCGTATCTTCTGCACATTGTAACATATATCCCGCATAATCCTGTATCACGCATCTTATTTCGCACCATCTACCATGTATCCTGGCACTTATATCACTCTGCACCTCGTATCATGTATCTTGGCATCTGCATATCTCTGTATCGACAGCATCTTGTATCATATATCTCTCAACATCCCGTAACATGTAACTTATTTTGCACCTATGTATTCTATGTTCATAAGTATGTGTACGTCACCCCATGCACCCCATGTTCCTACGTAAATGTATTTAGGCATCTGAATATATATGTATCTTCTGCACAGTCTATCTGAAGCCACCGTATGTTCTTATGTAACATGTATCTAGGCAATAGATAAAGGTGGACGTGACGCTATACCGATTAACCGTATTGGTAGAGGGGTGGTGCCCACGTCCTCCGTCGCATGTCGCATGAATCAGCGTAATATTCATAAACTGGCAAGACTAGTGTCAATGATTTAAATATGGAACTTTCTTCTTCAGCTGCAGAAAAATAAAATGAAGAAGGTTCCATATTTAAACCTTCGAAACTAGTGTTGCAAATTTGTGAATTATTACGCAGATTCATTGTGCCTTAGTACTTCCAATAATTCCCATTCGATGTTGTTATTTTAACTCAGGTTTATAGTTTAATAACAGAAAATAATGCGTGTTATTTTATTTTATTCATGAGATTTTATTTATAAGCATACTCATACAATAATATTCTCTAATTATTTTGTACATTATTTTATGCATATTCAAATAATGTTTACTAAAAATCCCGTTTTTAATTTAGTTTTCAAAAGCAAGCATTTTAATTTAATTTTTTTCCTAATGTTGTTTTCCTACGCCATTGCGCTTATGTAATATTTCAGCTTCTAACTGTTTCAGACATGCAAGCGTGTATAATTCTTAATCTCTTTTCTGCCTTTTTATGAAGATGAAGGCAGTTAGAGAATGCCGCATTTCCGTGCTTATTTTTCCTCGCTGCGTATTTTTATTTTTGTGACATATTTTTGAAAAAAGTAATATTCGAATAGTTCTACTATGGAAACTACAAGATCCAACACTTTAGCTAAGGAACGTCTAAGAAGAGAAGAAAAGAAGGTTGTTTAACAAGGTCGAGTGGATATCCACGAGACCCCTGCAAACTTATAAACTGCGGTTTTATCTGACAGGCAGTTAAAACTTTCCGCGATAGAATTCAAAGCTTTTTATGCAGAACGGGAGGCTTAATGGCCAACCGCACATTGAGTTGCTCAATGTTAACGAATTTCGCTTACTGCGCATGCTCAATAGTGTACCGTTGGCGTGGGAAACAATACTGGCTTATAAAAATAAACAATCGTACACAAGCCTGTTCGTCATGTAGGCCTTAGAGACTCTTTACGATTGCAATACTATGGACACTTTTTTTTTGTGCTTATTGCACTTGCTTCTGTTTCATTTCATTTTGGTTTATTTTGTTCATAAACATTACATTTAATGTCCGTTATTTATAATAATTTCTTTGGCTTTCATTCAGTAATTTAAACTAGATATATTCCTTAAGTTGTTAAAGTATTTATGAATGGAAAGCATGGTAAATAATCGATTGCTTTTATTCCTCAGAAGTACAATCAATAAACATTCAGCTCAAGTACAATCAATAAACAACATCATGTAATGTTTCCTGTTTTGTAATCCTTCTTAAACGAAACTTTGGAGAGTTTACAATCGATATTTACACTCTTAAGTAATGAAGCAACGTACAACCTAACAAGTTTTAAAACCCCGAACTGTTTACGTCCAGATAAAAGAATATTAACCATATACCCCATTTATCTTCTTTTAAAATGACGTCAAAGTCGTAATTCCGCCAAATTCTCTTCTGGGCATGCGCAGTGTGCGTAATTCGGTTAACCTTGTTCAACTGAATGTGCGGTCTGCTATTACGCAAACGGGAGTAGTTATAACTTATAGCCCAAAGTAAAATAAAATGGTCTTGTTTAAGAAAGAAGTTCACTTTATCTTACTTCTGGGAATGAATGAATTATGGAGATGGAAATTACGTACTTGTTAATGAATTCTGGAGCTTGGAAATTAATTTCAATGATTATTCTGCAGAATTCTAAAAAAACGGTAGTTTTTTGTTTTACCGATACGGATCGAAAAATTAAAAAATCCTTTAATATTTTGATTTAATATAGCGAACATCAAATTAAATTAATTCATTTACTTTTTAAAAAAATCATGCAACAGTAGTCAGTCCAAAAACAAAAAATAAAGTGAGAAAAATTTTCCAAAAACAAAAATAGGACGGAATTCCATTCTCTTTTTATCTTTGGTACAGTACTTACATGTTGTTTACTGCAAAAAATTTCAAACTGCACAGAACACACATGTTAAAATTTTAAAATATTAAAATCTATACGGCAGATATCAACCTTGGTTTTATAAAATACTTTACAGTTTTGATAAATTGAGGTATGAGCGGGGCCGGTGCCAGACTGAGTGCAACCAATGCGGCTGCCTCGGATGCAGACTTTAGGGACAGTAAAATTTTTAGAATTTAGGAACAACAAAATTTAGGGATGGCAGAATTTTTAGAATTTAGAGAAAGCACTGGATAGTAGAACTTAGGACCGACACAAAATGCATATAAATACTTAGCTCTAGTCTGCGTTAGGCTGGGGCAACAACTACACAAGCAAACGAAATCCACGAGACAAAAAAGTTAGAAGTTAAAAGAAAGAAAAATTAATCAGATATTAAGATTTTTATAGCTGTAAAGAAAACTCCTCTAAAATCAATAAAGTTCTGTGGGTTTTGGAAAATATAAAACATAGGCCAATCCAAGGCTGACTCTTGCTCAGGATCGGCCCCACGATTTTCACCGTTCGTTGCAAAGTCTGAGATTCTTAGATTCTGGCCCCAATGTCTCCCTTAATTCTTTAAATTTTGCACTTCATTGGATAAAGACACGTATCATTTCCATGTATATTAAAAATGTCTTTTTCGTGATTTCTTCTGTTAATCAATGTATCCCTAAGCATAAATAATAAGCTTTGAAAAATTTTATGTTTTTAACGGACCTCGATTTTTGATTAAAATAGTTAGAAAATACGAAAAGTATACTCGAGGTTAGGTTATTCAATTATGGCAAAGCACACGAGGGCTATCTGCCTAAGGGGAGGGGTGCCTTCGTGGAGGACTTTCTAAGGGAAATTGGATCGTTACATATGTTACGTTACACATGGGGAAAACCACGAAAACGTCCATGCAGCCAGCCCGTTTGCGGGATTCGAACCTCGGACCGAACTACCAGTTTTCAGCGTCTTTACCGCTTGGCCGCTGGTGGGCCCAGTATACGCGAGGAAATACAATAAGTAGTGCAAAGGCATTTTTAGTAGGAGAATAAGCACTTTCGGGAATTTCAGCACCTGGAGATTTCAACATATTGGATTTTATCTCAGTCGCTGCCTGAAACGCTTTCACCCGCATTTCCGAATATAGTTATCATACTCTAAAATGTCCCTACACTTAAGTTTTGTTTAAATTTTCATATGCATGGGATTATATAAATAATATCCGAGTTTAATGGCATGGTGATCGCGCGTATGATTTGTACCATATTGGTGGAAATGTTAAGGCATTTGTTGCAGAGCCTGAGAACAGACAGAAGCCCACAGGGGTCATCCTGTATTAGGAAGCCTCAAAATCATCTTACGGCTTCTTATAATACAAGGCCTTATAAAATCCCGGACCCATTTTGATATTTAATAACTTACTTCCACGTGTGCCTCCTTCGTCGCACGGAGAATATCAAGCCGGTATTCAATTTCACGCCAGGTACCGGCAAGCATGTCGGCATCCACAGAGGCTATTGCGGTTGTCATTCTGGCTTTTAGGTCATCCATGTTCGACACTCTCCTCCTGTAAACGTTGTCCTTTACAAATCCCCAAAGGAAAACGTCCAGCGGCGTTATATCAGGCGATCTGGGTGACCAAGGAATTGGACCTCGTAGCCCAATCCATCTTCCTGTAAAATGGTCATTCAAAGAACTACGAGCGATGGTACCTCTATGAGGTGGTGCACCATCTTGTTGCAAAAAGACATGTGGCTGAAGCTCTTCTAGTTGTGGAAATACGAAGTTTTCCAACATGTCTAAGTATACGACTGATGAGACCGTCTTTTCTGTAAAAAAGAAAGGCCCAATGACTCGGTCGTGCATTAGTCCACACCACACATTAACCTTTGGAGAATCCCGTTGTGCCTCACGGTATTCATGGGGGTTAGATGCCAGAAAAATAAAAGGATGGTTCGTCAAAAAAAAAAAAAAAGAGAAAAAAAAATGTAATTAATAAGCAGACGATATTTCTATTCTGTAATTAATAAGCATATTCAAACCTGAAAAGGAAAATATATAAGTTATTCCATCAATAAATGTCATAAGTTTGTTTATATCTTCATTATTTTATGAGTTATTAAACATCAAAATGGGTCGGGGACTTTATAAACACCGTGTATATTTTTTCCTTTCAGAAACGAGGAAAGCGAAACTCTGGGGCTGAAATACCAGTCTCTGAAAAATATTATACGTGGAGCTGCAGGTCGTTTTAATGAGACCCTACTCACGACACTTAGAATTCCTTACAAAACACATGGTACATATACATTAATAGCCTTTTTATTATTAAAGGCATCTAAAGCAGACCAAATTTGGGCTTCTCCTAAGGGTATAAAATGATCCTGTGGCACTTTTGAATCGTTTCATATTGTTGAAGAAAATAACTTGCTAATCTAACGTATTACCTCACTGCACGAAAATAAAAAGTAATCATCTTACCGCACGATAGTCTTGTTACCAACGTCGAGATGCAGAAGGTGGGAAGCTTCGTTAAATGCAGTAAATCCGTAGTCGTGTTTCTTTTTTTCTTCTAGTTTATTTCAAAGTTCCGCTAAGTGACGATGTTTTCGATTGGAACGATGACATTAAAACAGATGCATTGAATATTATTACGAAACAGAAAGTAGATTTCTACTAAAAAAACATCTTTAACCTGATTCGCTAATAGTGAAGGTGCTTTAACATCAAAAGCAATTTTTTGAAAATAGAGGGAATTGATGGATTTGCTGTATTTGAGGTATTTAAAGTTCTAATCGATGTTACTTCAAATGATGAAATGATAATTAATTACTTCATGGGTGAATCTGTAAGGTTTTAGTTTTAACTAACAAAGTTTTATGTTATTTTCTCTTTCCTGTAAGCTCTTATTTCAACTTCCCGTTAGAATGAGCTCGCGTTTCAGCTTTATGCTTATTTGAGGTGGAGCCAAGTTTTGTATTTAAAAGGTTAGCGAGGAACTTCTCAGGGTGAGAGAGCTTTTAGTCTCAGATCACTGCGGCTCTGTTCGAAGTTCGCCTGACTAGCTAGTATTTAAATTCTAAGCCTTAGCGCTGTTAGTCTAATACTTATTGAAGTAATCTAAGTGCGTTAGTATTAGCTAAATCTGGCTACGCACCATTAATAGTTTAGTATCGAGGCCAACCTCGCGTTTATAGCTCTGTAAGCAACGACTACTTAATTTCTACTCACTTTATTTTAAATTATTTGGTTGTTCAGTTTAGACCCAAGTGCGGTCATTATTTTCTGTTATCCCTTCCGAGTTGGGAAGTGGCTATAAATAGTGGTTTAATAAAAGGGTCATTTTAAACCCCTCTTACGTGCAGTTATTCTACCACTTAATCACAGTTATTCTACCACAGAACATAGCTGCATTCAGCTCCCTGTTCAAGATCAGGATTTTAACAAGGTTCAGACCATGTTCGCCAAAAGTATGCACAGAACACCCAGTCCTGACAAATCTATTGGTTCATTCTTTTTAAACATATAATTTACATATTATTAGTAGTTGTAACTATATGTACTAATTCATTTCGTAGATACAGAACCTTTCAAAAGGCTGAACAGAAAATTTTAAAAATCCCTTAAAGTATACCGACAAGGACATGCCAAAGTAAATAAAAATAAAAATTTATATAGTAGGCTATAAAATAAATATTTTTGTTAACACTCTGCAATCAAAAATGCATCTAATATAAAATAGTTCATTTAATATGTTTTACTTACAAAAGTCCACTTTGCCCCAACCTGATGCAAGGCAATTGAACTGAGGTCCAAGAAAAGTGTCAGTTTCCTTAGGCAAACAAATAGGTTTTATGTGCACATTTTCAGGTACAGGTTCGGCCAATTTCATCAAGGCGATGTCGTTGTCATAACCATGATACCATGGGTAGTAAAAAATTTGACTTATGGCA
Source organism: Stegodyphus mimosarum (assembly GCA_000611955.2). Lineage (NCBI taxonomy): Eukaryota > Metazoa > Arthropoda > Arachnida > Araneae > Eresidae > Stegodyphus > Stegodyphus mimosarum. The sequence continues at coordinate 233,516 of KK113959.1, forward strand.
ATCTTCTTTTCACTATCCTCCCACTCTTTGAGGTTGTGTTCTCCAACTCGTGCTTTCCAATACGTAGGGTGAGGCAATACAAACATCGGACTGTTGCAAATTAAAAGATATTTAGAATTCATGTGCTGTAGAAGGCTAATCAAAAGCAGATACAAATTCCGCTATAACAAAAAAGTCAATTACAACAGTAAAGAAAGGGCTTTAATTAACGCTCTAAGTATCTAATGGGAAAAGTTCAAAATTGAAAGCATATTTGTAAAATCATGTATTATTTCAAAAGTGAAGTTATAAAATGACTTAAATTTACCAAAATATAAGCTTTAGTGAAAATCTGAATTTTTATCTCAGTTAAAAGCTAAACCCATTGTATCAATATTACTTTAGAAGTTTTCAAAATTCTCAGATATTTTTGTAATTCTTTGCACATTTTCCTTCTTGTATATAGGAATTTTAATTTTTATACACTTTTAGACAAAAAAAAAAAAAAAAAAAAAAAAAAAAAAAAAACGAGGTCGCACCACGACGCACCGAGAAGATATAAAGCAAATTGGACACAAATTGATATGCATAGAGGTTTTGACTGAAAATGCAAAATTTTACATTTTGGCTGCCAAAGAATGAACGGTTGTTGCTACAGCGCATCTGATCTGCACAACTGGCAGGATATTTAAGAGGAGAAATTGCGATTCCAGGACATAAATTCTTCAGGAATTTCATTCCGTGTATTCTGGTAGACACTAACTATGCCTCGCATACAGGTGCGCGAACGATATGCGCAGATGTCAGAATTTGAGAAAGGTCGTGTAGTTGGGCTCAAAGAAGCCGGTTGGTCTTATCAGCGAATAGCTCGACATTTGAGCAGGAGCGATGCCACCATTAGACGACGTTGGCAAGAATGGGTGAATCATGGCCGCACACAGCGTCAAGAAGGAAGCGGTAGGCCTGGAGAAACGACAGAACGTGAAGACCGAGAAATCGTCAGAGCGGCACTCACAGCCCCAGATGCATCATTATCATAGATTGTACGTGCAACTAGTGCTTCAGTGACCGCAAGGACCAATCATAGACGGCTCACAGAAAGGGGGCTGAGGTCACGGTGCCTCTTGCGCCGACTACCATTGCCTTCTGTACAAAGTCAAGTCCGTTTGCAGTGGTGTTCGCCTCATTCGCACTGGATTGTCACTGACTAGAGTAGAATAGTCTTCAGTGATGAGTCCCGCTTTGAATTGAGCCCCAATGACCAGCGAAGGCGAGTCCGGAGACGCCCCGGTCAGAGGTGTGTTACCAACCTGACTGTCTTCCGGAAGACAGGCCGACAACAAGAAGTGATGGTCTGGGGTGCCATTTCATTTCATAGTAGGACCCCTTTGGTGGTCATCCGTCGCAATCTTACAGCACAGCGGTACGTCGACGAAGTTCTAAGGCTCGTTGTGCTGCCCTTCATGTCACGCCACCCTGGGCTTACATTTCAGAAAGATAATGCCCGCCCCCACACTGCACATATTTCTACTGCTTGCCTTAGTGCTTGCCGAACGTTACCTTATCCAGCAAGGTCACCGGATCTCTCTTCTATTGAGCACGTTTGGAGCATTATGCGCAGGGCCCTCCAATCAGCTCGGGATGTTGACGATCTAACGCGCCAGTTGAACAGAATTTGGCACGATATCCCTCAGGAGGACATTCGCAACCTCTATCAACCGATGCCAAGCCGAATAACTGCTTGCATATGGGCCAGACTGGGACAAACGCGCTACTGACATTTCACTGTGAAGCTCTATCACTTCAATAAATCATCCAATTTTTCTCAAAGTGTAATCGTTTGTTTTTGTGTACATGTATATCACTTCTACAGATTTTCGTCCCATTCGGATAACTCCTTCTTGGTGCGTCGTTTTTGTTTTTGTCTAAGAGTGTATTTTCAATCCATGAAACTTTGACTTCTTTCCTTCTCTCTCATTTTCATCCTTTCTTATAATTTTCATCTATTTAAATTCATATATTTAAATTTCATATATTTTCATATATTTAAATTTGTTTCATTCTTGCTCATGCAAGAATGAAGCAAATTTAATGACTTAATAAAAAAGTGGTGAAGAACGCGAAGTTAAGCTGCTCTTGTAGGTAAACTAGAGCTTAAATTCTATTGCCAGGCCGCAAAAATGCACTAGACTGGATTATTAGGCTATGGCTGAGTTTAATAAACACCCTTATGGGTAAGGAAATTTACTTTAAATCGGGAAGTTTTAGCGTAGAGGTGCAAAAGTTGTGTTTCCCTTCAGGATTTTAATTTAAACTTTACTTTGCTTTAGACATTTAATTTTTTAACTAAGATGACATTCATTATTTAATTAATTTCCATAATACATTATCTTGTAAGCCCAAAATCAGGGTCCACTAAATTTTGGTTATTTGTTTTTACTTCCATGCATTCATTTAAAGTTTGAGCTAATCTGATGAAGTAGTATAAAAACAGTAACTAAACATACGGCGATGAATGCTGTTTAGTTATTAAACAGAAATAGTTAGAAAGTAGTTTTAACACAGGCATTGCAAATGAACATCATTTTTGTTTTTTCGTTATTATAATTATGACTATATTATTTTCGTTATTATAATTATGTTTTATTATAATTATGACTAAAGGAAATTCTGGATGATTTCCATATTGACGTTGATTTCAGGTTGCAGTCAAATGAATAATTTCTGAATACCGAAGAAACTGGCTTATGCATGTAATACAGTGTTAGTAAAAGAAGAAACTTACATCTCGTATTTTACTTTCTGAATACAAAGAAGTATTCATTTATTTTTCGCATGCTGCATAATTATATGTAAACAAAAAGTGAATCTGGTATTTACAAAGAAATTTGATGTGGATTGATCTGTTCTCACCCAATTCAGTTTTCCTTGCTAAATTTAAAATTCAGAAACACAGATATTTTATTGCAAAGTATTGAAGTTTAGCTTGTTTAACTTTTTTTTATGTTACACTTTTTTCCCTCATGAATAATTAAGTACAGTTTGATTCAGATGTAATTCCTTTTACTCTACTTCCTTATTTATAATAACTGATATTTAAGTCAGAAAAATGGTTTATTGTTTCAGGAAAAAGTACTGAACTGTAATATTACGCATGGAATAACACAAGAAGAGGCGAAACTAGAAATCCGTTGCATTTGAACACACTTCAAGTTGCCAAATCTGTATTTACTAAAAAAACAGCGAAAAGGTACTAAACAGTGGTTAGATTTATAGAGATAGCAATAGGACCGTGGATCAGGGGACCTTTCATAATCATACATAATCTGAAGAATAAGAGTTTTCAACCAAAGAGTTCCTGAAATATTAGTCAAAAAAATGCCCACGAATTTTCCACATCTGGCTTTCTAACACTAGTAATTGTACCCATTCTATTTTGCTTTTAGCTAAACTGGTAATAACTGTGTTGGCTAGTATAACGAAAACAAAAAGAGGTATTCGTAGAGGAGAAAACTGCGCTTTCTGGCTCACACAGAACTTCAATTTGTATTTATTCACATTTAATTTATGATACATTCAACTGGTAATCATATCAAAAGAAAAGATAAACTGCAAAAAGGTAACCGCAAAAACCCAGCAATACTAGAGCTTTGTGTCTTAATACCTTAAGATGGATGAAAGTCTGTGGTTACCATCTATAACGGTAATCCTGGTCTCGTTGACAGGTAAAAAAAAAAAGACTCCTAATCCTAATTTCATATTAATTACTTTTAGCTTATCCGTGACTTAATGTTAATCTCTTACTCCCATTATACTTTTCTTCTACCAATCTTTTAAATTGTTCTTCGCACAAAAGTTATATTTTTGAGTCTTCATTTAAAGTGCACTCACTTCCAAAAGTTAAGCACGGAGAGGAAAATGCTAATTTCCGGACGCCAATCAGAATTGAAGAGGATGCAGTTCGCTGCAGAGGTAGATGGAAGTATGAAAATATGTTAGGTAACAGCCAATCGCGCTTTCATGTCAAGAAATATGCAAAAAAGGCAGTCTTATAAGAAGCCAGCTTTATGAAGGGTTAGAGAAGTTCATTGTAAGTGCTGATAGAAGGCGTTTAAAACTTTCGTACAATTTGTTTTTGAGACATACGTGATTCTATGACTTCCAGAAGACGAATGGAAGATTCTGAGCGCTGGCGTGCTGTGGGGCGCATTGAAGCAGGACAGATGTTGCTCTTTTCTTCGGCGTTCATCATTCCGTAATTTCACGTTTATGGAAGCAATTCCAAACCACACAGACAGTTGTCCGAAGGCCCGTAGCCGGTCGCCCAAGGGTTACAACCCCGCGGAAGATCGACCTATTGCTATTGTAGCCAAGTGGAATCGTAGAGCGATCTCCACACGTGTGACATCAATGGTTACAGCTTCCATTGTTAAGGCGATATCTGCAGCTACTGTACGCCGAAGATTACGTATGAGTGGACTGTGCGCCCTGGTACCTCGAGTTTCTGTTCCTCTGTCCGTCCAATCAAGAAGGGCACGATTACAGTGGTGCCGGGAACACGTCAAATGGAATGTGTCTGACTGGGGCAATGTCATGTTTACTGATGAGTCAAGATTTGCTCTGGAGCCCGATGACAAGCGTATAAGGATATGGTGTGAACAACGAAACGCAATCAGTCCCAAAACATCACGCATTCCGAGGCGGAAGCATTATGGTGTGGGCAGAGATTTCAGTAGGATACCGCACTGACCTGCACATCTTTAAAAGGGGGTTCTTTGACGGCTGTCCGGTATCGAGATGGAGTCCTAGAAGCCATTGTGAGATCGTAAGCTGCAGCAGTTGTCCCTACTTTTGTTTTAATGGACGATAACGTATGTCCCCATAGAGCTAACATCGTTGATGACTACCTGGAGAGTGAAGGGACTGCGCGTACGGCGTGGCCAGCATATTCGCCCGACGTTAATCCCATTGAAAATTTTTGGGATGCTCTCGGCCGTGCTGTATTTTCACGTTTCCCACCTCCAGCCACTCTTATTGAGCTGGAAACTGCTCTACAAGAAGAATGGCGATTACTTAATTCTGCGGTGGTTGACCACCTAATTGAAAGCATGGTCACAAGGTGTAAACTTTGCATACAGATGAGGGGGGATCACATACCCTATTAATGTTCTTTTTTCCATTTTATGCTGTTTATTTTCACTTTATACATAATTCTGTTTAAGTCTCCAGTATGTCATTATCTGATAACTTACAAAAATTTAATATTGTTTTCACTTCTGTATATAATTATTGATTTTGTTTTATGCATAAATATATATGCTACTTTCCTGCCGAATTTAGTGTCAATCAAAGCAGTATTTGTTGATTTTTTTGCATTTTACATCGTCGTGCTTAACGTTTGGAAGTGAGTGTATTTATTTTAGTGACAGTCATTTGAAGTGTTATGAACTAAATACCAAGATTACTTACTATACTAAGATTTTCTGTGTGAGGTCACTGGCTCCTTGTCGGCTCAAAATCAACTACTGCCACTGTGTCTTCGTTTCTCCCACTTCTGTAAGAAAGTGACGTCAACGTTGGGAGAGACTTAAACTTGCTCATCTACTGACCTTACTAAATACCGTCGAAAACCAAAAATCATCAAAACATGAACCCAGTTTTGTATAACTTACTGACAGATTTTGGCCGTGGCCTCAAAAACGCATCTGTCGATAAATTAGGCAAAGCAGGCAAAGATATATGTCTAACAGGAGAGATCACTTAGTGCAAGATTTTCTAAGAAAAACTGATTTGTTCACATGACAATTCATCTTACATTTCACTTTACCTAAGAAGAAAATCGCGAAAACTCCCATGCAAACAGACTGGTCGCCATGATACGAATCCTTTTCGAGTGATATGAATTATGTCCAATGTTTTTGCTATGACACGAATCTAGTGATCAGCTATCTTATCCACAAGCCCATTGTTGAGAGAACTACAAAATGTAAATAAAGCACTATATATCACTCTAAACGAGCGTCACCGCTGAAAAAATACATTTTATGTGCACTATACTGCCGCATAAAGAGAAAGCCTAACTAATATGCACAGAAAACATGGCAAAACAGATTGAAAGGGCGGATTATGCAGCAAGTTAATGAATTCAGGTAATAAATGAAAGAGCTGATTGCAAAGTGGACGACGCTTGTATTCAACTTTTATCTGTATGCCTTTAACAATCTGTTAAGAATTAACATTTAAGCTTACTTCGCACATATTGTCTGAAGAATGTTAATTTATTTATTCATAAAATTATTTATTATAAATATTTACAAAATATAGCCATAAAATTGTCTAAAGTAGCATCGACAATTTATGTTAAGAGAATCTTAACATAAGCACCAGATGTTTTATGTTCATAAAGGTTATAACAAAGAAATTAAAACATTTTTTCTCCAGTTTAAAGAGAAAGACATCTCAGTATGGTTGGAAAATTAAAAGTTTAATTTTAAAATGAAAATCAAATCATACTTCGTTCTAAAACTCGTATTTTAATCCTTCAAAAATATTGTTTATCAATTTTTATTAAATGAAGCTATTATACTAATTAGTTCTATATAAATTATTCTTTATTTAAACTACATTTAATACTAATTAGTAAACTAATTAGAAAACCCACGACCTAAAAGTCTGATATTAACAGTTACTTTCAGCCTAAACAAAGACTTAAAATGAAATTCATCATTAATTGATGTCATGATCATTTTACTGGAACTCCACTGATCGTTGCTGGTTTTTATCTACAACAAATAAATCTTCTTGAAAGTGGATAATAACTCTTAATAAAATGTTTTCTTTACATTTGGTTGCATTACTTTTTCTTCCAACAAGGAGAAGTTTCCATGAAAAATTGAATGGTTATAGAGTATAACAAAAACTATTTGAAAGCTCTAAAAAGAGAGAGAAATTAATGCACGTATCAAAAATAATTTCATTCATACAATTGTAAATACGTAAACACAGTTTCATTAAAAATTATTTGAAGCTTATTTGTTTTATTAAAAGCTTGTTTGTTTGAAGTTTGTTGCTAAAAAATCTGTTTGAAAGTGATGATAACTGTTAACAAAATATTTTCTTTACATTTGGTTACATTATAAGGTATTTCTCCCGCCTTCTTAGCATGCCTTCGTGGTCTAGTGGTCAGCACACTCGGCGTGTATTCGAGAGGTCCGTGGTTATAGTACCGACGACAGCATTGCTCATTTTTCACATCTCCGGCTTCTAAATAACCTAATGTCTCTACAGTGGCGCGCAAACTAAAAAAGGTGGTGGATGATGATTCTCCACCACCAGGATTTGGCGATTGGATCCCCTAATCCCCAGTCGCCCTTTAAAAGGGGGAGTCCGTAAGGTAATTCTCCCGCCTTCTTAGCATGCCTTCATGGTGTAGTGGTTAGCACACTGGGCATGTATTCGAGAGGTCTGTAGTTCGAGGGCATTGCTCATTTTTCATCTGTCCTGCTTATTCAAAAATACCTAATGTCTCTACAAGATTACTTTTCCTACCAACAACAAGAGGTTTTCATGAAAAATTGAAAAAATAAACAGTATAACAAACACTGTTTGAATGCTCGAGAAAGACAGAGAGAGAGAGAGAGAGAGAAAGCACATAAAGTTGTTTTCAAAAATAATATCAATCCTGTAATTCTTAATACGTAAATACAGTTTTATTAAAAATTTAAAAATGAATTAAAGGCATTTTTGAAGGCATTTTTTCCTTTCTGCAAATGCTTTTCACAAAATACCAGAATTAATGTTTGAATTATACAGGGTGTCTGAGAAAGGTCTTTGTTATTAAAGAAATAAATGCCGACACAAAAACAAATTGATGCAATGAAATGCGTTTTGCAGTAAAAGAATACCCAAAACGCTTTCAGCTCAAATCTTTACCATTCTAAACTTTAAACCGGAAAAGCGCGATGCGCAATTACTTGAAACAATGGTAGTTTGGTCTGGGGTTCGAATCCCGGCGAACGGGCTGGCTGCATAGGTGTCTTTGTGTTTTTTTCCCATGTGGAACATGTATGCGAAGCAGTTTCCCCAAGAAAGTCCTCCACGAAGGCATTCCTTTAACAGATATCCCTCGTGTACCTTGCCATAATTATTTTAAATTACGTCCAAAGGGGCGTTTTTTTAAACATTTTGTATGTTACTTTTATTTAGTGAATATCATGTTCTCGCATTTAAACCATAAAATTCAGTAAAAGAACAATATCGCAAAATAATTTTAAACCGAGCATATCTTTAGTATTTCCTACACACAGTCTCACGCGCTGCAGATATAAGTGTTTTTTTTCTGTACAACGTTGTGATTGCCCGCTTTGAAATCCTCGAGTTTGTTAATCAAAAATTCGTTAAAGTTTTACAAAATAGGAAATCGTTAATAAAACTAATTCCAAATTTCAAATTTGGGCTTCCAGATGCCTACATTCGCAGCAGGATCACGGCATTCAAAATTCGATG
>KK113959.1:242075-258810 GCA_000611955.2 Stegodyphus mimosarum
CTTCCAGATGACTATATTCGCAGCAGGATTACGGCATTCGAAATCCGATGGCTTTAGGTACCGTCGTTTTATCACAGTGCTAGAAACATACATACCCTTAAGCACATTCTTCATTATTTAATTTCTTTAAAAATAATACAGGGCTGCAATATTTTGTGGCCACAGTTTGAAAAGTGATACAGACTTTTAATGTTTCCGATGCAAAATCGCAAAACGAAAACAATAGTCCTTCAGGGACAAAGCCCCTTTAGACTAACAAAGTAAAGTTAAAACAAAGTCGGTCTTTATTATGAAAAGAAAGTACTGTATGGAGTACAGAGTAACACTTCGACGTGATCTTAAGCTTGATTGCGTAAATTTAAAGGAAAGATTCAGCCCTTTAAAAATTATAATCATCCATCAACGCCTGCTAAATCTAAGGCAAAGGCAAGAGAAGGGTTTTGCATGATATTGAGGAAATTAGCGAGACCCTCTCAATGAAATTTAATTTACCATAGTTACGAATTTTTCAGTCAGCAGTAGGATTCCGTGTTAAAGTTCTTTCAGAGAGTTCTAAACAACTTCGGCTTTTGTACTATAAAAATTTATTTAAAAAAATAAACAAAATAAGAGGGAAAAATTTTAAAAAAGGAGGGGGAGAAAGACATCCTTTGCTTTGTTGCAATCAACAATCTGTAACATCGCTCCGTTTTCTGGTTATGAATTTGTATACGTTTTCCTCGGGCGTCTTGCATAGGCTCCGATTTTCTTTAATGAGGTCATAATTTTTCCGTATCTTGATTTTGCCACCTGAAGGCGACCCCTGAATTTGCTGCTTTTCTTGATATATAAATATGTAAGTTAAAAAAAATTTAAGATGACATGTGGGGAAATAAATTAAAACTCTACATTTAATTTTTAAGAAAAACTCTAATTCCAACATTTTAAAATTATGTTATTAGTCCAAAGGGACAACTTGCCCAGAAAAGCTATTAATTTCGTTTTGGCATTTTGCGTTGGTTCATTATAACTGTGGGTTCCCTTTTCAAATTGTTGCCACCAAATATTAGAGCCCTGCATTATATTTAAAGAAATTAAATAATGAAGAATCTGCATAAATGTATATATGTTTCTCACACTGTGGTAAAAGAACGGTACCTAGAGCCATGAAATTTTGAATAACGTACGTTTCCACCCGAATATGGGCATCTGGAAGCCCAAATTTGGAATTTGTTCTATTACCTAGTTCATATTTTGTAAAACTTTAAATGAATTTTTGATTAACAAGCTCAACGATTTCAAAGCGAGGAATGGCAACACTGTACGAAATAGGAAAAAATTATCTCGAGCGCGGGAGATTGTGTATCGGAAATTCTAAAGACATGCTCATTTTAAAATTATTTTGCGATATTGCTATTGAACTGAGTTTTATGGTTTAAGTGCGAAGAACATGATATTTAATAAATACACAAAAGAAAAACACACAAAACGTTAAAAAAATGCCCCTTTGAAGGCGTAATGTAAAATTTGAAAGCTTTCAATTTTATTGTTATTATTATTATTATTTTGTTTTGTTCGCAAAACTGGCAGTGACATTGTAGAGTTTTATTGGATTGCTCCAGATGCTGTCATCTAGAGAGCAGAGAACGATTTCTTAAAATGTAAAATATACATTGAAGTTCTTAACACCTTAAAATAACTTTTATTTAGAAAATGCTTCTCACGACTAGCAACATCTACACCAATTGAGAGAAAAATTTGCACTTGTATCAATTATGTTTGAAACTTTGTTCTGAAGATTGCATTTTAGAATGAACTGCCAAAAGTTCAAAAGACCTGCCCTTCTACGTTCGTGTTTCGATTTTCCTAGCAGTAACGGAAATTAAACTCTGAACTACATTTTTTCTTAACGAGGAGGTCTTCCTTATGAATGTCATCGCGATTTTAATTCAGTTGCTATTTGTAATTTGCATTTAACATTTGGATAAAAAAAAAGGTGTAGCAAAAGTGTGTAGCTGTTGCAATAACGTGGTGCTTTCTTTGAATACTTTATCTAGAGTAAAAACACTTTTTATTCTCAATTTAACTCCGTATGGGAATAGAATCTAATTATTCTTCACCTGCCTCGACGATTCACTTCACTAACCCCTATATAAATCATTTCATGCAAAAAAATACGGCCAGGGGCAGACCGCCCCCCTCTAGGTATGCCGCTTGATCCTTTTCCTCGTACATGTTTATCAAATATGCCGCAAGCTAAATTAAAAGAGAATGTCTTTTGCCTTCGATAGGAGATAGAAGAATACTTTCAAGGAAGATTTAAAGAATCAAAGTAGGCAAGAGTGGAGTGAAAAGAAAAGTAAAACGAATGCTATAATTTCATAACGTTAATTTGTAAGGTTTTAGGTTAAACTAACAAAGTTTTAGTTTAATTTCTTTTACCTATGAGCTCTTATTTCAACTTCCCTTTAGAATGAGCGCGCGTTTCAGCTTTATGCGAATTTGAAGTGGAAGCAAGTTTTTGTATTTAAAAGGTTAGCGAGGAACTTCTCGGTGTGAAAGAGTTTTTAGTGTCAGATCACGGCGGCTCTGTTCGGCGTCCACCTGACTAGCTAGCATTTACGTTCTAAGCCTTAGTGCTGTTACGCTATTACTTATTGAAGTAATCTAAGTGCGTTAGTATTAGCTAAATCTTGCTACGAACCACTGATAGTTTAGCATAGAGGCCAACCTCGTGGCTATAGCTCTGTGAGCAACGACTACTTAATTTCTACTCACTTTATTTTAAATTATTTGATTATTCAGTTTAGACCCAAGTGCGGTCATTATTTTCTGTTATCCCTTCCGAGTTGGGAAGTGTCTGTAAATAGTAGTTTAATAAAAGGGTAAATTTTAAGCCCTCCTTGCGTGCAGTTATTCTACCACTTCCACTGAACATAGCTGCATTCAGCTCCCTGTTCAAAATCAGGACTTTAACAATATCATGGTGACCATGTTCGCCAAACGTATGCACAGAACACTCAGTCCTGACAAATTGAGCAACAGCCACAGAAAAATTTCTAAACGTGTTTCTGAGAAGGCAATGGCAAGAGACACGTTTCATTTTCGAACTCGATCAACGATTACCTACACAACTGTCATAAAGCATTTTGCAGATTCCGCTCAAACTACTTTTTCTATTTCACTTCCTGTTCTTCCTTTCCCGCAGAAAAATTTGAATAGCAAACTCTCCTTACTACTTCATTCCAATACAACATTTGACCTTCACCTCTTAACGTCATTAGTGTAACAGGGTGAAACCGGCTGCTGTCGTAAAAAAGGAGCTTCTGAATAGAAGCTGTGAGGTGAAGGTTAGAGGGAAGAGAAGGTAAAATTGAAGTTTGTAGAAATTAGAAAGGTTAAATGCCCGTCCTTGAACTTCGTATTGGGGAAAACTGTTATTCTGTACGTTACTTATTTTAAGTAACGTAAGTAATGATTACTTATTTTAAGATGGATAGTCGATCTTTCAAGAGCTTTGTAGCAAAGCGTGACAAAAGGTTATACTTTCAATTTGTTTGACTGTTTAAGAAATACCACAACGCCAAATAAAAAAGTGGCCGATTTGCATGTTTTTTAGGATAATTATAAATTGATAGTTTACATTAGTGATACGTGCTTTATACATTTTAAAAAATTAAGAAACGGAAAATATTTGCGTTCATACAATAAATTCATTTCCGAGCCCAAGTGAAATAATCTTTGAACTATGTACGGAGAGAATCCAATTTTGCCTAGGAATCAAGTAAATTCGTATTTAATAGATATAATAATTTATTTAATAGATCTGCGATTAAAAGTTATCTTGGTCTGAGTAGCACTGAAGTTACTGTGATTACCTTTCAGTAGATAATTACCAACTTTGGTGTATCAAACAAATCGCATAGGATTATTCTTTTTAGAAAGCCTCTAATCGCAGAAACAATTCACAAACTCCAAATAAACGTCTAAGGTTTTAGTTTAAACTAACAAAGTTTTATGTTAATATCTCTTCCTATGAGCTTTTATTTCAACTTCCCGTTAGAATGAGCGCGCGTTTCAGCTTTATGCTAATTTGAGGTGGAGCCAAGTTTTGTATTTAAAAGGTTAGCGAGGAACTTCTCAGTGTGAGAGAGCTTTTAGTCTCAGATCACTGCGGCTCTGCTCGACGTTCGCCTGTCTAGCTAGTGTTTAAATTCTAAGCCTTAGCGCTGTTACTCTAATACTTATCGAAGTAATCTAAGTGCGTTAGTATTAGCTAAATCTTGCTACGCACCATTGATAGTTTAGCATAGAGGCCAACCTCGCGTTTATAGCTCTGAGAGAAACGACTACTTAATTCTCTACTTAGCTTTATTTTAAAGTATTTGATTGTTCAGTTTAGACCCAAGTGCGGTCATTATTTTCTGTTGTCCTTTCCGAGTTGGGAAGTGGCTGTAAATAGTGGTTTAATAAATTGGTAATTTTAAACCCCTTCTTACGTGCAGTTATTCTACCATTTAACCACAGTTATTCTACCACAGAACATAGCTGCATTCAGCTCCCTGTTCAAGATCAGATCTTTAACACTATCACGACCATGTTCGTCAAAAGTATGCACAGAACACTCAGTCCTGACAAACGCAGGCATTCAAAGAGCCCTGTTGTTATTTTTGTTTGAGGAATCTGTTCACATCCTTTCCAAACTTTTAAGTTCGAATATTCATGTTAGAAGCTTCCGTGATTATATACTTTTATGTTTTCGTTGCACAAGCATATAAACATTTCTATATTTTTAAAAAGAACTTTTTTTCTTTTGTTTACCAGCATGTGCATTCGTTAAGTTTGTTAACATCGAATTCATTGCGGATGTGGATTGCGTAGATATTTGCCAGTAATGTTATAAATTCGTATTGCACAACTTCATTTTGTAATGGGTAATATCCCAAAAGAAAGGAAAACCGAGTAGAGGCCAAAGAAACATACATTCAAAGATAATCAACATACTAAAAATGCAAATTCGTGTAATCAGCCAAGTAGCGAGGTAATTTTATGGATATATTCTGTAGATAATAATGAAAAGTTCATACATACTCGTGTGAACACCAGTACAGTTCTTGAGCCTACAAATAACGTGGCGTGTTTATAACTTTTCTGCTTTGTAAAACCATATGAAAATGTAAATCTGCTTATGAATGGGAGAATAAAGTCTAGAAAATATTATATTTTGGCGTGTATCTAAAGTTTTGATTGAATCTAGAATAAGCAGTTTTTTATTTGAACGTGCAGCTAAGTAACTTGTACTGTTAGTTCGATAAAATGTGAATACATATGATTTGAAAATCAATCATCTCCCGTTATCTTTTGTTATTTCTTAGTTCTCTCTCTATTATTAATGTATTTTAAGTTCTCGTATATTTTTTAGCTGCAAAAATTTCTTATAAAGTTATTGTTGAATATCAGTTTAAAATTCAAAAAGATAACGGAATTTATTGGTAAAAACAAATTTTCAATCTCATACCTTATTATTAACATAATTCTTATGCTGCTCATTTTTCACACAGAAAAGTACACTATTTAGAACAGTTTTCGTTCTGCTGCATAAACTTGTCAAAGCAAACATGAAACAATTTTTTGCCTAGACTGAACATTAAATATTAAAATATTACATGAAATATATCAAGAATAGCTTTAGGCTAACGTAAAATATCCAAGAATGTGATGAAGGAAAAAACAATGATTATAAATTTACAAATATTTGCAAAGATGAAAGCTATTTCTGGAGTTTCAGTACCACTTGTTTTTCTAATTGTCTCATCTATGTGACTGCATGGCTTTCAGAAAATATGTTCTTTTAGGACAGTTAAGAGAACATTTTTTTCAAATTAATGATTTGCTGCTTTATACCTAAACGAAACTTTTAAATTATTATAATAAAATTTGATCAGCCTGAAACTTTTTGCGTATTACCATAAGTAATTAGCTAACTATTTGAATTTTTAGTTTTCATTTGATCATTGTCCTTGTTATTTTTTATATAACTGCTAGAGTGCTCTGTTATATTTCATGTTTGATTTACAACTTGCATTATTAATATTTTTTAATCAATGCTATTGCAGGTTAAACTATGTATATATGATATGAAATATATATAGAGAGATATATATGTAATGATATGAAATAGTAAATAATATTTTTTAGTCATTTCGGAAAATATTTACAACATTTTCCCACTAATCCATAAAACCTGCGATCATTTTAGTTACGATGGTCAAGAGTAACGTTTCAGGATTATGAATTACCTTAAATATGAAATAGGAATAAACGCAAAATTATTCTGTTCAAAAATATATAACAATTGAATTTACGCAATTAAAAGAAAAGCACAATTGTTCACTTTAGAAGCTCTTGGAGTAAGAAATGTGTACTAAATTCGCATCTGAAGGAGCTATAAAGTTAAAAGAAAGTGTTTTGTATGCTTCATGAACTTTATAAATTGAAAAAGGACTTTTACAGGTTCATCATGTACAATATAACATGACTCAAACTTTAAATGCATATTTTGGGAAACAGTGATTGTATATATTGCGCACAAGATTCAGAGAAACTTAAAAAGTTTTACTTTGAATTTCCTCAGTTAAGTAAACAAGGTAGTTTCTTCCATCTTACCCTATGTCTTCGTGGTGTAATTGGAAAGCACATCAGACTTGCAAATGGAAGGTTGGAAGGTCGGGAATTCGAATCCCGGCGAGGGCGCTGCATATTTGTCTTCTTACAATTTTAAATCAAACTTTTATTTCTTTGTTTTTTCATGATAGCATAATCTACATAATTTTTATATGCGTCGAAATTATTTAGGTTAGTATATTACTTTTCGTATTCTAGTCAGAAAAACACAAAAATATTTATTTCAAATTGAAATCTTTTACGCATATTTGCTTGGAGCAAACCAGTAAGAAATAAACTTTTCTTCTGATAATTAAAAGAATTTCAATATAGATGTTTTAATAAAGAACATGCAGTTGAGAATTTCAAGCAATTTAATCTAGAAATAAAATTCTTCAAAGACTTTATCATTTGAGTTTAGATCGGAAAACAATCGTTTTCAAAGTGAATTGTAATTTTTAATTTCGCAACATTTCTTTTTCTTCTCTTTTCTCTCTTTATTGATAAAAAACAGAGTTTTATTTATTTATTTCTATTTTTACATAACGACAAGCTTATGTTTTAGAAAAGATACTGATTTTTCCATTAACATACACAGTATTAGAAATTGAGTTTGTTTCTTGAATACTTAGAATCCCTTAACCTAAATTATAGATTTTTAACGAAAATTAAAACAAATATACACTCATGTCCATAAATTAAGGATAATGCAAAATCAGGCAAAGGAATAGTTAGAAGCAAAACAAATTTGACTTATTTGTAAAGCATATTTATTAAACAAAAGGTAAAGAGCAAAAAAAGATGCTACATGTTTGATATTATTAAAAAAATGAGCGATTATTTCTCCTTGGAGCAAATTACAAAAAAAAAAAACCTATTTACAAAAAACCAATATTACATGGTTGGTATGATTGTTAATACATTGTATATCTCCCAGACGATGCAATACAGTCCGTACAACGCCTAGGCACCCTGAGTATCAAATTATCCATCTGATCTTGGGGGATATTACACCACTCATAAAGCAATGCTCTCCGACGTTCTGGTAGACATATAGGAGGAGGCTGACGGGCTGCAACTCGTCGACCAAGCATGTCCCACACGTGCTCTACTGGATTCAAGTCCGGTGATAATGCTGGTCGGTCCATACGGGTGATATCCTCCGATTGAAGGCATTCGCTTACGATGTTTGCACGGTCAGGACCAGCGTTGTCATCCATAAGCACAAATTGTGCGCACATGGCGCCCCGAAACAAACGTACATGTTGTTCCAGAATGACGTCCCGATAGATTTGGCTTGTCATGGTTCCAATTTGAACATGCAGGTCAGTTCTGGAACCCAGAATAATTCCACCCCAAACGAGCACTCCTACACCACCGTAACGGTGTCGTTGAATGATGTTTTCTTGGTGGTAACGGGTACCTGGAGCTCTCCGTATGAAAGTCTGGCGAGAATCAGACTGCAAGCTAAACCTGGACTCGTCGGAAAACATCACACAAGCCCACTGTCGCGGTGTCCACAATGCATGCTCTCTACTCCAGGCTAACCGTAGGCGACATTGAGTTGCAGTAAGTGGAACGCATCTGACAGGTCTACGAGCACATAAACCAATCTGCCCTAAGCGTCTGTACACGGTCTGCCTTGAAATTGTCGTACTAGTGGCTGAAGAGAGCAGACGAGACAGGTCTGAGGCTGTGCTCCTCCTGTTTCGTTTGGCAGTAACTGCCAAATACCGGTCCTCATTCGGTCTACATTCGGCGTTGTAACTCTGGGGCGACCTGTGCTGTAACGTCTACTCACATTAGCATCATCTTGGAATTGTTGCCAAAGTCTGGAGATGACGCTCTGGGCAATTCCAAGTTCGTCTGATACTTCCAGTTGGGTACGCCCACATTCCAGACGGCCGATAATTCTACCACGTAAAAATCATCCAAATGCGTTCTTTGTGTCATAACTATTCAGTTATTGCACTGAAATGCTTATAAAGCGGCTGCGAACAATTTTACTTCTTTGCCTGTATTCCTTATATATCACTCTCTTACACTCTCGTCATTGTGACGTACCACCGGTGTCATCTGGTTACTTCCTGAAATTTGCATATGATTCTTGAAGATGTGTGTAGTGATTTTACAGGTGATATATTTATTTTAGATTTCGATTTCCGCGTGACTCCGAATTATCCTTAATTTATGGACATGAGCGTATAAGACAGAAACAAAAGGATGCAGACAGATGCATACAAAGGGACAAATGCATATTACAGATATCTGCAATGATAAAAATGAGTGTTACCGTATAGACATCAACCAGTCAGAAAAATTAGAAAATTGCGATTAAGAGTCCAAAGTAGTATACTCATAAAAACATTTTAAAGTTATTTGATTTAATAATGGATGTTTTTTGTTACAAAAATTAAGGTCTAAAATAACTTCCGTTTTAAATTTATTACACAGTAAGATAAATCATTCGGAATAGTAATAAACATTTGAAATATTACGTAAATAAAATAGATTAAAATAAAAGTCATTCCTTAAAATTATATTAATTTCGCCACTACACTTTTCTTTTCTAATAATTTGTTTCAACTTTTGTATACTTACTAAAATGTTTGTAATTTATATTAAAGTTAATTTTAATCAGTATTTCAAATGCTAGACATGAACATGCTTATTTAAAACCCACAAGCTCAATTTTTCTTAAAGGTGTTATTAACAAGATAACTCACTACCTTTTAGATGTACTCTAAATTCCTAAATGTTGTGCATTTTTAGTGATTTTGTAGAGACATTCGGTTTTTTCGTAGCAGGAGACATGAAAAATGAGCAACGGCTTTGCCGGTAATCGAACCAAGGACCTCTCAGTTACGCGTCGAGCATGCAGACCACTACACCACGAAGGCATGAGAAGAAGGGGGAGAAATACCTTATGTACTCCCCCTTTTAAAGAGCGACTGGGGTTTTGGGGACCCAATCGCCAAATCCCGGTGGTGGAGAATCATCATCCACCACCTTTTTAATTCGGGCGAAAGTGTACAGACATTAGGTTTTTTCGTAGCAGGAGACATGAAAAATGAGCAACGCCTTCGCCGGGAATCGAACCACGGACCTCTCGGTTACGCGTCGAGCATGCAGACCACTACCACGAAGGCATGCGAAGAAGGCAGGAGAAATACCTTATAATTTAATACATAGTTTTTTATTACATGCATTTTTAAGTACAAGGGGGCTTACATTCAATTCAAAAATAAATTTTTCCCAGAACTGGAGAAGGTCTTATAGTAAGAATAAGTGTATATGAAGAAGACGAGAAAGGACAGGGAGACGCCTGCCAGTTATATTAGTGTTTTTGCAACATAAAACACGAGATATTGACGAAGGCTGCAACAGATTTAGTGCTACTCAAGTTGCAGCTTCAGTAAATGAAAAACAGCATTTTTAGAACTATTTCTTTAGAATGATTTAAGTCAAAGACCTTCTACAAATAAATTAACATATGACATATTTTAACAGGGAAAGGAATTTAAAAATACTTAGGAGCACTTAAGGGGGAAAAATTTGAAAATCGAAGTCTTTGAAGAAAGGTTAATGAACGCAAAGGTCAGGACTGACACTGGTGTTGATGAATATGTTACCGTTGAAGTATATAATGCAATTATTTCATAGAATACCTAGTCATTCCATGAAATAACTGATCCGTTAAAGTGTGTAATATGTTAATAATTTGACACTTTAACTAGTTATTCTATGAAATAACTAGGTATTCTATAAATTAACTAATGAGAGACAGTTAAAGTGTAAAATAAACAATTTATCTAAAATGAAATAACTAGGTAGTCTATAAATAAACTAATGATGGACAATTAAAATGAAAAAGAAGCAATTTATGTATGTATTTATTGTGGCGATTCTGTTTTGACGCCAAGATTGGCGCCAATAAGAAACAATTTCAAGATGGCCACTACACAAAACCAAAACAAGAAGTCAAAGAATTTCACAAACTCCGTGTCCATGTACACATCGACCTATTTTCACGTAACACGTTGACTGCCACGGCAATTTTCAGAAATATGGCCTAAAATGACAACTTGATTTAATCACATATTATTTAAAACTCTAATTCTAGTGCATTAGTCCACAGTTCTCATAAAAAGCATAAAAAAAGAAAAAACGTCTTACGAATTATCTCGTGGTTGGCTTCGAATTATCTCAGGTAACAAATCTATTTTAGTAAATGCAAATACTAATAATAATTTTGGAGACAAGAATTTTGATATCTCAATTCGGAATACTACAAAACAATTCTTATTTCAACTGTCAGAATACTAAATATCTTTTTTAACATCCTTCAAATAAATTACTAATAACAATTACCATTATATTATAATGACCTGAAAAAAAGTAAAATTTCTTATCTGTTGCATAACAAGAACTATTTTTTGTTACATGTATTTTAATTTACTTACTTAACGACACAGTGAGCGGCAGTTAAAATCCACTCTTTGTCAATGAGCACTCCACCGCAAAAATGTGGAATCGTACCTTTCTGGGGATGATTAAGTTCCAAGGACAGCTGAAAAGCAAACATTTTAATTAAAAAGTGTATTTTTAAATGATCTGTAGCTAAGCAGATATCCTCATGAAATTTCTATATGCTGATTATTTTAGATCACTTAAATCTAAACAGGAAGCATTTCAAATATAAAATTAGCTCACAGATGTTAATTGGTGGTCAAGATGTTTTCATTAGGCTCAACTATGATGACATTTATTAAGTGTACTCTGTTCAGATTAAATCGATATAAATGCTGTGATTAAGCTACGTCAGATATCCGTTACAGCGTTGAACTCCGTGCGGAACGCTTGGTATAGATATTACATAGATATAGCACATATATGCATCGAATGTGGATGTGGGACACACACATTCATGACGTCATTGAAACAAATGCAAACAAAGCAGACTAACATGAGACTTCTCTATATTCCTCTTCTTTTGGTTGTGGAAGGGCATAAACCAACGCTACCATGTACATCACCCTGTTATATGGTGTTACATTTTAGCGGTTGGAGCGAGCAAATTAGTCGAATCTACCCTGTAGCTAACATAACGATATTATCCAGCAAGGAATTTAGGCATTTCTAATGTGCATGACCTTGTGATATTGTGGTAAGCGCATCCAACAAGCAATTTGACATCCGTGGTTAGATTCCAAGAGTTGATTTTTCACATTTCCTGCTTGCTGAGTAATATCTAATATCGCACTAAAACTAAAATAACAGGAAGATAGCTCGTCACTTCACCTGACCACCTAGGATTTGTCCTGTCTCCCCAGCCATCCTTTAAAGGAGGAAATGGAAATAATTTTCTATCTTTTATGTATTCTCAGACTCAGTAGGGAACTCTTTAAAGCTCTGGAAAGTACTGCTGAGGCAACACACCACACTCGGTCCCCTGAGCCTTTAAAGACAGGACTGTTTTTTATTTTGCGGCTCTTCTTGAATACTCGTAAGTATTGCTTTTTTCTCGTTATGCCTCGAATTCAGCTGCGTTAAGGCATCCTACGTTGTGATTCTTAGTTTTAAACACGGATGAACCACCAGAAAGCACAATCCTTCATCATGCGTATAAATTTAAATCTCTAAAAGATGGTATCGAAATTCTTAAGAAAAAAATACGCAACTAAAGGCCAAGGGCAACGGATGAGATAATGCTAAATACAAAAAGGACTAAAACTGTTTTCTTACAACTAACTGGTTCACATAACTGGTACAATATTGTAAAAGCAAATGATCCCACATCAAATAACGATGATTCTTGGCAAGCTGCCCCAAGAATTAACGCTTCAGAAAAAAACCCACTTCTGTTGTTATTCTCGCATCCATGGATTAACTGTAAGAAGACGATATGATTTAAAACACGGTTCAAGGATCAGATCTTCCCAGAGGTTCGGACGACTGCGGCCGCTAGCTCCAGAGAAAACACTTCTTGTATAGAAGAACTTTCCCAAATTAATTCCAACACTAAATTCAGCCAACTAAATTCTGACCGCAATCAACACGACAATCAAATGGAAGCGGACACGGGCGCCGACACCAACATCACTCCGTTTCAAAATTCCCCAAAATATGATATCACGCAGACGCAGATAAACTGGAAGGAACTGCGTAAAGAAAATTAAAGGTAACTTGAAAATAGAAAAAAAATGAGAGCAAAGTGGAAGGTGAAAACTTAATGCTAAAACCTTTCAGTGTAGAAGATTACCGTAAAGTTCAAGTAAAGATTCAAAGGGAAAGCATCAATTTTATCACGTTCCTTTTAAAGTCAGATAAATGTGTCAGGGTAATTATTAAGGGTCTCACCTCAGATA
Source organism: Stegodyphus mimosarum (assembly GCA_000611955.2). Lineage (NCBI taxonomy): Eukaryota > Metazoa > Arthropoda > Arachnida > Araneae > Eresidae > Stegodyphus > Stegodyphus mimosarum. Next base: position 255,086 of record KK113959.1, read on the forward strand.
TTAACGCTCATGAAATCAGAGAGGATCTTGAGTCCTAAAAACTCCCGATTCTGAAATCTAAGCAAATACAGCGCATGTGTAATGGCATGGATGTTAATCTTCCAATATTTTATGCAGAAACTCCTTGCACTAATAAAGGAAAAGAAATTTATTAAGTCAGAAATGTTATGGACAGGGTATCACTTATAAAAGTAGGCCCTGTCTTATATAGTTCTTCAATTAGCAGTGGTATGGACATTCTCAGAGAGCTTGCAACAACTCCCCCCGTTGTATTAGATGCCTTGAAACACACATACCCCACGAATGCCCTGTAAATAATCAAAATATACCAAATCAGTGTATTCTCTGTTTAGGGCAGTATCTGGCCTGCTAATATTGCCCGAAAAAGCCTGTAAATTGAACTGATTGTCCAACCAAGAAAATAGAAGAACAAATCGCCACTAGACTAAGCAAAGAAGAAAATCTAAAATCCCCTACTACAAACAGACAATCATGAAGCACAACAGAAACCAAACCTATGCCACTGCGGCACACTGAAATGAAATTTACGATGAAATCACTTAAAAATAGAAAATAAGTAACTAATTCTATCGCAGATGATTTCGAAGAATTTAGTAAATTTATACAAAGCATTTACCAAATTTATCTACAAAGTAAACAGACCAACGACACCACCAACAAGTTGAAAATTGCCATGGAGGCCATTAAGACTTTTATTCAACATGATAATGCATATACACAAAAAATATGCAGCATATTAACTATACCAAAGATATGTTTTACAACTGTGATGGATACAAAAATCAACACCTCGAAATAAATCAAGGATAGCATCGACATAGTCATGTTAAACTAGACACATCTCAGAAGCACAGACTCCCTGAAGCTGGTAAACTACGACGTTTATAGATCCTACTGCATCCACAGCAGAGGAGGTGACACAGCCATTCTTATTGAAGTCTCGGAAGTTTTGTTTTTCTTCTACCCATTTTCTCCAGCCTGGAAGCATGTTCGTGCATTTTCCAAAAAAATAATATTAAATATCTTCTCATTGCAGTGTACAAACCTCCCAACACTCCCCTGAATATTCAGGATCTAGATCGCATTTTAAATTTAGGCCTCTCCATGATCATCGCGGGGGACCTAAACTGAAAACACACCAACTGGAATTCTCGAAAAAATAACGCTGATGGTCATATTCTCAACTCCTCAGCATTAATAATGATATAAACATCTACGCATCAAATGAACCAACGCACTACCCTTATGTATCAACTTCAAGCCAAGATATCCTAGATATTCTCCTCACCATTAATCTAAAGCGAATTCCGTATCTTCATGTGGACAATGTACTTTTGTCTGATCATTCACCAGTTCGATTCACATTACATGGCCTAAAGAACGGTCGCCCGCTCTTAAAAAGTGAAGTAAATTGGAATGACTACAAGCAGATCCTTGAAGGAAGTGTCAGTGCTTCAACTACCTAAGAAATAGTACAGAAATTAATGCAGCAATTGTTAACTTTACCAATAACGTTAACATAACTAATGCTATTAACCGTGCAAAATCTACAATCACAGAAAAAACGTTTTTCCTTCCATTTCATATCAGACTAAAACATTACGGAAAAGAACAGGCTACGTAAAATCGCACAGCGCACCCAAGGCCCGAGAGATGGACATCTTCTAAACCAAGCTACTAACCGACTTAAAACATTAATGAAATGTTATAAAGATAACACTTGGTTTAACTTCATAAGCAGCCTTTCTTGTACTAACCATTCGGGCTGGAAGATAGCAATGTCATTAAGAAGACAGAATCACATCTGCCCTATCAAAGTAAACAACAATATCATCTTCAATCCTGAAGATATAGTAAATATTTTTTGCAAATTCCTATGAAGAACAATTTAAAATTATTAATTTCATTACTCCCAACGATATTCGTGTTTAAGATTACGTGAGAGAATATATAACAGCCAATCAGAACACAGAAAACAATCTGACCTCTCCAAGCGAGATGAAAAATTTTATTTCTAAACTAAATCCCAAGAAAGCTGCAGGTTTCGGCAGTATCCTCAATAAAGCTTCCCCGAAAAGGAATTGTACATATTACAAACGTTTTAATGCCTCCCTTTGCTTAAGCATCTTCCCAGATCCATGGAAACATTCCGTCATCATTATGATAAAGAAACCCGGCAAAGATGGCTCACAAACTACTAATTAACAGGCCCATAAGTCTTCTCTCTGCTTCGACTAAACTCTATGAAAGACGTATTATCACCAGGATTAACATATTTACAATAGAGAACTACATCATTAAAGATCATCAGTTTAGCTTCGGCCATGACCTCTCGACTACGCAACATACGTGTTACCAGAATCGTCGAATTCACTATAGATAGTTTCAATAAGAAAGGGACATTTGCTGATATTTTTCTTGACGTCGAAAAGCCTTTTGATAAGGTTTGGCATCAAGACCTCCTTATAAAACTTATCGCCGCTAATTTTCCTCCAAATTAGATCTCACTCATTGCAAGCTATTTAAATTCACGCACCTTCCAAGTTTGAATAAATGATTTCCTGTTGGCTACAAGAAAAATAAATTCGAGGATGCCTCAAGGCTCAATCTTGGTGGCGCTTCTTTTTAATCTATTCATCCATGATTTACCCTACCACGGTGATGTACTTATCGCCCGTTATACAGACGACACTGCTATACTTTGCAAGTATATCAACCCTGCGTATGCCTAAGAAAAGCTTCAAGTTGCAACTAACAAAATTTCCCCCATGGTTTAGAGTATGAAAAGTGAAAATTAACACCGAGAAGTCATCAATAATTTACTTCCTCAAACATCCAACAATGCACGTAATTGAAGACATGACCATGAATGAAGAGAAAGTGTCACATGACACCAAAAAAAATCAAATACTTAGGAGTGATCTTAGATTATCGACTCGTCTTTAAATCACATATTACTACTGTCCGCAAAAAAGCAAATAAAGCTCTACCGAACATCTGCCCATTGATTGGCAAGTGTTCAAAATTAAGTACAGAAACAAAGAGAATCCTTTATCTTCAAGCTATAAGAACCATTCTGTTATAAGCTGTACCTGCTTGGGCAGCCACAGGTCTCTACTACAATTCCAGAATAAAGTTATCAGAATTATTACATGTGTTCCCTTGTTCGTCAGGAACTCTATCCTTCATAGTGATATTAAAACTAAACCAATAGATTCAGAAATCCTGAGATCCATAATTTCCTCACAGGTTATGACAAACATGAGAATAACATCATCAGACAAATTAGAAACTACGATTATGCTGCGGAGCAACCGCACAAACGACCGCGCACCATACGTCACAATTGTGAATGGTAGCATGCAAATATTTAAATTTTTTATTAGTATAATTCTGATTTAAAACCTGGTAGAGAAGGTATAGACTTTGCTGAAGTAACCCGACAAAGCTTCCTAGGCCTTCTAATCTATTTTATTTTGTAATTCTAATTTATTTTATATTTTTAATCTATTTATTTTAGCTTACTCATCTATGAAACTTCGTGACACACTACAAGAAATGTTTATTTAAATTGCTACTGTATGATAATTATATCTGCTTCCATTAGATGGCGGCACTTGTAAATGCTATGTTTTCACAAATTTATTTCTGTGTTAAGAGACATCTGCATTTTAGATGTATAAATTTTTCCACACAGTTGGCTT
>KK113959.1:258830-280091 GCA_000611955.2 Stegodyphus mimosarum
AAAATTCTTAGGAAAAACGTGATATGGCGGAATAAAGGTTACGTAGGCCGTATACTTCGATAAGAATGATGATCCCTGATCCGCGGAGGCAGCAAAACCACAGAATAACCCCAAAAGATTAAAGAATTAAGGTATTCTTCTTATGGGAGCCCTTGCGGTGTAGTAAATAGCACATCCACCAAGCAATGGAAAATCCCTGTCTTGATTTTTGGCAAGGAAAGATTAGATTTTTTTACATTTTCCGCTTTTAAACGTTTCAAATTTTTCACATTTTCAAATATTTCAAATCTGATTATAGACACTGTAAAACTTCATAGTCTCTATAGCCTGACTGTATGACAGAGCACGTTCTTATACTGCTAGGGTAATGAATCAAAAACCACACATCCTTTGATAGACGACCTCTTACTAATAGTCCAAATTTCTTGCCATACAATTTTTTTTTATCTTGAGTTCGCTGGAAAAATCTATAAACAGACAACATTGTAATATATATCTAATGCTGAGGAGTAAAATTCTTGATCTTATTTTGCTATACAGATTATGATTTACAATATGTGGTGTCTAACAAGGCATAGTTTCTTTACGGGTGCACTTTTTTCTTTGTAAATATTCTTCTCTGCGTGCGTACTAGTGTCATACGCTCTTTTGGAATTGTGGTAAATTTTATGATAAATACTGCTATTTTCTTTGTTACAAATGTCCAATTGGAATTTTGGTGATGTCTTCTATTTTTTTTTAAACCAAAGAACTAATTTTGTCTTCTTGGTCAATTGGGTTTTTATGCCTCGTGCTAGATTTTAGAGCGAAATGTCTTAGTTTGTTAGTTACCTCGTGCATGATTTCATGATACAATATAAGGTATTTCTCCCTCCCTCTTCCCTTGCCTTCGTGGTGTAGTGGTCAACACACTCGACGCGTATTAGAGAGATCCGTGGTTCGAGCTCCGGCGAGAACACTGCTCATTTTCCACATCCCCTGCTTCCAAATATCCCAACGACTCTACAATTTCTCTTTACTGTCAGGATTTTACATCTGCATAACAGCATTTCTCCTGTCAGCAGATAAATATTTGCCTCTATTCCTTGTCAAAAGCAGATATAAAGGCAAGAAAATGAGAATTTTCAAAAAATGTAAAATGTTCTTTAGAAAGGGCAATTTTAAAAACAGATTATTTTAATTAAAAAAAATCTGAAAGGTTTCAGATTTTAAATTACGTCCAAAGAGGCCTTTTCTAAACATTCTGTATGTTACTTTCATTTATTGGATATCATGTTCTTCGCATTTAAACCATAAAATTCAGTTAAAGAACAATATCGCAAAATAATTTTAAACTGAGCCTATCTGTAGAATTTCCTACACACAGTCTCACGCGCTGCAGATAAAAATTTTTTTTTTTTTTTTTCTGTACAACGTTGCCATGGCCCGCTTTGAAATCCTCGAGTTTGTTAATCAAAAATTCGTTAAAGTTTTACAAAATATGAAATCGTTAATAAAACAAATTCCAAATTTCAAATTTGGGCTTCCAGATGCCTATATTCGCAGCAGGATGACGGCATTCAAAATTCGATGGCTTTGGTACCGTCGTTTTATCACAATGCGAGAAACATACATACATTTCTGCACATTCTTCATTATTTAATTTCTTTAAATATAATACAGGGCTGCAATATTTTGTAGCAACAGTTTGAAAAGTGATACAGACTTTTAATGTTTCCGACGCAAAATCACAAAACGAAAACAATAGTCCTTCAAGGACAAAGCCCCTTTGGACTAAAAATATGGAAAAAAATCAAGAACTTAATTATTTCGCATGATCTTCAATATTGTTTTAGATAGAAATATTAAATACATCAATACTGCTGAAATATGACTCCAGAATGTTTTTTTGCATAATTTTGAGTATTTACTTTGAAACTAAAATAAGGTATGTAAAATTCACATAATTTTGATACATCTTTTGTCGCCACTTACCACAAAAATAACTTAAAAAAGGCAACAGAGGTGAAATAATTAGAACACCTTACTTACGGTGTTGAAACATTTTGTATTGAAAAAATATTATCTAAATTATCTGATGTGTGTTAATGATGAGAATAACATGCTTTATAGCAATTTAACATCTAGAAATTTGTACCAAATTTGTATTTTGTACCAATTTTGTACTGATCTAGGAATTGTACTCTGTGTTATAAATTAAGAAGGTAAAGCAAAACCACTCGAAGTTTCTTCGGAAAAATCTAAGAAGCAGACATACAAGACCGATTTCCATCACTATAATTCGCAGTTGACTGAAGAAAGGAAATGTTTGTTTTATGGAGAACACCCAAATTTTGACCTTTACCAGTTGAACAGTTGCCTCACAGCAGGAGTACTGTCAGTGTTATCTTAGTTTTATCCTTTTCCGAATATTTATCTAAGTATTACGTTGTTCCACAAGCCGTTTTTCAGTTTTACAGGTGTTTATTTTACAGTCACATCATGGCTTACTTTCGATAAGTTCACATCAGGATTTTATTCTGAATTCATTCAAATATAGTATTATTTACAAAGTATTCATTTTTATTGCGATGGTCTTACACAGTGGAAAAAGAAATTAAATAAATATTAAATGTGCATAGTGAAATAAAGTAAATGTGTTCTTATTTCTGCCTGCAAAACCTTATTTCTCAAATGTTTGAATTTTTTCAATTAATCTTGAATATTTCAGCCATTGGTAAATTGCATTCCAGAGGCTGTTCGCACATTTTTTAGACGATGCATATTGTATTCACAAAACTAATTTACATAAAATTCTTGTGTTTTAAATGTTCTATTTGATATCCCTTATTCTGAACTATCTTTCGACACCGCAATTTCCAGGATAATAATGCCCTTTGAAGTATCAGAAGAGGTATTCTATCCCATTCCTCCCGAACAGCTTTCCAGAGTCCTGTTAGGGTTTTGGGACAATGTTTGGATAACGCAGTTTTTAAAAGTCCGAAAGCACAAAAGTCCATAGGTGACACATCGGGAGATTTAGTAGGGATATCAGTGAAGGGTATGGCCTTGACATCAGTTTTTTGTTCCATTTCTTTTAGGAAATTTACAGTGGATTTCGATGTGTGACTGCTAGCTTTGTCCTGATGGAGACTTTGTCCTGTGGAGTCTCACAGATGGATGGCACTGTGGGTAAAGCGATGGTATTTCATTCAGAAAAGTTGGCAATAAAATATGTTCCAGATAGTATTTGGAGTTAATCTTGACATGTTTTTGCACTCTCTTTATTTTTAACTTGCCATTATAAGAAAAACCAGCAACAATCATGAATCCCTTAAAAAAATTTCTTTCGATTCTTTGAACCATTTACTTAAATTTTTTTCCCCTTTTATGATAATAAATGGCTCTTTTTTTGTTACACTCATTTAAATACACCCATGCTTCATCTATTGTGACAATTGTTTTCCATTTTTCTTTGGATAAGTGTTTCTGATATAGAATTCTGCACCGTGTGCTGCGTTGAGCGATATGCTTCGGAAGAAGACGATGCACATTGCGTTTTTTCGCTTTCTTAAGATTTAAATCAACGTTTATCATTTTGTTTACAGTGGGCACCGAGCATTTTAATGATTTTGCAACTGTCCTTTGACTAGGGGGATTTTCTTTTAACGTTAAACAACGTACCTTTGCAATAGCCGAAGATGTCCGTTTTTTCCTTGGATATTTGTTTGGAATTTTAGTCCCACTTGAGGCTCCAATTTGACTTTTGTTTCCTTTCTTGTTGATGATATTACCTATCGACGCTTTAGATATCACAAAACCATGACTCTCATATCGTTTGTGGATAACGGAGTATGCATATTTCTCTTCGGAAAGAGCGTCAATGTAGCCTTCGAACCACTGCTTTTTTAAATTCGCCATTTTGTATAAAAACAAAACTTTCAAGCCACAGACTATAATTTTGACTTTTAGAAACATAGTACAATTGCAATTACTTCTTTTGCAGCAAACGAGTTTTTATTACCACTTACCAAATTCGTCTAAAAAATGTGCGAACAGCCTCTGTAAAAATAACAATCTCTAGTAAGATATTTAAGTTCAGCATAATTTGTAGAGGATTTTTAGAGAAAAGCATAATGGATTTTTAAGGAAACTAACTTGGGCAGAATACTTGTACATCTTCAAGAGCAGAAACCTCATGTGCGTCTCTCTGGAAAACTTTCCTATTCACTCAATATCAATATGAGATTAAATTTCACCTAATTTTAAATTTCAAATAGATGCGCTTCCCTTTCATGCATTAATCCTTTATTTAAAACCTAATATCATTCAAACTTAATTTAAAGAAAAAGACTCTATGTATTTTCAGGGATCTTTTTAAAAGAATCTCAATATTCACTTTTAAAGGAAAAAAATAATTTTTAAGAAAGAGAATAAAATTATAAAAATAACTTAACAGTTACTTTATGCAAAGCTAGGAAAGAAAAATAACTTAAGCTTTCATGTTTGTTTTGCATTCTTGAAATACCTATTTTGACTGAAAATGCTAATATAAAATTTTGGGCTTGCATATTCTTCAAGGACTTTTTCTATTTATTATATCATTTTCTATTTATTATATTTCTATTTATTATATCATTTACAAAAAATCAAGTTATTGGGAATAAAATTGTAAATAGCATTACCTGCCATGGGAATTCACCACGTGATGCTAATCGACCACCAACAATTCTTTCTGATGCATTACCATAACGAGTTACACCACAATCTAGAGGAAAAAAATAACATTTATTATTTTACAGCTTTGAATATGGTATTTATAAGAGAATGTAATAGATACCCAGTAAGATAATTTAATAGACATATGTTTTTCTCCAGAATCAGTCTACCAGTATACGTAACCTTGGATATCATCATAGCCTTGAATTAAAGATAAATAAATTACATGTTATAAGGTATTTCTCCCGCCTTCTTCGCCTGCCTTCGTGGTGTAGTGGTCTGCATGCTCGACGCGTTCGATTCCCGACGAAGGCGTTGCTCATTTTTCATGTCTCCCGCTTCGAAATAACATAACGTCTCTAAACTGGCGCCCGAACTAAAATGGTGCTGGATGATGATTCTCCACTACCGCGATTTGGCGAATGGGTCCCCAAAACCCCAGTTGCCTTTTAAAAGGGGGCGTATATAAGGTATTTCTCCCGCCTTCTTCGCATGCCTTCGTGGTGTAGCGGTCTGCATGCTCGACGCGTAGCCGAGAGGTCCGTGGTTCGATTCCCGGCGAAAGCGTTGCTTATTTTTCTCCTCCCCTGCTTCGTAATAACCTAATGTCTCTACATCTGGCCCCCGAACTAAAAAAAAAGGTGGTGGATGATGATTCTCCACCACCAGGATTTGGCGATTGGGTCCCCCAAACCCCAGTCGCCCTTTAAAAGGGGGAGTATATAAGGTATTTCTCCCGCCTTCGTGGTGTAGTGGTCTGCATGCACGACGCGTAACCGAGAGGTCCGTGGTTCGATTCCCGGCGAAGGCGTTGCTCATTTTTCATGTCAGATGCTTCGAAATAACCTAATGTCTCTACGATGTTACAAAAACTTTATTATTTACCTTGTTGAGCAATTTATGAAATGCTTTTAAATGACTTTTTGATTTTTAATTAGCTAGTCGAAATTATGAAACATTTCAAGTAAAAATATTCACATGAAAGCTTTAATTGTTTGGTAATTAAATATTTACAAGAAAATTGAAATACTGTATGAAAAGTAGTGAGAAAAAGAGCAGATTATTCTATGCGTGAAGAATTTAAAAGAAACTAGTAGCATGATAAGATGCCTTATTTATTTTTAACCTGATTGTTTTCACAGTGATTCTTTTGCTTCTATCCCTTCATTAATCTACAAGTTCACCAAAATTTTATTAAAATGTTTCATATATATACATTTTTTTCAGTTTAATTAAATGAAGACATTAACTGTTAAAAAAAGAGCGTATTTCATTAAATCAGTTTAGAACTAATACGTAACTTAATCTGCCTAACTTAAAATTTTCTTATTCATAAAATTCCATCCATAATATTGAGCTTCCCAAATCACTATACTTTTGAAATTAAACAAATAGGCAAGAACAGATATTTCTGTTATTATAAATTAATTTTTAAATACATCCAAATCGTAAAAACAAAAAAGAAAATAATTATGTATAAACGATAATATGCTTAAGGGTAAAAATTACGAAATCGTAATAAAATAAGCATTAGCATTGAGAAGAAATTAAACATGTGGCTAATTTTCTTTACTTAAAATTAAAATAAACTTAATAACATTTTATAAATACATATGCAGATTTTAATTTATAGATTGTGACAGTATTTCACAAGATAAATAAATAAATTCTTAATTAGAAGCAATATTAAGTAATTTTTACTTTCTAAATTTCAACGTAATAATAAAGTTTTTAACCTAGGCATAAAATAGAGTATATGTTAATACGTAATCAATCGAAGAAAATTAAACTGGAGTACGGATTAGTTAGAACAGAAGTTTGTTGCTAAAAACGGCAACAGTTGCAGCTATTAAGTAATTAATATCTTAATTCCGTTGTTTACTCGGACTTTATTAATTTTATTTGAGAAGCCCTCCTTTATCCAAAAAACAGGCTGTTTGTGTAGAAATAATTCAAAGCAAGAAACAGAATAATCACTTGAATTAAAAGTTAAATTAAGGTATTTATCGTAGAACAAGAAAAGCATTCAATGAACTAACTTACTCTGCCCCGCTGTCCGCGATACGAAGGCAATTGCGAAAACAAGAGCAACGATGAAAGGTGTCATGTCTAAAACGCGAGATGAGGAAAACGCTCAGCCTCTTTTTTCATGCGTCTTTTTATACCCGTTTCCCTTCCCCTCCTTCCAGGTTTCAGACTCTTCTCAAACCGGCTTCACTTAGTTATGTCCAACCGCAAAAGTTCGATCGGACAACGCTCTCCTCGCGGTAGCATTGTGGGGGGGAGTTAAGAAAGAGCCTTGCCTCTTTCGAATCAACACAGCAGACGTGATGGGAAAGAAAAATAATCAAGAGCAACTGGGGGTCATCTAAAAATAAGCAGCTTGGATCCTATTACTGCTTTGCATTCTAGGAGTTCTTAACGGGTAGCGCCCAAATCAGTACAAAGATCAGTAGAAGAAAAGACCGAGTTTGATACATTATAGGTGACTTTACTTTCTTGCACACTGCGCAACGACTCTGCCGCTAATTGCGCAGCAAGAATTTTGACGTACCAACTTCGTAAAGACGTTGTCAGGGAAAGCTGGCTTTTGAAGCGGGAGACACAACGAAATCGAAAGTGCATCAACAAACTATGAAGAAGAAAACATTACGTGATATCTGTTGCTGTTTAACTGCAGGCAATTTACGTTTTTTTAGATAGCAGAGCAATGCCTGAATATTTTTTCACCTGAGGCAAAGAGGTAAATGCGCCCACCTATACGCAGTCAAATTAACTAAAGCAAACCTAGTTTTTGGGGCAACCGTCTCCCTTAGACGACTAATCTGAACGTGATCAGTATTTCTAACAACGTAAATAAGTACCGGTATTGGATGTAACTTTTTTTCTACAGTTCTAGAGATGACCACAATCATCTGATAACATGAGTTGTCCTATCACAGGGCTTATGAATTTATTTTATATTGTACGCGGGTAATTATTTTAAATCATAGCTGTTGCAATATTTTTTAATTCAAGCTTTATAATTTAATTAATTCATAAAAATGTTTTATAATTTTTAAAATAAAAAACTTTCAAAATATGTTTTCAGATAAAAAAGCATTGAAATAACACAAACAGTAATAAAATCAATATAAAATATTACATTAATTTTCTGCATTTTAACGATATAAAACAATCAGTATTTTTTTTCAAAATTTACTCTTTATTACTTGATTCACGTCCTTAAAGAGAATGTCCATGTTTGAAAATTTTTCTTGGTGAAATGAAGATCTTTGATAATTTTATATTACTCCTTTGTACAAATTAAAGGAAGTATTGTAATCACGAAAAATTCTGGGTTTCATATTTCAACAAAAATATCCATTTTGACCGCTGTCGAATGAAATTTAACGATGTTTTTGCGTAATATCTGTACGTAAGGACATAATAAAGGACTCCTTGGGGAAACCAAACGAATTACAAAACTAATTTAAAATGAATTCAGAAGAGATTTTTTTTGGTAGTGTCTGTACGCGTGTATGTATAACTCAAAAACGAGTAGCATCAGAACGTTGAAATTTTGTACATAAGACTGCTATAACATGTTGTTGTGCACCTCCCTTTTTGGTTGCAATCGGAAGCACCAAAAGTACATATATATATAAAATGTAGTCGTAGCTCAAAGTATCAGACGATAAGTTTAAAGAAAAAACAGGATCCATTTATTAATTTCCATGAAAAACAGCAGTTACAAAAATCAGATCCCCGGAGTAAATAAAAAAGAACAACTAATAACTTTTTTTATTGAAGTTTACTCCATTGTTGTAGTTCCATCGGCAGTTGAATGTAGAGGATTATCAAGAGACAGTAAAACCATCTCTTGCAAAGATATAAGAAACAACCCTTCGAGGCAGAATCATCTTTAGAATCATCGTGTGGGTAGTATTCTGATGAATGGGACGACCATGTGCTTTCAACCATCATTCACAGTTTATCTTTCGACTGAGACTAGAGCAGATCAGGCAAACGACGGCCAATAACATTTCACATATGCTGAATCACTATGCAATCTGAAAACCTCGGTAACCAAAAAAAGCATTTGAGTACCGCGCGATGCTTGCCTGCTGATGATTGCGGTAGGCAGCAAGGGGGTTATATTGCAGAAATGGAGCATTTTGCAACCGCCGGTGGTAGGGATGGAACCGGCTACAGTATGTCACCTGTGTATTGTACCTTAATTGTGCCTCTGATACTAAACCAGGCTATTCATGACAATGGCGCATCAAACTATGATGCCATGTTGTAGAGCAGTGTGGCTTTCAAAGTGACAGAAATACTGGACTTGTGTCTATGCCGTCTTCAGATCCTTGCTAGGCGACTGTCATTGAGCTAACAAAAGCAATATTTATCGTTGTGCACTAGCCTGTGCCATTCAGTCGTCCAAGTAGATTTGTCCCAATACCATTGTAATCTGCAACCACTGGATGTAAGGGTTTTGCTTCAATTAGATATTTCATAAAGGATGGCATTAATGGAAGCGCCTTTAAACAAATCATCTGAAAATTATTCTTGCTAATGTTGAAATATTCAAAGCTCCCTGTACATTCTGTACAATGTAGTGAACTGGGTGCCGCCACTGCATGCCTTCTCTCCATATGTACTGACGTTTGGTATTCCATTCCCCCTTTGACGGTTCGCATACCTTCTTCAATCAGTTTGCCCAATGGACTCGTGTAGATGTGTTTCAGGTGCGATGCGACGGAAAGACCAATTAACGGTTCTCAAGCTTAAAACAAAACCCTTCATGAAAACATTTAATGAAAGTGAAAAATATTTGATGGAACTAAAAACTTCATGAAAACATTTTATGAACATGAAACGGACTTCAGCATCATTTGCCAACCATTTTTTTAACCACATGTGTCTTCTGAAATGAAAAACAGCTCTAAAAATAGGTTTCTCAAAGCGACAGATAGTATCAACTGTTGGCTTATCAGATATTTTCTTCCCTTTTATCTTGCTCACTTATTATGTGACAAAATTTGCATTTCAGGTCATTTACACGAATCATACTCCTTATAATTTGCATAATTATGTAACCAAATCATCATGATGTTGCATTTTCGCTGACAGGTAATGTGTTTGCTTGTTTAGTTCAGTGTGACAAAGAATAGGCCGATTATCTACCTAAAGGGAAAGATGCATTTGTAGAGAAATTCCTAAGGGAAATAAGTTCGTATTTGCCTTACACACGGAGGAAACCACGAAAATATCTACGCAGCCATTCGATTCTCTGGAATTCGAACCGAGGTTATTTTACCTATGAAGCATTCGGTAACAGTTTTTGATTAAAAGACTTTATTTACAGTTTCAACTTTTTGCGATATTAAATTCCACGCAGATAGCATACATGAAAACTTAAAGCCAATTTGCTTCAAGATGCTATTATTTTCAGACCATTGTAATGATTTATCGTTTGATACTTTATATAAATTTGATTCATTTATTAAATGTTAAGCAGTAAAGAAAGGAGTGAAAATTATACAAAACATGTAGTATTGATTTTTCGATCTCGAATAACAAAATAAGTTCTTAATCTGGTTTGGTTAGTTTAATAAAAGCAAAACACGCAAAAATAATCTGCCTTAGTGGAAGATGTTTAAGAGAAATTAGTTCACATTTACATTACATATGGATTTAATTTGGTTATTAAATTATGACAAAACATACTAGAGCTATTTGCCTGAGCGGAGGGACTTCTTCATAAAGGACTTCTGACAGAAACTGTTTCGTATTCGTATTACAGATGGAGAAAATCACAAACACTCCCATGCAGCCAACCCGCTCATAGGATTTAAATCCAAATTGAGCAATTAGTATTAAGTGATCATAAAAGGTATTTCTCCCGCCTTCATGATGTAGTGATCAGCAGACTCGACGAGTATTCGAGAGGCCCGTGGTTCGAGTCCTGGCGAAGGTGTTGCTCATTTTTCATGTCTCCTGCTTCTAAATACCTAATGTCTCTACAGTGGCGCCCGAATCAAAAAAGGTGGTGGATGATGATTCTCCACCACCAGGATTTGGCGATTGGGACCCTTGATCCCCAGTCGCCCTTTAAAATGGGGAGTAAGTAAGATATTTCTCCCGCCTTCTTCGCATGCCTTCGTGGTGTAGTGGTCAGCACGTTAGGAGCATATTCCAGAGGTCCGTGATTCGAGTTCCGGCGAAGGCGTTGATCATTTTTGATGACTTGTGCTCAGAAATAACCTAATGACTCAACAATCTTATCCACTCAGCGGCAGGCAGAAAAACAAAGGTAATAAATAATAGTAGGAAAATAAATACAAATAAGGACTTTGCAAATAGACAAATAAATAACAGTAGAAAAATAAATACAAACAAGGACTTTGCAAATAGACAAATAAATAATAGTAGGAAAATAAATACAAATAAGGACTTTGCAAATAGACAAATAAATAATAGTAGGAAAATAAATACAAATAAGGACTTTGCAAATACACAAATAAATAATAGTAGGAAAATAAATACAAATAAGGACTTTGCAATAGACAAATAAATAATAGTAAGAAAATAAATACAAATAAGGACTTTACAAATAGACAAATAAATAATAGTAGGAAAATAAATACAAATGAGGACTTTGCAAATAGACAAATAAATAATAGTAGGAAAATAAATACAAATGAGGACTTTGCAAATAGATAAATAAATAATAGTAAGAAAATAAATACAAATGAGGACTTTGCAAATAGACAAATAAATAATAGTAGGAAAATAAATACAAATAAGGACTTTGCAAATACACAAATAAATAATAGTAGGAAAATAAATACAAATAAGGTTATTACCGAGTGTAATCAACCTTTTTTTTTTAATTTACTTTTTATTTTTACGTTAGGTTATTTGGATAAGGCAAAGCAAACGAGGTCTATTAGCCTAAGGGGAGATATGCCTTTATAGAGGACTTTCTAAGGAAAACTGGCTCGTATGCACATAACACGTAGGGAAACCATGAAAAACCAATCATGCAGCCAGCCCGTTTACCTGCGTTCGAGCCCGGATCAAACTACTAGCATTCAACACTTAATCACAAGTGGGGACAGTTTTTTAATAAAATGTTTTATAAAGAAAAGTATTTATTTTTATTACTGTTATTCTTTCAAAACAATGTGTAGTTAATATTACCGTTATTACTAATATTGTCTGGTGTTAGGTATATTTTTTCTAGTAAATAAACCGGTATTGGCAAAAATCAGTGTTTTTGAGATGCTTAAATATTTGTTGTCTTAGAATTAGAAAGAAAGAAATTGTTTTAATTCTTCCACAACAAAATTTAGAACTTTAATCTATGTTTGCTATTTTCTTTTCTATCTTTGCAATTGCTGTTTCCAATAAAAAATCATCAAATTTCTCTAAAATCTTACAACTACTGCAAGATTACTTATTAACTTAAAATTTATCTTTTGGTAATAAATACTGTTTCATTTGCTGCTAGTTTTCATTAGGCAATATGATTAACTGATCAAATTTTAGTTAGAATAAATAGAACAAGTTCAATCTTTTTATGACGAAACTTCATTCGTTCAGAGAAGAACTTCGTAGAATTCTAGTTCAATTTTTTGCCCTTGAAATAAAAATGAAACAATAAACCTAATGTAATAAATGCGTAGTTACATAAAATGCATCATTTAAAAAACAAGCATTTTTAATTAGAAGAGTTTTATACTAGAAAATTTCTTTCCGAATTTGGTTTAATGAAAGAAAACTGAATCCGTTCATACGAAGATCATTTAATCGATTTTCCTGCTTATTTTTCCTCCAAATGCCAGAATTATATTCTTCATTATATAAATGTCATAAAAAAGACAGGAAATGATTATAATCTTACGTAGAACAATGTACATTAGGTCCCAAAATTGAAGTCACCGAAAAAAAATCAACAATTTATCAAAAATGCACAAACTGTTTTAACGAAACTCGGTAAAAAATACACATTTCACATCGTAACAAAAAAGAAGGCTTACACATGAAAACATGAAAATCTGAAAGGGAGTTACAAAACAGTGAAACTTCAGTAGGTTTAGTAAGGTAGTGTGCTGACGCCTGACTGCTATTCAGGCCCCGTAACGATATCTCATTCTGTTTACATATGGAGAGATAGCAAATTACATTTTTCTACTAAGATACTTAATTCCTACAAAAATTCGGAAGCATGAATGTATATGGACGAGTGTTATCATGAAGATGAGTTATAGGTACAAAGCTTCTCTGATAAGCTATAGGTAAGGTAAGACAGTAGGTTATCCCTGTGCCTTAAAGTAATCAAGACACTTTCTGGAATCACATGAAGTGCCGTATGTTATGATGTCATACCTCATCGCAAGACCACCATCATAGCAGTCATTTTCTCAAACGCTTCGGGATAGTTTGTTTGTTTAGTTGCCTGAGGCTGCGTTCAGACGGCGACGTAAATGTCACAGAGGCATAGTCACAAGAAATAAAATGCCGGAGTTCCGTTCACATCTGCGACACAGGGTCTAAGCCGCACCCACTCAGAGAAGCTATATTTACGCATGCGTGGATATGTCTACAGCTTTTCCGCTGTGCTTTCCCATTCAGGTTTCGCGCGTTCGCTCTGATTGGTCGATGATTATACCAAGTCGGCATAAAGTTGAAAACTTCGAATTTTATGACAAGAGCTCTAAACCAGATTTTGTGGCGTAGCACAGACTGGTTGCCTGGCAACGCAGCCCGGCTTAAACCACTTATGCCCTTCATACTGTCGTCTGAACGCAGCTTAAGGCAACATTCGCAAGGGCTGTCTGCGTCAAGATGGTGATGCCATCATGTAGGATTTTCCAAGCAAAACTAGTTCATATGCATCTTAAACACAAAGGAAAGCTCAAAAATATCAATTCAAACAAAACAGTCGCTAGGATTCGAACCTCAGGCGAACTATCAGCGTGCAGCTGTCATGGATCGAATTTTAGCTGGATCTTAAGTTCCCAGTAGAAACTGACGTAAGATTTTGATTTTAAGCCTGATGTTGTCTATGGTAATTAAAAATGGCACGTTTGTGAAAAAAGGTAAGTGAGAAACAGATTCCTGGCTTTTTTTGCATAATCCCTCTCCTCCCTTCTTGTGGAATCTTCTGTTAACTCTTTGTTTCAACAGCTAGAGTCCAGATGCAATAGAATGAGTGCTATCTAAAGATGTGTCTAGCTATCGATTACGTTTTGCAGAGAGCAGTTCAAGCCGAATAATGGTCTTCTCTATATTGCTTTTGTTAACCATGTAGTGAAAACAATCTGTCTAGAAACATTCGACCACTATGAGATTTCTTTTCTACTAATCACTCCCTTCCTAAAAATGACCACCAATTTTAACTCTCTGACCGACAACACTATATATATGTTGGATGGGGTTAGGTTTAATAACGAAGAAAAATAGTGGCGTTAAGTAGCTTTTTTAATAATGAAATAATAAGCATGAGGATGATATGTACAGTGAATAGAATGAACGGAAGTAAGATGAAAAATAAGGTGGAAGTTTCAGTTCAGATAGAGCAGCATTCCTCATCAAAGAAAGTCCTCGAACACTATCATCGATGCTTCCTACGTATCGCCTCTTAATTTTCTCACGCAGCTTGAAGAATCATCTGACTGCTGCTGTCGTTGCCAGATGTGGGATGATGGGAGAAGTTGTAGAGAAGAATGACCTTATATATATGGAAAATAAGGAAGAATATTTTTTGACGTCTTTGGGAAAATATATATACGTACATCTTGAAGTATGTCTGCGAAATAAAAGAAAAAGTTATATATATATATATATATATATATATTTTCTTAGTGAAAGCCCATGCCGGTCAGAGAAGCAGAAATTTCATTGCAAAACTGGAAAATCCTAGATGACCACAAATGCAATTAAATTATTATCATCTGAATATTTACTACATTCCTGAGCTTTAATTTTGAGTGGAAATACTGTTTCGTCTTTCTCGTGAAAATGAAATGGAAAGAGCAAAATCACAGTAGTTTTCTGCCTAATAAGGTAAAGGCGAAAGATTAGCTCGCATGATGAAGAGAAACCAGTTTCTCCATCCTTTCTGCTTGCCTTCGTGGTATAACGGTAGCACACTCGGCGCGTACTCGAGAGGTTCAGGTTCAAGTCCCGGAGAGGGCATTGCACATTTTCCCATCGCTTGCTTCAAAATAATGTAATGACTCTACAGTGGCGCTCGCGCTGGTGGTGGACAATAATTCATCGCCACCAGGATTTGGCGACTGGGTTCCGTAATCTACAGTCGCCTTTTAGAAGGAGGAGTATATAAGGTATTTTCTCATTGCTTTCTGCATGCCTTCATGGTATAACGGTAGCACACTCGACGCGTATTCGAGAGGTCCAGGTTCAAGTCCCGTAGAGGGAGCTGCGCATTTTTCACATCTCCTGCTTCAAAATAACCTAAGGACAGTACAGCCTATGTATTGTCTTTTGTATACGTTAAGGTATTTCCAAAGTTTAGGACTAGAACGTACAGGCAACGCTATAGGTCCAGAAACAAGTCGTGACATAATTATACAACTATCTCGTACCATAATGTTAAGTCGGATTCAGTTGTCTGATTGATAAAGGCGCAATTTTTATCACTGTTTTTGCAACCATGGAAGAAGCGAAGAGCAATCATTTTCTTTGTGAGGAAAAAGGATGAGAAAACTTCAGAAATTGTTTAATGTGTGCGCGGAGTATTCTGTTCTCCCATTTCTGTACCCAAATCTCTTTCCACATTAAATAAAAAGTTTTTTTTTTCTTTTTTACGATGTGTTCGATTTGAGAGTTTAACCATGCCATAAATAGTAATGAGGAGACATCGAAAAAGTTCTTAGAGAACGGCATCAAAATAATGAGCTTTTCGTTGGGATAATTGTATTTAATTAAATGGGGATTATATTGAAAAACTGCTTTGCAGTACTGATAAAAACTAGAGAAATAAAAAAAAAACATATTATATCAAAATGCTTAGAACTTTGAAAACATCTTTCGTATTTCTATATGCGCCATTACAATAATTTTTTGCATGTTTGTGCCACCATATATCTCAAAGGAAAAGGTTTCAAAAATAGTTCGTTTAACTTTGTCAGGGCTGAGTGTTCGGTGCATACTCTTGGCGAACATATTCGTGAAATAATCTAAGTCCAGATCTTGAACAGGGAGCTGAATGCAGCTATGTTCTGTGGTAGAAAACTGTGGTTAAATGGTAGAAGAACTGCACGTAAGAAGGATTTAAAATCCTCTTTTATTAAACCACAATTATATACAGCCACTTCCCAACTCGGCAGGAATACAGAAAATAATGAACGCACTTGGGTCTAAACTGAACAATCAAATAATTTAAATTAAAGTTGAGTAGAAAATTAAGTAGTCGTTGCTCTCAAACGCGAGGTTGGCCTCTATGCTAAAGGGTGCGTAGCAAGATTTAACTAATACTAACGCACTTAGATTTACTTCAATAAGTAATAGAGTAACAGCGCTAAGGCTTAGAATTTAAATACTAGCTGGTCAGGCGAACGTCGAACAGAGCAGCAGTGATCTGAGACTAAAAGCTCTCTCACACTGAGTAGTTCCTCGCTACCGTTTAAATATAAAGTTGGCTTCCCTTCAGATTAGCATAAAACTGAAACGCGAGCTCATTCTAATGGGAAGTTGAAATAAGAAATCATAGGAAAGGGGAAATTAAAATAAAACTTTGTTAGTTTAAAGTAAAACCTTACAACTTGATCTTTTATGCCATCTGATATCATATTTTCGAGACAATTATCTATTAAAAGCAAAGCTTAAATAAGTGTTCTGTCCATCGCACAATATAAAATAATAACTTCATAAAAATGGTTTTTGTTACACCGAGTGCACAAAATCGTCGTTCTCTATTTAAAGGAAAGACAACTTTAAATTCATTATTTCAAACTATAATATTTGTTTACCCACTTTGTCTAATATTAATTTTTTGATATGGGAATCTAAACGACAGTTATTGTGTTTCTCCCCTAAATTTTGACCTCAAGGCCGTTCAGACTTTGTCTGTAAATTTAATATTCTCTGAACGTCTGTGGTTTCGCGAAAAAATTCTTGCTACCTGCCGTTCATGTCTAACGGATAGCCGATGTAATCCATCAAGTCGCGCAAACAACTTAAATGCCGATGGTGAAAAATTACCAACCTCAGAACTTGGCGCCGTTGTTAATTACAGAGTACGAGTATCTGGAAATAAAATTTACTATTTTTCTTGTCGGAAAAACATCCTATCTTTTTCATGCTATAGTACGTTTATTAGTGCTCAAAAATATCTTGTTATTATTAAGAAACCTTATTAGGGCCAAAAGTTGCTTAAGATGCATTAAAAAACCTGCAAAAAATTAGTTGTTAGCTTCTTCTGAAACTGTAGACATAGATATGCCACTCTGGATATATAGTGGTTAGAGGTAAGCTATCCACTCCTCCGAAACAAAGAGTGTGGGTTTAATTTCAGCGTGAGGTTTGGCTGTACATGTGTGTCTTTACCTTCTCGCGGTGTAATACAGATCTGCCCCCTGTGGTACACCCTGGGAAATGGTCTCGACGATGAGACGAAATGACTGCTGGGCTCGGCTTTTCCCGATGAATCAAAAATGTGCAGCGTGATCGGGGGAATACGCCTTCAGTCTAAAGTTCTAAAATAGTTTCAGAATTAATGCAAGAATTGTTTCAGAAATAATTAATAATTTGTTACATTTTTCAGTTCATGAAAAATAAAAATTATCTTCATTTCTGATATTTTATACTTCGAATTCTTAAATTTACCACATCACAAAATAGATTAAATATAACCACTTAAGTATTTTAGAGCCGATGGGAAGAAAGAAAGAGGAACTCAAAACTTTTAAATG
Organism: Stegodyphus mimosarum; assembly: GCA_000611955.2. Classification (NCBI taxonomy): domain Eukaryota; kingdom Metazoa; phylum Arthropoda; class Arachnida; order Araneae; family Eresidae; genus Stegodyphus; species Stegodyphus mimosarum. The sequence goes on from KK113959.1 coordinate 276,455, forward strand.
ATGAGAAGCAAGTACATTAATTTTAAACGATCACAAAATTTTTTAATTTTCCCATTTCTCAGTTGAACTATAGGGATTCGAAGGTTTGCGAAAAACTTATTAAGCCTTCTTGGGTTTGTTAAAGATGACATTTAAAACAATTCAAATTTCAAAAACAATTCAAATTTCAAAAACAATTCAAAATTTGAATATTACCACTATAAAACCAACATCACCTTCTATAGTCTTCCTGATGCCTGAGAACTTGTTCTCATTAACTTTCCGAAAGGCCTCGAGAAAGACACTTTTCACAATTATACGGGTGGTCACAAACTTGTGGGGTATTTCCTATTTAAATCTAAAGTTCTAACTTAGAACCCCACGAACACTAATGAGCGAATAATCGCTTAACTGTGTGAACAGAACACCTAAGACTTAAGAAGGGTTTTAAACCCTTTATTTTTCAGTATATTTACAATCAGTTCCGACCTAGAACTTTACACAAAGCCGCCACTCGCGCTTGAACTTAAAATAATAATAATTTAAACTAAAGCTAGCTTAACTAAGCTATTAAAGGATATAGCCGAAACTATCAGAATCTAACTAGTTGGCCCTTAAGTATTAATTAAATCGGCGAAGCCAAGCAAGGGCCTAATGTATGGCCGAGTGTAATAACAGCTAAGAGAGACGTAGCCAGAAGGCAAACGCGCGCTAGTCAGGGAATCAGACTCTCTCTTATGAAGTCGATTAAGTCACGACTTAAATAGTACTCTTTCTCATTTCCATTACCTACGTTTTTGAATGTACATTCTGGCAGGAAATTGTAAGCTGAAATTAGAATAAGATAGGAAAGATACAAAACTTAAAATAACTGTTAATTAACTTAGGATAAACCTTACAAACTATTAAGCACTTCTCAGTGGTGAATACACAGAAAAAGAAAGAAAGCGTGATTTATCATTTTTTGTTTACATATTTATTTATTTAATTCTATTTAATTACGACAAAGCACTCGGGGGCTATCTGCCTAAGGGGACGGAGGCGTTCGTGAAGGACTTACTAAGGAGACTGGCTCGTATGCACATTACACATGGGGAAAAGCACCTTTTATGAATTTAAAGCATGACTGGAAATGAAACAAAGGGAGTTAATTCAAACAATATTTAGATTTTGATCGTCCTCTGTAAAAAGGTACTTAAAAATGATGAAACTTAACGGGCATATACAGTAATATATAAGATAAAAACAGATAATATGCAAATTACATAATGCAAGAAAACTAGTTAATTAATAGTTTATGATGTTAAATAACAGTTTCTTCTGGCGTGGTTAATTCTAAATTATGAATTTAACAATTTCAGTGTGTTACTAGTATCTGTCTTGATATGAAATATTTCGCTCTGATTAAGCCGTGAATTCGTCCGATGTCTGGTTTCGGTACTTCTAAACGTTTAGAGAAAAATCGTAATTCTAGCTAGAGTGCATTGAAGCTTTAAATAAGAGAGACTCCGTTGAACAACTGAATTGCAACATTAACAGAAAATATTAATTCCACATTTGTTTAGAAGTTAGTAAAAATGATATTGTTGCGAAAAATTCGGCGGTTGCGCCTGTATGTAAGCTTTCCCGCATAGCACTAGGGTTGCCATAAAATAGTGTATGGTAGGGTTGCCAGATTGGCGACTTTATCGCCCATTTAGCGACCAAATTGGCGATATCCCATGGTCCAATCGGGAAGCTTCTAGAATAACTTCCTGTCGAGATATTTCTCGAAGCCTGTGGAACCTAAGGAAAAGCTATATAAACCCTTGCGTTTCTGAGAGCCGGCATTGTGAGGATTGCGAGAATAGCTGCTTACTGTGAGTGCTCAGCAACGCGAGAGTTTTGTGAACGGAAAGCGATCGAGATAGTGCTTTGCCGTGAAGCTACTTTTACAGTATAGCTTGACAGTGTATTGGTGATTGTTCCACGGTGTTTATTAGAAGTTTAGTGTTGCCGTGAAGCTACCTTTACACTTACAGCCTGAAACTGTGTTGCTGATTGTTTCAGCGTATTTATTGTACATTTTCGACGCTTTTAAAGGTAATTTTGGAACTGTGCTAAAAATAGTGATTCTTGTAAATAAATTGTGCTTTTTATTGTTCCGCATCGTGTTTTCATCGGATACTCGCAAATCCACGAACCCGTATAACGCAACAATATTAATACTAGATGCATAATGAACTTCTTAATTTCTTTGGGAAGAGCAAAATGCGGGGGAGGGGAAACTTCAGAAATGAAGAAAAAATTCTCCTTGTAAAAAAATGTGAACCTATCAGAAAAAGGAATTTTTATGGATTATATTCATTTGATCAAGATGGCTTCTTGCGAGCGTAACATCAAGCCACCCTTATTGATGTACCCTGGGCAACGTTCTAGGTAATTAGACAGCTAAATGACTGATCGGCTCATCTACTCATAATGTGTTAGAAGTAAGCATTTGGCTATTTGAAAAAGAAAAAAAAGAAGGAAAGATAACAACTTTAATCCCTTATAATCATGCTTGTTACTGTGAATTTAATTACCTTACATTTGTTTAATTGTTTTGACTTTATTTTAATTTAATCTTTATGATATTCTAATTCATTATTTGCTTAATTATTATTAATTTATTTATTATTATTTTTATCCCTTCCTATTTTATTTAATTATTCATTATTTATTGCTTTATCCGTTATTTTCTTCATTAACTTTTGTTCCCATTCTTGACCAGTTTTTCTAATTTTAAAAATTAAGCCCTAGCTGTAATATTAAGGGAAAGTTTAAAGATTTTTACATACGAACGACAAAGAATAAATATCTTGAGTAAACTATGCAAATGAATATATCTGTAAAACTTTATCAAGATGCGATGCAAAAAGCAATAAAATATCAATTCGACTCATAAATTATATATACATGCCTTCATGAAATAAGAGCTGTTTTAAATAAGGCTTAAAAAAGGGTGTCTTATTTTGTCTTAAATATGGATCAGTCTTCTAATTCCTAAAATAAATAAAATTACGTAAAATTGATCTATTTAAGTGATAGCAAAAAAATGTAGGCACAATTTAGTGATTATTATTGCTCAGAACTATTTTATAAACTGCAGCTAGAAAATTCATATGAATTCCAGATAACGGAAATAGTGATTTCTCAGTTTATTTCAGTCAAAAAACACAGTCACAATTCACAAAAAAGCTAATACGCAAGGTAAACAAAAACAAAAGATCCTCCTCTTTAAACAAAATATGAAAATGAAATTGAATGAAAAATGTGAGAAACTTGATTCTAATGATAATTTATGAGCTTTTTGAATGCAGAGAAATTTTCGTCTTCAACTCCGGTTTTCCCGAAATTTTATTAAATATATTAAATTCTAGTCCAACGGATTATTTGAGTTGAATGTTTTCTATTTCTCCCTTGAGATTGAAAATCAAAATTTTTTTTAAATTTCTGCAATGTTTTCCTAAACTTCTATCAGCAGTATGCGTAACATGATAAATGAAACTTAAAAGATGGAATCGTTAATTTTGCCGATATCACCATTGACTGCAGCAGTATTCAAATTTTATGTGATGTTATATTCTAAATTTGACACGCACCAGTTGTTAGGTGCTAAATGTTAAATACTAACTGT
>KK113960.1:0-26203 GCA_000611955.2 Stegodyphus mimosarum
CTACTGGACATCGTTTCAACGAAGGAGACAAGGTGGGGTTATGGAATCCGACTCGTCGAAAAGACTGCAATCGCCTTGGGATGGTCCTTACACAGTCCTAAACAGGCTGAACGACGTCGTGGTTCGGATCCGTAAGTCATCGAACTCTAAACCTAAAGTCGTTCATTACGACAGGTTAGTTCATTACTATGGCCATAGTACGTAGTGTATATAGTTGTAAATAATAATGTAAATAGTATAAGACCATGGTCCTATTTGTATTTAGTATTTGATTTGTATTTGTTTAGTATTTCATAAGTATTTGTATTTGATAGCATTTGTATTTGATAGTATTTGTACTTAGTATTTGATAGTATTTAAATTGTATTCAGCGTTGGATAGAATTTAATTTGCTGAAAGTCACTTATTGCAATTATTGTTTATTTTGTTATTATAAAGTAATGTTTATTATAGCACTGAGGCTTTAGTTGTAAGTTTGGCTTCCTGTCCAGGGATTGTACTGCCCGGGACGTGCAGTCCTTGGGAAGGGGGCAATGTTACGAATTTCACATTTATTTGGCTATTTATTTAGAATTGTAATTAGATTTGCTTCATGTTGCCTTAGCAACGCAGACGATTTTTGAAGAGAAAGCTACGTCGAAAAAAAAAAAACAATAAAAATAAAAGAGCGCGTGCATTTAATGCTTAATAAATAAATATCTCGTAATTACTGTTGCCATCCAGAAAAATCTAGAAAAATCGTGTTTGTTCTACTGATAATTAAAAAGCTTATAAAAGCCGAGGTGAAACAGCTCATCTCAGTTAGTTGTTGTTGTTGCTGTTATACTTGTAGCTGTAAAAAGCGAACTGCTGTTTGTTTACTTAATGCTGTATTGATTGTAGCGATTTCGCTGTGAGATAGAATTATTTTATCTGTTTTGAACTGAATTTTTGCTAAACGTTTGAGATATTGTGTTAATGTGCGAAGATTTGTGAAGAAATATTTCAGCATTTTAAATTTATTTCTTGTGGAAAGAATAAATTTTTGTTAACTTTTTAACGACTTGTGCATTCAATATATAACGAACCCGTACGCACGTAACAATATTTTGAAACAATAAACAACAGAGCGAAGCAATGAGATGCGAGCTAGTTAAGCAAAGAGCGAGTAGTAAGTGAATAGTAGCGAGTAGTGAGTGAATGCATACTTCAAAAGGGCATATATATGAGATCCCAGTGCTTTGTTTAAATTTTGAACGGAGATTGGATAAAATTTTAGGGCAATGCAGGTGACATAATGCGGGGGAAGTTTTCACTGAAGCAGTTCAGAAAAAAAGTTATTACTATTTTTAAAATAGAAAGGGGAAGTATTCAAATTAAAAAGAGTAATTTTAAATTTCATATTTTGAATGATTAAAATCGTAGTTACAAACTTCTATTACAGAATTTGAGATTCACCTTTGGCTTTCGTGAAAATATTTAGCTAGATGATGATAATTTGTCCTTAGCTGGACAACGTTTAGTTGTTTATGTACCCTTTTATTACGAATATACTAGGTGAAATCTATCATTTGAATCATTGCAATATTCTTGGCAGTTTGGAGTTGTTTGCTATTAACTTTGCAAGAATAAACCCGGAGTGGACAGGTATAACATAGCATGGGATGTAGAAAGGATTTATAAATGCGTAACTTATTATCAATAGATAGAACGCTGTTTTGAGCAACTAGGCGCTTTAGTTTTACGCGCTCCAAACTTGTGGATAATACATATAATGTGTAGGATCCAAGAGAGAGAATTTATGATCACCTCAGACTTGCTTAACACAGAGGAGAGTAGCTGCGTAAGTTCTTAATAAGAAATAATAGACAGTAAATAAGATTCATGTTTATTATTATTCTTTATTATAATTATTATTATTGATTATTATTTCTTCCCTCGAATAAGACGGGCATTCTTTTGTCCATGTTGATTTGGATTTTCCAGTCCTTTAGCCAGGTCTCCAGTGCCTGTACGTGATTTTCTAAATGTTGGATAACTCGATTAAGAAATGCACTTTGAGACTTTCATCAGAATGCAACGTCTTTGAAAGGCTCTAGGCATTTTTTAAAAAAAAACATTGGGGGGGGGGACCTTTTCAAAGACGTTTCATAAATTTAGACACAGAAGAACATTTGAGTTTGCAATGCTGTGCTGTAAAGGTGAAGGTTCGTATTTATGATTTCGTTTCTTGCATTATTTTGATTCAGTTTGTCTCAGTTTTATTATTTATCATTTTGTCTCAGTTTCAAATGATAGTCTTCAAACATTGTCGATCCAAAGAACCCCCATGAAGCCAGAATTTGCATTTTTGAAGAAATATTTTCATCCTCAAAAAAAAGTAAAGATAAGAAAGCATTGAAAATATGTCAACACTGTTGGGAAAGTGAAATAAAAATTACATTTCATTGCAATTAAAAAAATCTGATGTATACACCACATGACTTCCTTGTACGGAATATTAAATTATACGCATTTTTTCTTGCATTTTATTTAAACTTATTGGATTGAATTAAATCTACTTCGTTGATAGCGCATAAAACACAATAGTGTTACGTGCGTACGGGTTCGTAATATATTGAATGCACAAGTCGTAAAAGGTTAACAAAAATTTATTTTTTTCACAATAAATAAATTAAAATGCTGAAATATTTCTTCACAAATCTTCGCACAATATCACAATATCTCAAACGTTTAGCAAAAACTCAGTTCAAAACAGATAAAATAGTTCTATCTTACAGCGAAATCACTACAATCAATACAGCATTAAGTAAACAAACAGCAGTTCGCTTTTTACAGCTACAAGTATAACAGCAACAACAACAACTAACTCACTAACTGAGATGAGGTGTTTCACCTCGGCTTTTATAAGCTTTTTAATTATCAGTAGAACAATCACGATGTTTCTAGATTTTTCTGGATGGCAACAGTAATTACGAGATATTTATTTATTAGGCATTAAATGCACGCGCTCTTTTATTTTTATTGCTATTTTTTTTTTGGCGTAGCTTTCTCTTCAAAAATCGTCTGCGTTGCTAAGGCAACATGAAGCAAATCTAATTACAATTCTAAATAAATAGCCAAATAAATGTGAAATTCGTAACAATAGAATAAATGCACTCTTTAAAATTCTTCCCATCAGCGGCCGAGCGGTAAAGACGCTGAACACTGGTAGTTCGGTCCGAGGTTCGAATCTCGCAAACGGGCTGGCTGCATGGGCGTTTTCGTGGTTTTCCCCATGTATAACGTGTATACGAGCCAATTTCCCTTAGAAAGTCCTCCACGAAAGCATCCCTACCCTTAGGCAGATAGCCCTCGTGTGCTTTGCCATAATTGAATAACCTAACCTAACATTTAAAATTCACTATATTATTTGTTTGTTACCATAAGGATACTCTGACGCTAAGTTCACTTAACAGCGTTACATCTCATCCATTTTATAACTCAGAATGCACAAAAATTATGTATATCATCTGAAGAATTACCTAATCGTTGGCGCACGTTCTATTTAAATACTATAATAAATCTAAAGCGATGTATAAAAGAAACTGAACAACGAAAAAAAAAAGTTTTTCACAGACGATTCAATATTTCTCATTGAATTAATTCAGTTCTCACTTCGTGACAAGTCAAAAATACATAAAAACTTAAAATATCTATATTGAAAATTTCTAAGTAAATCTTAAACACTTATTTCCTCGTATGAATTCCAGAATGGATTAAGATGATGATTATGATTTAATTCGCAATAATAAAAGAAGGCGTTATCTTTGCTGTTGCGAAGCTTAGCTTCTCTAGATTAGCAGCAAATCCACTAAGTTTCAAATGTAAATAAATATGGCTGCTATATGGGCCAAAAAAAATTAGGCTTAGACGCACGTAAACAACTTTTAAATTGTTGATAATTCTTCAACTATAACATGTAAGTTAACTAAAGACATAAAAATCTTAACCGGAAGATAAATACAACACAATTCAATAATTTTTAAAGCAAAAAATGCATAATTAACAAACACATAAGAATAGAGAAACAGAGCTGACTGATATACTTTTGGTGCAGCCGATTGCTACCGTAATAGGAGGTGCACATCTACATGTTACAGCAGTCCTATATACAAAATTTCGTTCTGAAGTTACTCGTTTTTGAGTTATACGAAACACATACATACATACATACCTACGTACGTACGCACGCACAGATTCTATGAAAAAATCTCTTCAGAATCTATTTTAAATGTTTTATATTTTTTTGGGGGGGAGAAAGAGTCCTTTATTCTGTACTTACGTACAGATGCCGTGCAAAAACATCGTTAAATTGCATTCCATAGCGGTCAAAATGGATGTTTTCGTTGAAATATGATACCCGAAATTTTTCATGATTACAATACTTCCTTTACTTCGAACAAGGAAGCAATAAATAAACAAAATTGAAAATATAAAAATAAATCTTCATCTTATTTTAACGATGAGACGATGAGATAATAACGATGAGAATTTTTATTTGTGTAATATTTCTATCTTATTTTATTAATTAATTTAGAGGTTATTTTTTCCGGTTTACATGTTATTCAAAAATTCTTTCAAAGTTTGATTTATGCTTTCGGGACTTCTAGAGAAATTGTATGGAACTTTAAAATTTTGCGGAACACAACTGAAGACTAATGGTTTACATTACAGATGCATTTGTTTACTCGCATTTTAAAATTCTCAAATTTTATCTCGTATATTTCACAGAACACAGTTTAATTAACCGCTCGATTTATTACAGACTTTTATAGTTTCATTCATAAGATTTTATCGCATCTAATTTTCCAACTAATGAAACTTCTCATAATTTACTCCAGTGCAAGCATTTACAATAAATTCTAGCCGACATTAATAGTTAATGCAACCCAATGTGAATAATGCTAAAATAAATATTCAAAGAAGTTTTGTTGTGTTCTAAACTATAATTTACAACTACAAATAAGAGCGTTATAATCCAACTGCGATGATAATAGCGAAATGCAGTTGAACTACTTTTCAGGAAAACAGCATTTAATTACTGATACCCCGTTGTTATTTTTTTCTTCCGAACTTTATAAAATGTTTATTTCTACTAATATTTGAGCATATTAGAGTCTTTTTTTAATATTCCTCGAGCGGAAAACGTTCACATTTCTGTTTAAAATGCTCATTAGTCAGATACATATTTGTATTTTTACTTTCTTGTTATAATTGCAAAAAAATTTCTGGTACGAAAATATCCATTTTGACCGATCTTGAATATATTTGAACGACGTTTTTGCTTGACAATGCAATTTAACGAGGTTTTTGCGTGATAGCTGTACGTAAGGACAGAATAAAGGACTCTTTTCCCCCAAACGAATCATAAAACTAATTTAAAATGTGTTCAGAAGAGATTTTTTTCTTGACGTCTGTACGTGTGTATTACTCAAAAACCTCGTATTACTCAAAAACGAGTAGCCTCAAAACGTTGAAATTTTGTATATAGAGCTGTTATAATATGCAACTGTGCACTTCCCTTTTTGGTTGCAATCGGCCGCACCAAAAGCATATAAACGAATATGTATAATTGCAAAACAATTTTTTTAAACAAAATATAAACATGCCTAGTATTTTCGCGCGTTAAGCTGCTCAAAAAAATATCAGAAAAGACATAAAGTAAGAAATTTAGAACTACTTTTTCACAAGGAACAAAAATTGAAATTCATAATTAACAAATTTCAAATAATTCTATAAATGCAACAAAGAAATTAAAAATGTTAAAACCAAAAGTTTTAAACAAGCAATACCTCAATTAAAATGTTTTTAATTGAGGAGTATAACGTGTGCCAGGAGGAGTATCTGATTGGATGAGAGACTTCGTCATGAAACATTGTTTTTACACAAAATACAAGATAAAACAAAGTAATGAAAAATAAAATAGACCGAGAATTCTAAAGATGCACAGTTTCTTAAATATTTCTAACCCAAATGCTCCCGAAAGATATGTATGTGTAAATAAAAAAATGCCCCTTTGGGCGTGATATAAAATCTGAAAGCTTGTAGAGACATTAGTATTTTTTGAAGCAGGAGACATGAAAACTGAGCAATGCCCTCGCCGGGACCCGGACCTCTAGAATACGCGCTGAGTGTGCTGGCTATTACACCACGAAAAAATGCATGCTAAAAAGTCGGGAGAAATATCTTATAAGCTTTCAGATTTCTTAAATTTTAATTTCATGGTTGCCTTATTAGAATATTTGATTTGACATGAAACTCACTGGTAGTATCATTTATTTCCAAGCATATCAGACAGCTTTGAAAACGAGTTAAAGTAATAATAACTTTTATTTATTATCCTAGTAATTACTTTACAAATATTCATAGTATAATAACTTAATATATGTAACGCCTTAAAGAAAAGAATATTTGTGCATTTCTTGTGATTCAATAAATGAATTACAGAGTGTATAAAACCCTCAAATAATTTAATCGATTTACTCTATATTCATAATCAGACTTACACTTTGCAAGTCCTACACTTTGCAAAAACACATTTATTAATGTTTATTGTGTTGTAAAATTTCTTTCTCATTTCTAAATTTAGTCATTTTCTGTCGAAAGCGAATGCAATTTAGTTATCTGAAGCATTTTTCTTGCGCAAAATTCGAATACGATTTCAAAAACAAAATGACTGTAAGCTTTTAGAAGCGGATATATTATCCGCATTAAAAATAAGAGTCATTATCCTCTTTCAGAAAAGCTCTGCCTATAAATTTGCTCTGGTCTCCCAAAGAAATTAAAAACAAAGCCACAAACTAATAGATGAATTTAAAAAGAAAATGGCGCAACTTCCATTTATTATTCTTAAAGACGTAATCTGAGACTCTGATCAATTTGTCAACCTCAATTACTGGTTTCAAAAAAGCAAAACAGAACCTATAATTTTTCTTTTTTTTTTAGTCCTGGAATGTCGTCGATGAAGCAAAGTTATTTTCTTTCGCATCAATTAATTAAATTGAACGAAATTAAATCCGCATTGCTTGATTCTTTTCATTTCAGGATTGGCTGTTATCGTCTGCATTTTCAGTTCATTTTATTTAACTATTTACATGTTGTAGAGCTTTAGTAATAGCATTTTTATTGTGCGAAAAGGAATGAAAGAATTTCAGCATATTTGTCACATTTCCAAGTGTTTTTTCATTTCTGGTTTAATTTCTTTCAGAAGTTTTATTAGTCATTAACAATAATGCGAAATAATGTTTTTTAAAAAAACCTTCTTTCCTTGGACGGAGGAATGCGAGAGAGTTTTAATTTATTTGGAATTCTAGAGAATTTAATTTTTATAATTTGTTAGGCAATGTTTAAAGCTCCTAACTTGCATTTTCAGGAATTACTGGCGTTCCTATATGTTTCTAGACTGTAATGGTCAGAATATCCAGCTGGCAAACTTGAAAGTCTTTTGTTCAGATTCTCCAAAAGAGCGTTGTTTTTTATTCCTGCTCTTCCTTTCTCTGTCTCAGAAGCAAATACGCACAAGAAACAAATGTGCAATCTGAAGAATTCATATTATATTCTAATATCTCAAAGAAGATTTGCTGGTGAAATGTTAAACAAATGTTAGTACGAGAGCCAAGCGAATTTTATTCCAAACTATTCTGTAGCAAGTACATAATATATCATGTTAAAACATATTTTATTAATTACTATAATAATGCTGCAGAGCTTAGTAAAAATCATCAGTGCAATTAAAAATATATTATCTAGGTAGCATATTAAAAAAATGAATCGAAGATTACCGTCAAGGGTTTTGGTCACCAATTACCTGCATGCTGAGAGTTACTTGTGATGAGTAACCGACTACAGAATTACATTGGTGCTTGTCAAGATTGTCTGTTTACAGTGACCTGCAAGATGAAGGTCAGTTGTAGACAACCGGTGAGCTACTGGTATGGAGCAATGCAATAAATTTAGATAAATTTTAATATTGAAATTAAATGGGAACTCGTTGTTGCTTTTCTGTTGTTGGTCACCAATGACCTTCAGGCTATGGGTGACTTAGGATGAACCCATTAGTGACCCCTCTAGAGCAATGCAAAAAATTTAAATAGATGTTTCAACTAAAATTAAATCGAAGCCTGTATTTCAAGGTACAGATTACCAGTGACTCGAAGTTTGAGAACTGAAATCAACACATAAGTCACTTCTGCATTGCAGTGCAGTAAATTTAGATATATATCAAAATTAAATCGAAGCACATCAGGGCCCATCAAGGTTGCTAGTTATTGGTCACGAGTGGTTTAGCTCCATTAAGAGTCATAAGTTATTGGTATAGGAAAGTATTGTACGTATGTATAATTTTAAAACCAAAATTAAATCGAAGTGCAGAGGTGTCTGTGAAAGCCATCTGCCAGTACTAAGTTACAGGATAAGAATCATTGTTTCTCCGTGGTACATAAGGGCAGGTATATCTCAGTAACGTGGAGCGGTGTGGCAAATTCAGACAGATTTAAAAATTAAAGTGTAAAATGAAATACTACAGGGCCTGTAAAGACTTAGTCATCGGGGGCCTATAGAGTAATGGTCGTTGTAAATTAACTCACAGATCGCTTATGTAGGTTGGAGGAATAAATTTCAGAAAATTTTAAAAATGAAATTAAAAGCGGGGGCCCTTCAGAGCAATTGGTCACTACAAATTTATGAGTACAAGCGGTTAATCCATATGTCAAGCCTTAAATGTGGGGAAGGGCAGTTAATCCTGATACTCTGAAACCGAAGACTATCGCCGACAGTATTTGATGGACACCGGTAACCACAAAATTCATATTCATCTGTGACTGTCAAGATCTTGGTCATGGGTAACCTGCGGATTTTCAGTCATCAATATAGAGCAGTGCAATATAGTTTGCAACGGCAACACTTAAAAAAACGATGGATGGTAAGTATTTGGTAGCGTAATGTTTCAGACTTATCTAAAGTCAGAATCTTAATGATTATGCAACGTCAATAAGATTATGTTATTGGTAACATCGTGCAAGAAAGTAATGCAGTTACACAAATGTTGCGTTAATGATTATTATTGATGTTTTATTCATGCATAATATATTCATGAAATTTATGTCATTTAGAATACATTTATCATTGTAAATCTATATGGTTTGTTTTCCCCAAAGGATAACGTGACTGCTGGTTGACATAGCAACAGCAGACTTCGAAGTTTACATATTCCGTCTTTTGTTTGTGCTTGATTTTCAGTAAGATAAGTAACACACGGTTAATCCGCGTATGATAATTAGAACTATTGCGATAATATTTATCATATCGTTTTTAAACGAAACTATGTTCAAATGGAATATTCGAGCCTTACTTCTCTAAATCTCCTTATTATCATATTATAATAGCGCACGTTTATTTAGGGCAATTTTTCTATCTAATAACAGTTGCGTTTTGAGATAAATAATGTAAAAATGACGAATTAAATGTCTATTATTATTAAGTATATTTTCAAAGCAACCTGCAGTAATTCCGTAATTACTTTTGGAACGTTTTAATGTAATATAATGTAATAAAAATGCTAGATTATTATCAGTAGAAATTGTTACAAAGTCTTGTTACAAAGACTACAAAGTCTTGTCGATCTGATATCTCCCCCTAATTCGTCAACCATTGAAGCAGAATCTTATCAAGAACATTCACGTGATGAAAGTGACATCATAACAGTCAAGAAAAGACTAATAGTTCATAAAAGTGATGACAAATATTAAACTTACAAGGATTTTTTTGAATGATCTTATATTTTCCTAATGTAAAATAAGTAAATACGTATTTCTATTACCTATACATATTTGTTATTTTATGAATAAACTTTAGTATTTTAAGATGCCTTAGGTTTGTTATGTAAATAAATAACTAAATTACGCACATTTAGTGTGTTTTACACGGTTTTACATAGCAAAATCCAAGATTTCGATTTACACGGTTTTGTGCAGAACCTATCTTCCGTGTAAATCGAAGAATAGGTGTATAAGAATATGCATCTCTTAGATTAATTATTTAAAAAAAAACCCGGAAAGCTTCAGATTTTAATGATTGTCCAAAAGATTTGTTAAGGTTTTTTACGCTCTCGCTGAGCTCTAAGTCTACCAGTCTCCCGTGTCACTTACTTCTGCTAACCCATTTCTTTTTGCCTTTTTTGCTTTATTATTAAGTAACATTTTCTTCGCCATTAAGCCATATACAGTTCAACAGCAAAATTACAAAAATTTTAAAACGTAGAGTAGCAGCATATGTTTAGAATTCGCGATGCAGTATTGAGTGTTGGCATGCACGTTTTCTATTTTTTTAGTCTTTTTTCAATTCACTATATCAATGTTCAGTTTTCTTAAATGGTTTACAAAACTTTTTATTTTGTCTTTTTATTATTAACGTTCTGTGTATTAGATTTATTTATTAAATATCACGTTCTTCGCACTTACCTCAGGCATAAAATCAAATTCAACAGCAAAGTCAGAAATTATTTAAAAAAAACGCCCTATGCTTAGAATTTTCGATAGACAATCTCGTGTAATGATGATAAAAATGTTTTATTCTGAGCAGTGTTGTCCTATCTCGCTTTCAAATCGTTCAGTTTATTAATCAAAAGTTCATTAAAGATTTACAAAATATAAAATTTAAAATTCGGACTTTCAGGTGCAAATGTCTGGTTGGAGAACTACGTTATTCAAAATTTGATAGCTTCAAATACTCATTAGTTGTAGACATATACCAAAGACTATTCTAAGTCACATCATGTCGTTTTCTTAGAATGCGAAGAACATACGCATATATATACATGAAAATCCTTCATTATTTAATTTTTTAAAAAAAATAATACAGGGCGATAATATTTGATGACACCAATTTGAAAAGGGATTCGCCGTTTATAATGAACCAACGGAAAATCCCATTTCGAAACTAATGGCTACTTTTGGGTTAATAAACAAAGAAAGAAATACAGTGACACACTTTAAAACTTTTTCTTAACAATTGTTATTGACCTCTAGTCTAGTCTGGACAACTATTGCTGGGATATTGCCAATTATGGGCAACTTATCCAGCTCACTGAGGAATTGCATAGAGCGCCTGACGTGCAATTTCCTTAAATTAAATAAAACCAAATATGTGGTATGAAGGAGATGATGTTTGCACCGCGAGGTTGCAATAAACCAAAGTCCTGCAATGTAGAGAGAAGTCCTAACTAAAATCCTGACTGCGGCAGAGTCGTGTTAGTACATGTCTGCGTCCTAACCAGTGCACATGAAAGTAACACAATTTATTAAACTTTAGTTATACAATACAGTACAATAAATACAATACAAATACTGAATTAATACATGAAAGTAACACAATTTATTAAACTTTAGTTATACAATACAAATACTGAATTAATACATGAAATATAACATACAAAATGATAAAAAAAATTGAAATTCTTGATTATATATGATAACTAGGATAAATAACGAAAGCCTATTTACATATGTACATGATGAAGCAATGCTCTAACAACTACTAAGTTGGGAAATTCAGATCCCTTAGTAAGTGAGCCGCATATGGCCTGATGTTGTAATCCTCATCTAAGGCTATGTAGTCTAGAACATGGAAATGTTGAAGATGTTTACATAATAAGGCAGATTTAAAGAAGTTGGCATTCATTCTATGTAAATAATGATTTACATATTAAATCCTCAGGTCTCTGTGTAAGGTCTCATTAGATACGTAGAAATGGGCATTTGTGATAAGTCTTAAGACTGTCTTTTGCGTAATCTGAAGTTTTTCAACATCTTTTTTAGAGTAAGCCGCCCAGGTCCGCGAAGCATAAGAGAAAATGGGCCTTATGACAGCAATATATAAATGCCTTTTCTTTACTAAGCTTAAGTTTGAATTTCTTCCAATAAGTGGGAGTAGCCAAGTAATTACACTTAATGCTTTGCTTCTGACACGGTTAATATGGCCTTTCCAAGTTAGCTTATTACTGAGTGTCACTCCTAAGTATGTAGCCTGAGATATTAACGGTACCTCAGTGCCAAATAATTTAATCTTTTCATTAAGTCTTCTACATCTTTGTTTTCTTCTAATAACTAATAGTTGGGATTTTGCCGCATTTATCGATATACGCCAATGCGTACACCAGTTTTCAATATCAGGCATGTAATTCTGCAGGGCACGTATCGCAAGGTAGGCCTGAAGTGATCTGGTAGCAATGGCGGTATCATCCGCGTACACATGTCAGATATTGTTGTCTCGTGAATCTATCTCTGGGAAAATCTGAAACGTAGAATGTATAGAGAACCGGGCCCAGAATTGATCCCTGGGGGTCCCTTGCACCCAGTCTCATACAATCCGAGCTGTCTGAACCAACTGAAACATAAAAATTTCTGTCCTTGATAAATGAGTATGTAATCCTTATAATTTCTCTATTAAAATCAAGTTGTACTAATTTGTATATTAGCCCCTCATGCCAGACGCGGTTGAAAGCTTTCGCCACGTCTAGCATGAGTAAGGCGACACTGTGTTTTGTATGAAGGGCTGCACCAATGTACTCCGTCAGTCTGACCAGTTGCTTAGTAGTGGATAAAGCATTACGGAAACCGAACTGTTCTGGCGGTAGTTTCTCCATACGAGGCTGCAGTCTTCTTAAAAGTATTCGTTTATATATTTTCCCTAAATCGGGGAGGAGACTAATTTATTGACATCGAAAGCAGAAATACTCTTATAGGAGAAAAGATCAAATTATATTAGCGGTGGCCAATAATCAAAGTTTGCGCACACGCAGAATGTTTAGCAGAACACTTTATCCTATAAGGGAACATACAGAATGTTTTATTCTATAACGGAAAAGATCCAAAGAAACTTTCTAAACATTTATGATTTCATAAAAGCGAAAGGAAATTCAAGATACTGATATATGGGTCAAGTATAAATGTTCCAGTGAAGTCAATGTTTTGTGCAAAATGGTTATAATTAAACTGATCCTACTCAGAATTTCCTAAAATTTATTCTAATCGACAGATTTTTATCTGAATTAGTATGCCTGCTGTTTCGTCTGTGAGAAAAAGACCGAAGAGAATAATAGTTCAAATTTTTGTCACCAGATGGCTCTTTTCAACAGAAACTACTAATATAAATAAATTACGAAATAGCATGCTTTTGTTTGTTTGTTTTGTTATCAGAAATGATTCTGTCTTGACTCTCTCTTTCTCTCCTTTGAAAAAGAAATTACGCCAGCTTTAAGTGATCCCCATTAAAAAACAAATACCGCAAAACGTAATCTCTAACGTATATTAACACACAAATTATCCTTAACGCAATCTTGGATAGAATTTTACTAAAAGACAATGGTAGTGAAGAAAAGCAGAAAAATCTTCGCAACAGCAGCATACCAAACACCCATGAGACTCCCCATTCATAAAGCGAAATCGTTTCCAAATTATCAAAAAACTCAGCAACAGAAACGCTGAGGGCCCAGACGGCATATGTAATGGGATAATTAATGTCGTACACCATATTCAGAAATAATAAAAAAATTTTGCAATAAAAGCATTCAACTGAACATCTTACCAGACTGTTAAAAACCGAACAAATTGTCTTTTCCTTGAAAAAATACAAATCTCATGATAATCCAAATAATTATCGCCCGTTAATCTTCTTCTAGCTCTAGGTAAAGTTATAGACCCTTATATTACTGGAAAATTGAAATTCCGTTTCCATTGCAGAGGCTATATTGGTAATTATCAAATTGGATTTAAACGGCAGAGCTCGGTGACCCACAAGTAATTTTGAATCAAATCCAGTAGCAATAAAATCAACAAGCAACACTCCGCAATTCTAAGTTCTGGACTTGAAAAATATATTCGATTCTTTATGGTGGCCATCCATCCGACAAGCATTTCGTTACAGAATTTATCAGCTGCAAGCATCTGCGTCCGAGGAATTTGCGCTGGTGTACTAAAAGCTGTTAGAGGTTTGAGAGTATTTTCTCTATAGATAAGGTTTTGAAAGTGGGGAGAGGCAACTGAGTTATGGTTTTGCTGACTGACATCCCTCATGAAATCCGTTACCTTCACTTAAGGCATTTTTGGGGGAATCTGTTGCGTTTAGAATATCAAGATCAAGATAGTACTTTCGGTTCAAGGTTTCAACTACTAATGAGTTTTAACCTATATATCAAGTAAGGCCGGAGGCCGCTCACTTTTGTTTAGATAAATCAGAGGTGCTTAGCACCGCGCCCTTAGGCGAAAGAATGGTCTATGTGGGCAGTCATGAAATTATAAATTGATATACTTTCGTAGATGTAGAAACATTCGAAAATTTTTGAGCAGGTGCTGGGTGCGTGCTATTTGCAGTGAGGAATTGAGTGACTGAAATGAACATGAGATACGGAGAGTAAGTCAAAATCAAATCACGTAACCTGAGGTCGCGTTCTGGTTCGTTGATAAATACTGCTGTATTACTCAAAGTTTTATTAATTTAAGAGTAAATAACTCTTGTAGGCCTATAGTATTGCAATCTACTACATAATAATGATTTAATAACTATGGAGAGGTAAGTTTTATGCTACGTAATTCTTATTTAATTAGATTATTCCTTTTTTGGGCGTGGGGGTCACATGGACCAATCATGTTGGAGGATAATCTGTTAAGCGATTTCAAGACGAAAAATAATAGTCCATAAGGCTATTTCAAATTACTCTTCACAAAGTCCGTAATTTGGCTTTGCCAGATAATAAAAATACACTTAAAACACAACACAAAAATAGTTAATCATATCACGAATTCTTGAGTATATGAAATGCAATTAAATACTGGGTACTATTTACAATATGTACACTTTCACCACTTTGAGTTGTGATGAATAGAAAGTGGTCGCTTAACCAGATTTTCTTCTGTTGGATCATGGTTTGCGAGATTTTTAATAGCAATATATGGTGAATTCTGAACTTGGGTAAAGAATTTGTGAGAAATTATTAAGATCTGTTCTTGTATTTCAGGAATCTTCAGGGCGTTTAGAATATGAGGTCCCTCGTGTTTAAATGTGCGACTGTTCCAGTTAAAGCTCAACAGGCTTATTCTGGGTATACAAATTTTGAGAGATTTGCTCACGACACTTTGGACATCAAATCATTCTTGGCTTCTGTTTACTCCAATGAGCACTCTGCGTATTTGGGCAGAAAATAAAGAACTTTAATAGCTGCTATCTACGTGACTATTTACAAATTCATTTATTTTAATTCATTGAATTCATTATATTTTGATTAATGTTAACGCCACCTCAGCATGCCACACTGCTCTCTCGAATACAATCAGTCTCTTCCTCCTTCTGCCGGTTTTACCTTTTCACTGTCGCAGGTTAACTCCAAACTTCTGTCAGGTTCGTTTTGGTTTCTTCTGAAGTCGCAACCCTATACTTACAAAACAAGTCACTGCTTTTGTGGTATCAACAGAGGATAAAGGTCAGGATAAAACTTAAGTATGCCACTCGCAAGGTAATTTACTGCTGTAAGTTTTCCCTCAGAGCTCCCAATCATGCCAGTAAGACGGGTAATAAAAGTTAAATCCGATTCAAACAAATTTAAGAGCTGAGCGAAAATAGTGCGGAGACAGCTACTGCAATTCGAAATTCAACTCAGAGTTGTTGAAGCTCTTCTATACCTTCAACAACTCTGTCTTAAATACGTTAAATAATTTGCATCGCGGTGAGAGCCGATGAAATTAGAAGTGACACAGAAGGTAAAAAGAATAAGGTGAGTGGTTATTAAACATAAAAATCTGCAACTCCATGAATAAATAAGCGTAAACACTAGAGAGAGAGAGAGTAAAGAGGAAACAATAGACTAAATTTCTACTGACATATCTTGGAATATTCAAATTAGAAAATTTTTTGCAGTAAAGAATTCCGAAATAAGAAATAACATACAACATTCTACGCTCATATATAGAACACGGAGACATACCATTCTGAGTCTTAGTACTTCTCGATTCCACTTTTTTTTCTACCAGACGAAGATACATAAATATAATTTCGCCGAGGGCAAAAAATCATTCTTGACATTCTTATGACCTCCCTCTCCGCTATGATTGGTAAGGAAACGTGACAAGACGATACAATTCCCGTCATGGAACATGACTTTTATCAACAAACGACTAAAGAGAAAGCGAAAAAAGAAAATTCTAATAGAAAAAAAAATTCTTTAGAATGGAAAAAAAAGAGAGGGATTTGAGGGAAGAATCTTCGAGCATTTAGCTGAGTTAAAAAAATCGAAACAATGGGGAGAATGGAATAAGAGAAATTTCCCCTCTGCAGACGATGTCATAGATTGGATTGGTCTCAGAAATCGTTTGCTTTTCCCTTTTTCTCTTGGTTTATTTTTACTTTCCATTCCTGTCTGTCTGTAGTTGTATAATCTTCTTTTCCTTTTAAAAAGGAGACACTATCTTTAAAGTAAGCCCTCTCCTAAAAAGATCTTTTTTCTTATTAATCTAACGGAGCTTTGCAATCAAGAGGATTGGAAATCAAAGCCCGTTGGATAGTACGTAGTTTATTTTCGTAAATTCAGTTTAAAAGAAAAGAGAAAAAAAGCTTCTCTAAAAGATAGTTTTGATCATTAAATTGAATTTGGGGAGAAATTATTTGAATCACAGATTGGCTTTCAGCTTAATTCTTATCGAATGAGATATAACCGATCTGAACTCAAATGAATGTTTTGGGTTTAAATAAGAATTTCGTTCACGAACGAATTTATCTTTCAGAAAAAGAGATTTGTTAAAAATAGCATGAAGGAATAATTCGTGTCAATTACTTAAAATTAAGCTAAATTACTAAATTCTTTAAATACTGATATATGGAAAATGCCGTAAATGAATTTTTTATAGGTGAAACAAAATAATTTATATTAGTTATCATTTTTTGTCGTGACAATTTAGGGTTAATAACTTATTACCGCGTTTTTGCTTACGATAGCATGGAATTTCATTTATTGTAAGTAAAATAGATTAATACTTTGAATTAAATTTCTTTGGTGAATTAAATACAATAAATGCAATTTATTCTAATATATTTGAATATAATTAATTGTAAAGAAAGTAAAAATTTTTAAAAAGGACAAAAAACATTTAAAAGGAAGAGCTAAATTTACTTAAAATAAAACTTAAAAATGGGAAAAAGGTTATACTATCCGGGAAAACAATTTTTTAAAGAGAATTTAAAATGAATTTTAAAATGATTGAGTTTGAAAAACATGAGAAACATTAATTTGAGTACAAAGCAAGATGGAAACAAAAGTTGAAAATTTGTTTTCGTACATTCTTTTAAAAAAATTAAAATTTAAACTGAAAACTATTTTTTTAAAAAACTAGATGTAATTTAATTATTTAAACTTCAGTGCCTCAGGTAGACTTAATAAGAAGTAATAATTTGAAACAGTCAAAACCCAAATAATTAAGGAGCTGTCAACTTAAGTTTCGTTCTACTTGACTCTTAGAGCAAAAATTAAAAAAATATATACTGTATAAATTTCTGTACTACAGAAATTTCACTTTTACTTACAGAGAGTGTTAATTACTCGACATAAGTTACTCGAAAAAGTTTAACTTAAACTGCAGAATTAAAATTTAAAAATTACAAAACATTTTTAAAGTAGTACAATGAGTTAAAGTAATGTAGGACATATATTCTTGGTTTGATTGTGAAAATTATTCACATGTACATCTTTTTTTTTTAACAGCAAAAGCGAAAAAATATTTACATGCATTTAGTCACCAATCGAATACTTTCGAGCAAGATGGCAGTCCTCTAACCTCAACTCTTCGAAAGGGGGCGCTTGAAAACACATGGCTGCAAAATGGCGGAAGTGGATAATGCAGATTAGCCACTGAAGTATGGTGCTATCTAACATTCACCGTTGACTAAAATGTGTTGTCTCCACGTTCCACGTTGATTATGAGTGCTAGCCTTATTTGGCGCCCTAGGCAAAACGTTTTTCGTCGCCCTTCCGTGTAAAATAAAAATAGTGAAATTATAATATTGTTACTTTTTTTTTCTTCGTACGTACGTTAAAGGTTTCATGGATTTGGAGTAAATAACGACGACACTTGATGAAGTAACAAAACACAATTTATTAGCCAATATTATTTAAGACTGCTCCAAAATCACGTTTACAGTCGTCGAGGAACTATTATAAACACGCTGAAACAATCAGCGACACAGCCCTCAGACTATCAGGCTATAACGGTGGAGACAGCTTCACGGCAAAGCTCCCGAATCGGGTCAGTCGTTCTCGGTAATTTATGTACTCTCGAGACCCTCCCCTATCAGGCTATAACGGTAACGACGTCTTCACGGTAAAGCACCAAAGTACAACTCCCGACTCTGCTAAGTCGTTCTCGGAACTTTCCTTACTCTCAAAACTCTCCACGCTACAACTCGCGATGCACTTGTGGTGTTGCCATGGAAATACCGTACGAAGTTTTGTGAGTTCTGTGCATGCCCGCCT
This sequence comes from Stegodyphus mimosarum, assembly GCA_000611955.2. Classification (NCBI taxonomy): domain Eukaryota; kingdom Metazoa; phylum Arthropoda; class Arachnida; order Araneae; family Eresidae; genus Stegodyphus; species Stegodyphus mimosarum. The sequence goes on from KK113960.1 coordinate 18,533, forward strand.
GGGGGAGAGCGGATGGTGAGGAGAGAGAGGTGTGCATGAAGCGGCAGTTCTGTTCTCTCATTCACACTCGACGATACACTAGAGTGCAGCTCCCGAATGGGTTGGGTCGTCCTCGGAGTTTAACACACTATTCGGAGCTTAGCACTAAAATAAAATTCTACGATGCACTAATACGCGATAGACTAAGAGATTCTCTCGATGCACTCGACTACCAACTCGGCACTAGACTACGAGACACTCGCTCTCTGACTCTTAACTGGCTCGACTAGGCACTGAGCACTGACTGAACTCGCTAGACGAAACGCTAAATAACCCTTCTCGTACCAGCAAGGTTTATATAACTTTTGGCTTGTGTTCCAGAACATTCTAGGCTAAACCAGGAAGAATTCGTTCCAGAAGGTTCTCCATCGTCTATAGCATGCCAATTTTGTCGCCAAACGGGCAATTTCTCGCCAAATGGGACAACCCTACCTTCCATTGCCATTTTCTGGCAACCCTAAAACCCGCTTTACGGGGAAGCTATCTTCCGCGCCTAGACATTTCGTAACCATATAAAGTTTCATAAAAGATTGCAAGGTTTATCCTAAGTTCATTAACAGTTATTTTAAGTTTTGTATCTTTCCTATCTTATTCTAAATTCAGCCTACAATTTCCTGCCAGAATATAAATTCAGAAACGAAGTTAATGCAAATGAGAAAGAGTACTATTTAAGTCGTGACTTCACCCCAACTTCGAGAGAGAGAGTGCGATTCCCTGACTAGCGCGTGTTTGCCTTTTGGCTACGTCTTTCTTAGCTATGGCTGCGCTCGGCCATACCTTAGGCTCTTGCTTGGCTTCGCCGACTAATTAATACTTAGAGGCCAACTAGTTAGATCTCTGATAGCTTTGGCTATACCTTTCAAATAACTTGGTTAAGTTAGTTTAAATTATTATTTTAAGTTCAAGCCCGAGTGGAAACTTTGTGTGAAGTTCCAAGTAGGAACTGATTGTAAATATAATGAAAAATAAAGGATTGTAAACCCTCTTTAAGTCTTACGTGTTCTGTTCACACACTTACGCGATTATTCGCTTGTTAGTGTTCATGGGGTTCTAAGTTAGAACTTCAAATAAGTAAAACCCCACAAGATGCTTTTTGTAGTTTTAAAAAAAGTCTTGATAATTCAATTCAGCCCGCTCTGCCTTTGGCAGTTGGGCGGTCGCTCAGCATTACCTTATCTTAAAGCCAATTATTGATAACCATACAGGAAATATTAGCACTCACTGGGATCGCATTCGCTTCGCATATGGCAACGCGAAGGAGCATATTACGCCCGTACGTGTGTGACTAAAGTGACTTTAAATGATTATGTGCTGTGTCTATTTTTCCAGAAGGTGTGGCATTAGATGAAATGAACCAGATCTAATTCATCTAACTTTGCTAATTGATTTTAATATAATTTTTTACTCTAGAATTAAATATCCTTAGTAATCGAGTATCTTAAGTCTTCCTATGGATTTTAGGGCTTTTTCTTTCCTCCTTTCTTTTACTAAATTACGAGAGCTTATTAAGATTATGGTTTTTTGTAATCCTGTCAAAATAGAGTCCAAGGAGTACACTTTTTTAGAAACGCACGTTTGCTCCACAGAAAAATACTGTTGTACATAACACTACTTTGTGCATACTTTATGCTACATTTTATATTATTCTTTATGTAAACACTGAACTAAAGTGAAGGCCTACCATCGGTCGAGTAGTAAAATCACTGACCAATGGTAGTTCCGACCTGGGTCCAATTCCAGGCAAACGGGCTGGCTGCATGGGCGCTTTCGTAGTTCCCCACATGTGTAACTTGTATACCAGCCAACTTCCCTTAGAAGGCCCTCCACGAAGGCGTCCCTTTCCCTAGGCAGATAGGCCTTATGTGCTTTGCCATAATCAACTAAACCGAACTAAACTGAACGAAGTTGATTCAAGATTTTTAATGACATAGTAATGGGATAGGTGTTATTCTGGAATTAGTTTAATCGCTGAAGCTGTTTTTTTCTTGATGACAGAAATAAGCTAATTTATCGTCTGTACAGAACGACGGACACCGAAACTAGGTTTATTTTGAATGTACTCTCTGCGACTAGAATCTCGTGATATTTTTATTGCATTAGTGCTTTCAAAGGAATTTATTTAAAGGAAGACCCACTAGTACTGTACTTAAGTGATATGCTAACCTAAACACACCAACTTGAGACGATCCACATTGGGAAAGTATGCTGCTCAACAAAATTAGTAAAGTAGGTGATTTAGTAAGAACGGGCAACTGCTAGTAATCATGCAGCACATTTTAAAAGTAGTTTTAGGTATATGACAGGAAAATAAAGAAATGTTCAGGAAAACAAAGATCATTTTAACAGCAACACACGTAGTTCCATAAAAATAATAACTACTCAGATCTTTTAGAGATGAAAAATAAGCACTGACGAACTTTGTCAAATGTAAAGCTTACGGTCACCTCGAACGAGTAAGATGGCTTTGCATCCATGAAGTATTGAATCAATGATTTGTTTAGAGGATTCTTTCCCACTTCAAGAAGGGTATTTTTCAACTGAAAGTGGATCAATGGAGGTTATGATCTAATTATGATCTAACAGCATTGTTTTTGTCTAATGTGTTCCAAGCCTGTTCTGTCGGATTCATATCCGGAGAGCAACGCGGCCATTCTATAAGTCCTATTATTTTTCCTTCCAGCATTTGCTTTACAAAGCTTGCTGAGGCCGTGTTTTGTCATGCATAAAAAGGCTGAATTGCAAATGGCAGTTCAAAATCCATGTTGGGAAAGTATCTTGAAGACAAACTGCAGAATCCATGGAAGATAAGCAACATATGAGGTACTCCGTAAGTTTTTCTGTGAATTTTCTAATGTGGATCTAGACGCGAACAAAGGAAATATTTAAGCATCTGGCCGTTTTATAAGGCAACATTAGATCACCTTAAATTTTAAAAACTTTCTGCTTTGGGATTATGTTGCTGGTTTCAAATTTTCCAGCTACTGTATTTTATGAATACAATTCCTGTACAAAGTTTTGTTAGCGTATTTACAAAAATTACATACAAAACTACAGTCGTTTTCTGAATGAGTATCTCAAGGTATATTCACCTGTCCCCTAATAAAAACAAATAAATCAAAACTGCCAGAAAAAATATCAGTTTTTCCCCTTCGTTTTTGCAAATTTTCATCCTAATGCAACAGAAGAAAATATGTATATATTCCCTTGCAATACAGATGGTTCATCGTTGAAATGGACTCAGCCTGGAGATCTTTCCAGCTTCAAAGAACCACTTTTTCCTAACGCATTTCTGGAAAAGAGAAAGAAACTGGAATTCCGGTTGGAACGGAGAGAGCAAATTGAAGTCCCTCCCTCCACTTCCATCGAATCTTCCGAAAGTGGAGGATGGATTGAGCATCCACGTTTTTCAAGAATGATGAATATCTGGAGGCAGGAAATGCCAATATTCTTACCCGCATCTCGCTTTTCATTGAAGGACGGGAAATACCCTGCGGGAATCATTCCGAAAAGAATCGGGGTGTTGCTAGATAGCAGCTTTGCTCATGAAATTTAAACTCCGTGATCTGCAGCTTCTGTGTGCTTTGTAGATCGATGAAATAAGATAGAAATAGCGTGACATTTAATGACACGTGAATTTTGATGACGTGCGTGATCAGCTACATAGAATCATGATTTCACTGTAGCATAAAAGAATTACCGAATTTAAGATTTACATAGATTTCGAATGGATATCAGATCTGTTTCACATGCACTTAATTTAGTTAAAATTTATGGAGTGAGCTTTTCTTATTTGAGAAAGGAAGTTAATCAATTAAAGAAAACAATAGAAAAGATGTTGAATAGGATGTGGCCCAGATTTCAGGTTAAGTTTTTTATGACGGCTATTGATTCGAGGGTTATTTTTTGCCTTAGAAGAGTTGTATTCGTGAAAGTATTATTAACAAAAATAAAATAGATATTCACTTTATAACGCCTTGTATTCTTGTGTAGCATTAACTAACTAGAGATTAAAAGACTGTGTAGGGAGTTATCCCTAAGAACGGCAAAGTCCAGAGAAGGCGTAAAGAACCCTTTATTAACTCAAATTAATGTTCACAGATAGCACCGACTCGTGCTTACAAAAGCTAACACTAAAAAAGGTAACGAGTAACTTAAAATTTTAATTTAACTCGAGTAAGATTAGCCTAACGGTTTCACAAGTTACTTCACAGGCAGGCTTGCTCTGACTCGAAAGTCGGCGTAAACAAGCCGAATGGGAAGAAGCGCTCGACGCCACAGAAATCTAATCTCTAGTAAATCAATTATAGCAACGTTGCCTTCAGGCAGGCAGAACACACTCTAAGTTCACTTTCCAAAATTTACCCTTAAATATTAATTTTTTTCTACCCTAGTTAAACGCACGCGCGCTAGATCATTTACATTCTGCAAGAAAGCGTGAGTTGAAAGCAAGAGCAATGGGAAAGGTTGCTTCAAAGTAAAATAAACTGTTAAGTAAATCAAATAAATCTCCACAACTTGATATGAGGGAAAGCATGCAGCCGATTCCTTAAGATATAGCAAAAGAATTCGTAAAGAAGTATAACTGTTCAGCGATCTAGATCCTGACATTAGGAAATTTGAAAGCACCTTTTTTTTGCGTTTTTCACGGAAATAGCTTATCGGAGGTCTAGTGGATGAAGCTAGTGAACACTGGTATTTCATGGCCACCTTGAGTCTGCAAAATAGGCTGACTATAAGGGCGTTTCCGTGGCTTTCCACGATATGAAACTGTTGTGAGACCAAACAATGGTATCTTTCACCACTTCGTGGAACACAGGTTTTCGAGGAATTCTTGCTTCCAGAAATTTTACTTAATTATTTCACATGGTCCTTCCTTTTTTTATTCAGTAGCTTCTTTTAGAAAGCCCTCTACTATTTCACTCCTTTACGCAGGGAGCATATGTTTGCCTGGCGGTCATTTAGTAAATTTGTAGAGGCATTAGGGTTTTTGAAGCAGGAGACATGAAAAATGAGTAACGCTCTCGCTGGGGCTCGAACCTGAACCTCTCGAATAAGCGGCGAGTATGCTACCGTTACAACACGAAGCTATGCTGGAATGAGGGAGGAAATCCTTATATACTTCCCCTTTTTTAAAGGGTGACTGGGGATTAGGGAACCCAGTCGCCAAATCCTGATGGTGGCGAATTATTGCCCACCACCTTTTAGTTCGGGCGCCACTGTAAAGGCGCCTATTAGGTTTTTGGAAGCAGTAGACATGAAAATTGAGGAACGCTCGCGCCGGGACTCGAACCTTGGCCTCTCGAATACACGCCGAGTGTTCTACTGTTACACCACTAAGGCATGCTGGAAGGAGGGAGGAAATGTTTAACATAACCTTATAAACTAAATCGTCTGACTGGTTGACCTACGCGAAACACAACGTCTAACGGACTCCTCGTTAACTATGCGGCTGGAAGAAACATGCAGCGTAATGCATGCTTTACCGCAACAACTAACTACTGGAAAACGCGTTTATAAGAACACTTGCTTATTGCATTTCGCATACGTTAACATAATTATACGTTAACATAACATTCCGGTTTAAGGAAATACGAGACAGTTTCCCTTCAGAAGTCTTCCACGGAAGTATCCCTGTCTTGATCAGACAGCTTTCAAACTTTTTACCTTAATTCAGAAGTTTTCCACGGAAGTATCCCTGTCTTGATCAGACAGCTTTCAAACTTTTTACCTTATTTAAATCAATGAACCATAATACTCGTCATAACATCGCATTGATTGAGAAATGATCTGTTAAAGGAATAACCGAATGACAGAGCAAAGTTGACATTTTTTGGAGTTTCAAAACGAAACGCAGTATACAGTTAATATATACTACTGAAAGATAGCTCCATTTTAAAGGATAATAAAGCTGTGAAAAACCTTTTCTTTGACCAGAAACTAGTTTCGTATTTTTTATTCTAAATTCTTCTTATAAATTATTCGCTTCGAAGCAAAAGCAATCGGAAAAGTGCTGAATAGCAGTTATTGCTCGATGGCAAAATTACTCAAAATGAGTGCCAAATTTGCAACCTCAAGTTTCTTTTTTTTTACTGAATTAAATATGAATTATTTTACAGCTGCAGTGATTGTTACCTTTCCTTTTTACTATACGGAATATAAAGAAGAGGGGAATTTCCAGGAACTACTGTTAATCTGAAGTACCACATTCATATTGAAGTTTTAATAACTTCGGAATATCACTAAATTTAAAATATGCTTAGACAAGCGTAGAAGTTATCACTAATTTCCAGTGTTTTTAATTATTTTTATAATACGTGTCTATGCTTTTAAGCAGTCGAAGTTATTATAATTTAAGAAGTTGTAAACAAAGCTTTGCAAATTTAAAGCAGTTAAGAATACTAAAGTGTTTAAATTTTTGAATGTCGCTTATTCATTGCTGAGTGCCTTAACACTGGAATGTAATTCCATAGCGTAAACATTTAAAGATAATGTAGAAATTAATTAATGGCAGCCTAAAAATTAAGAAATTTATATTAATACTTAATCGATCACGAATTTCCTAATTTTAGTTTTAAATTAAGGCAAATTTCTGATAGATTAATAAAAAATAAAATTTAATAATCTTAAATTTGGTTGTATTCCATTTTATGGTATAATAATGTATTGAAAGCTACGTACTTGGCTCAACCGTCCTTCTGGTTGGTTGTTGGGGAAAATGTTTTTAGAAAATTGAAGTTGAGCGTAAAACTGTTAATTTTTAAACGTAGTAACTCTAGACTAACCAATATAACTAAATGTTTACGAATTCATAAAAAGAAATTGAAATATAGACAAATTTAACAAAAATAGTGGTAATTAAGATTCAAAAGAAAGAAATAGAATACGAAAGAAAGGATCCAAAAAGAAAGTCCAAACGTAGGCACATATAATAGAAGGAAAACTATGAAAAACATAATACCAAATAAAACGGGGAAAGTATTTAAACTTAAAGCTGAATGATGATAGCAAAGAACTATTTGAAACTATTTCAAGTGTGTTGGCAATGTAAATATATGTAAGTTTGTTAAAACAATTTATTATTAACTCTTGGTCAACAGTTACAAATATTGAAGAATGCCCACTGAATTATTAAGGCAAAACGATCAAAGAAAACGGGACGTAAAAAAGGAGGTCGAAAAGGGAATTCAAGAGTCACATAAGGAGAAAATATCCATTCTTCAAACGAAACTATGCAACGTAAGTTTTCGCTGAATAAAAAAGGAACTAAAACTCAAGAAAAATAAATTAAGCATTGACGGAAAAGTCCAAACAAATTAGAAGCATAAAAAACAAAGACAGAAGCAAAGAATGATAAAAAAAAGATATTAAATTAAGAAAACGTAAGGGGACATTTTGAATAGGAAAAAAAAGAACTCTTCAATGTCTGAGTAAAAGATAATAGCTTTTTATACGCTGTTGTTAACGTGCAATTCTTTCACTGAATTTCATTGAATTGCAACTCAGGGACTGTGCAAACTTCTAAAATTAAAATTATTCTAAATCGTAATCATAAAAATGAATTTCGAGATTATCTTCATTTGAAAGGAAGCAAATAATAATCTCATATAGAAAATATTTTCTAAAAAGTATGTA